>OY979716.1:65334670-65729670 GCA_963855995.1 Muricea muricata
ATATATATATATATATATATATATATATATATATATATATATATATATATATATATATATATATATATATATATAGATATATATATAGATATATATATAGATATATATATATAGATAGATATATAAATAAATAGATATATAGATAAATATAGATAGATATATATATAGATATATATAGATATATATAGATATATATAGATATATATAGATATATATAGATATATATAGATATATATAGATATATATAGATATGTAGATATATAGATGTATAGATAGATGTATAGATAGATGTATAGATATATGTATAGATATATGTATAGATATAGGTATATATATATGTATACAGCTGATTCAATTAAGGTTGAGATTGACAATAGTCAAATGTGCAATATGATCGATCGAGTGCCAAAAGAATGATGATTCTTTACATGCGAATGTAAAAGATATCATTATATAGATACTACATTTATAATCCAGCAAGGCTGCTGATGTGTTGATTTTATTTAAAACTATATTATTGCCATCATTTTTTTATGCTAATGCCTATTGCACATTTGCCATTTGACTATTGTTGATGTCAACCTTATTTGAATTAGCTGTATATATATGTATATATACAGCTAATATATATGTATATATACACACAAAATATTCGAACGAGACGGAACTTTCGAAACACGTTTGGCACTTAAAGCAAAAGAAAACAGATTTCACCATAAAATGGTCCATAATAAAAAAGTCTATTTCTTACACGGGAGGATCCAAAAGATGTAATTTATGTTTGGAGGAAAAAATCAGTATTTTGAAAGAAAAAAACAATTGCTTGCTTAACAAAAGATCGGAAATAGTTTCGGCCTGCTAACACAAAAGCAGATTTCAGGTAAACAACCTAAACAAAGAAAGGAATGCATGCTATTCAACCACCCACGCGCCCACGTTTCCGCCTTGAGCATAAAAGAAGCTCGCACATTTTCGAAATTTGTCTACCACCTGAAGATTCCCTTTGGATGAAACAGACTGTAGTGGTAAGTTTTTGAGGTATTTTGCACAATTATATATATATATGTATATATGTATAGGTTATCATATGAGAGGCGAGGTGATATCAGTTTTATCGCTCGAGAGACGATATCATATTTTGTCACGAGTGAGCGCAGCGAACGAGGGACAAAATATGATATCGTAACGAGAGCGATAAAACTGATATTACCGAGTCTCGAATATGATAACCTATTTATCACATACTTGTGCCTTTATCTAGAGTAAAAACCAGATTATATTTTCAAATTATTTACACTTTGAGTACATTTCAAAATGAATCCAAAATGATTGTTTAAAATACGCTAAACAGGTAGAAATTACAAAAACAAACCAAAAATAACTTATCTTTTAATAGCTGCAAATTTCTTTGTGTTATTTTCCTTGTATTATTTAATATTTTTATTCTTATCTCTCTATCGATCCTTCAATCGGACGCCATCTTTGTTTTGAGCGGGACAAAAAACGATATCGCGGGACAAAAAACGATATCGCGGGACAAAAAACGATATCACGGGACATATCGTTTTTATGTCACCGTTTTATCGCCCGGATAAAGGCACAAGTATGTGATAAATATGTATATGTATATGTATATGTATATGTATATGTATATGTATATGTATATGTATATGTATATGTATATGTATATGTATATGTATATATATATATATATATATATATATATATATATATATATATATATATATATATATATATATATATATGTATATATATGTATATGTATATGTATATGTAGCAGCAATGTACCGTTTTCATTACTGATACAGAATAACTTCGATACGCGTATACTTTATTTAACTTTCTTTAATTCTCAAAGGCCTTAGATACGGTTCAAAACTATATAAACAGTACAGATAAACATATTACAATAACATACATACAAGAATAATTACTTAACACACATGCACGAACAATAATTACAAACTTACGTTATGTCCTTTGTTGCCTTGACCGTTTAGCAAGCTATTTCACTGAAGTACCGTAACCGTATAATATATCATTATCCGTTTATATGACATTAACCGTTTTATACCATCAACCGTTTTGATAAAACTACGCCGTTTATATACCTTCGAGGCCGGATAATTTATGCACACACATAATGATCCTATTGTTCATACTCTAATTAGTTAATACTTGTAAAGTTGCCTTTACAGTATATGTATATGTATATATATGTATATGTAAAACTTTGCCTATCTGAAAGAATATAAACAAACTTTGATGCAAAACTATGTTAACTTATAATAGGCCGTGGCGAAGCCAGCCCGACATTTAGTCATGCAAATGCAAATTTTCTGTGTTTATAGACCGTATAAAGAATCAATTTCTAAAGAAATGAATCATGATAATGATTTAAATTTGCATAGCATGACCAAATTGTCGAGCTGGCTTCGCTACTGATTATAGGTCGTCTGCAAATAACTTATTTTAGTATAATTTCTTCAAGTTAGTGGGTGGTGGTTTTCAAGCATTTTGATTGGTTGCCTGACTAGTAAATATGAGGCATTATTTACTAGCATTATTTACTAGTTGGCGTTTTTTTAATATGGCCGCAAATGAAAGTCGTTTTGATGTTTTATACTTTTGCCAAAATCAACAAATGGAGAGAAACTACGCTAATACAAAGTCAAAGACTGTAAACAAACTTTGATTTAAAACTATCTTAAGGTAATAGATGGTCTGCAAAACATATTAAAAACTTTTTTCACTATATGAAAATTGGTAATAAACTTTAGTCTTTACTAGGAATTTTCCGAAATAAACTGTATTCATGAAAGAAGTGTATTTTATACATTTTCTACTAAAGAAATTTTACTAAAACAATTATTCGCCTCAGGCTCAGTGATTATGGTGAATATTCACCTCGACTTCGTATCGGTAGATATTCACCAATAATCACTTAGCCTTCGGCGAATAATTGTTAAAAATATATATATTGAATCACTCAAGCAGATCATTTTTATGGGTGCACGGCTTTGTGCCTGTGCAATAGACCATACCCATAATGACGTCATTTAGTAGTTAAGCAAGTAAAACTATTTAAATATGGCAATATAATTGAATGGTTTAAGTAACAAAAAGATTATTTGTGAAATAAATATGTTAAATTATTTGTTTCATTTAATGTTCTGGCCAGATAAAGACTTAGAACATTTAACAATATAGCCATGTTTAAATAGTTTTACTCGCTTAACTACCAAATGACGTCATTATGGGTAAGGTCTATTGCAAGTTTATGTACTCTCGTACCCAGAGCCCTTCTTGGGTGGGAAAATCGCCATTGACATGTGCACTGGCAGTTCAAGGTCCTTACTTTTTTAGAGTAATATTATTGCGCTGTAAAACCTATTGATTAATTGCCAGTCGAAATGCAAAGAGACAAAGATATTGCAACTTCTTCATCAAATGAACAGGTAAGTAGATCGAATACATACTATATTAAGGTACGTTTACACACAGCGGTTTGTCGGGCCGATTTGTACGCGATTTATCATGACGAATCATTGCGTGTTCGCGAGTAAATTTTGCAGTTAGTCATAAGCGTCGTTCTAAAGTCGTTGTGTGTAATAAACTCCCTCATCCAAAAATTTTGTTTGTGACCTTGCACTTTATCAAAAAGACTTTAGAACGTTTTGACCTAAGTTTTGATTGGCAAATATTAAAGTTAGCAAATAAACGACAATTTGTTTGTTCGACGTTGAAGTCCAAGGCGTAACAGTTTTATTTTTATCCACTGTCACTGTACCCATTGTCACTGTAGATAATTATTGGATATTTTCTAGCTAACGGAGACCCCAAAGTTCTTTGTCGAGAATGGAAGGACATATGTCAACCAAAAAAATAAAGAGGCTTCTTTGTTCGCCAACTTTTCAATTAAAATAATCGGAGAGATTCATCCAGGAAAAGCAGGGCAGTTCTCGCACGAGCCTGTTTCCGGACAGTGGTTGTTGAACTGTTCTGGGCATGTTTTCTCAAAGAAGGAAACAAGGTTTGTTTTCCTTTTCAATTTTTATTGTTACAAATAAGTTTAGGTTCGTAAGAAATTTGTTTTTGTGGTAAGGCAGTGCGATTCCTCAGATCTTTTTCCGAAGACGCTAAGCGCATGCAGAACAGCGACGTGAACAGCAAATAATAAGACGCTGTATGGAGCGTTACTTGCTGGAGCTTGTACTGAAATGGTTTTGATTTGCGGTATTTGTTCATAACAAGTATCACGATTCACGAATCGTAAACATAAGTTGGCAACTGACCTGTCCTGGCTGTCCCCCAGCACAACTTGCCAAAATTTTTGTAAACATGACCTTGTTCTATCTTCTTACTCATTTACTTTAAAAGTATATTAAACGTCACTGTATTAATGGTTTGCATGTATGTAACTATAATATGTTTACATGTGATGTAATCATGTAACGCAAGGTATATGAAGTATATGATATAAGTTCTTAGTTATTCTATCGTTCCAAATGATTGTGACTTCAGGCAGATAGCTTGAACGGGGGCATTGTTTGCTGTATCTCAGGAGACTGATTACAAATGAAGAATTGAATCCTGTTGCTTGTAATTTTTATATACATCTTGCTTTTTTAACGCATTCAGATGCGAATTGTTTATTTGCAAATTGCGGAGGTCAGTGTTTCCAATTTTGGATAACTTTTCAATTTCCCTAAGAAGAATTGGGTAGGTATGGATAATATATAGCACAAGGATTAGTCACCACTTTGTCATAAATAACTCCAACCATTGTGAAATATAGTGAGAATGAGTTCTGTGAAGACGTTGGCCTGTATGCCTGGAATTAACGTAATTCTAATGCTGCATAATCCGTTTTTCAATTTTGTAACAGAAGATATGAGAGTATTATTCACACTAATTTATGATGTACTGGATTGGTTTTGTCTTCACAATAATGCATACAACCTCAATTGTAAGGTTAAACAAAGGGTAGTTCAATTTTGTACAAAATGTTACTAGCCCTATATAATAACATGAAATAAATTTCTACAAGACAAACATACTAACAACCATATAAACAGAACATGAAATTTAATTTTTCTATAACATTAACAGTATAACTAGTAATAATCACATACCAAAAGTGTGTTCAATACTAAAGTCAGCAATTTAATTTTTGAGTAATGTGAATCACTGATACCCAGTAATCTGATTTTAATCCAGTATGAGTCTCTCCAATTTTCAAGCTGGCTACACCACTAAGCACAAGTACACACACAGTTTTTTTACACTGCAATTCTCTTCAGGTAAATACTTTTTAAAATAATTTAGTTCATTCTGTTTTATTTGTTTACATTTTACATCCCATTCTACTACAGACATGGTCATTTGGTTTGTTTTCTCAAGGGTTTTGCTACCACATACTACAGACCTCAAAAATTTGTCTTTTTACACATGTATCCTAGAAGAAAAAATTAATTATGTACTTCATAACTCTAGCATCTTAAGTTATTTATTTAAACAAACTCGTAATCAATTATTGCACAAGTTTTCACAGAATCTCTAGCTGAGGTCTGTCTTATTTGACGAAGTGACACCATTGGTAGCCTAGGAACTGTGCATATTAGTGACGTAAACTGTATATAATTATTACCAAGGTTGGAGAGTAAATTTAAATTAAATCAATAAAAACGTAGCCACCCGTCACCAGTGTGTTTAAAAATCACTTCTTTTCGTGAATATGCATGAATGAAGCTCTAAAGGAATACAAATTACAGTAAAATACTAGAAACAAAAAATTTACTTACCGTATATAGACTACAACTTGAAAGAAAGCTGACGCGTACGTGTTTGCATAATTAATTTGTTTATTAAATCGCGCATTGCATTGTGGTCGGGGCGCATTGCATTGTGGTCGGCGACCACAATGCAGCGCGCTAAAAAAACTAACCAAGCGAGCCCATATAAATGAATTAGGATTGCTCGCTCGCTTAAGGTTCGCTCGCTGCGGCAGCAACAAAACCTGTGCTCAATTTTGCGGTCAACAAGCGCTTGTTTCGCCAAAAACATTTTTATTTTTTAGGAATTTAAGACTTTTGGCCAAACTTGTTAAAACATACTTTTTAAATAAAGATAAGTAGTGTTTTATTCCGTATTAGCCTAAGTAGTTTACATTGCTAGACTGACTATATGTTTGTATATTTTTGTAAGATATAATTGCACTAGGAAGTTTTTTTGATAGCAGTTGTTGTCTATATAATAAAACAGTTATTCTACTCACTCTCGTCGTATATGAGCGATAGCTATCAGCTCATATACGACTCGAGTTCGAAGAATAACTGTTAGATAGTCAACTAGACGAAACTTCAACATCTATATAAATAGACAAACATGGACAAAACACAAAAGTGCCGACATATGGTCTTCCATGTCCTCAGATCTTCACTATAGCATTCTCTCCGGGCTGTAAGCAGGGGCAGATCTAGGAAATATCCTGACTGATGCATATCACTAGATGCCACACATTTTTTTGGGGGGAGGTCTGCCTGTAAGGTGTAACTGTGTAGAGCAGTTTTGAATTCTCTAATAGTAATATCATTAGTGTGGTAGGTAAAGATTTCCAGGTTCTGGTTGTACGAATAAAGAAGGAACGTTGGTAGGTTGAGGTTTTGCACTTAGCTAGAGGATCTGGTCATTCTGGTTTGAGATATTGTATGGGGCAGGACCATTGGTTGTCCTGTAGGGAATTAATTCCCTGTTTCTAGTGCGTGATTTAATTTAGGTCTTGTTGAAAGTGAGGGGGCCCAAAAGATATTCAGCTCCCCCCCCCAAAAAGTGTGGAGGGTACATGCCCCCTCGCCCTCCCCCCCTGTTCTGGAACCCCTGCAAGAGACCCATGTATTCATGCCAGTAAGATAGCGGTAAGAGATGCAAAGTGGTAAGTCATTCCTGATATGTCTCGCTGCAGAAGTGTGGAAGGTTCAAAATGTACTTCCTTGGCTTCCTTTGGACACTTTCCACATGTTGCTTATGGATGATGGTCTGAGGTGACCAAACCTGGCTCCAGTAACAAAAAATCAGGTGAACCAAAGACAGATACAGAGTCCTGCGGGCGCTCACGTTACTTCTCAGAACATCTTTGACGCATCCAAGAAGTTTGTTGGCCCGAGCACAGGACCAGGACCAGGACCAGGTTAGATCGCTCGCAATGATGAGATCTGTTGTTGAATTTCAGTTCTTTGCCTTTAATGGGGCTGGGGCTAACTGAATGCTATACCATTGTTGTTAGGGATGTTTGACATTTGATATGAAAGCTAGCTCCCTGCGCTGCGCATTACCGCATTCCTGCACGTTGACTTCCTTTTTCCTGCTCGTTATCTCGGCTGGTGATATAGGTTAACAGAATGGGGCAATGTCATAATTTCAAAAAATGGGCAGATTACTCGCGAAGGAGCCAAGCGCTCAATAAGGATTAGAATTATGCAATAGACAATGTTTCCACACAGGCATCTCACACTATTTGCTGGGATGCCTGTGGTTTCCATAATTATTTAACTCCGATTGATAGCAATGTTTGGCACTGTATAATGGCATAGCCCATTAGAAGACCAGTGAACAGCTTTTTAAACCTACTGAGCAGTTGGATAAGCTGTGTCCATTAGGCAAGCGGAGTGAATGCCCTAGCAGGCGTGTCAGAGGTGTAGCCAGAGAGGGGCCTGGGGTCCTGCCCCCTCGTATTATTGCTGCCCCCCTTAGAAAATTGCCAATGTAATCCTGGAACAGGTCTATTGGTTTAATAGTTCCCTCTGGGTTTTCTTGGCCGGTCTCGGGGAGAAAATTCTGGCTGCGCCATCGTTCCACACGTGAATGTAGTTGTACTTGCAGAAAATAAATTATATAATTGTGTTTCAGACAAATACCATTACCTGAAGATGCATTTGACTCAAAACAACGGTTTATTACTGGCTTGAGGAATGTCTTCCCATGTGGTACATTGTCATTTAGTCCCTGTGCTACCAACTTCATGGTTCAGCAATATTGGGAACAATTAAAAACTGTGTATTTCAAAAATGTTGCAGAAGGAAGTGATATTCGTGTATGCCTTTTGACTGATCATCTAGGACTGCAGTCAGAAAATTACTGGCTTCTTTCTCAAGAGGTAATGGTTTTTGCAACTTGGTGAGTGAATATTATATTATTAATCTGCATACTGTATTGTTATACAAATTATCCAACTATATGCATGACGTTTCATTTTAACAAGCAAAAAAGTTTTCCATGGTCCTACCTCGTGGACATGATGAGTCCACCCTGTTAACTCTGTCTGTCAGATTATTCGTAGAGAATACTGAAAAAATATTTGATAAGGCTACGACATACATAATAGAGCTATATTAAATGGTGAAACACTGATGGCCTGTCCTTTTGTCTTACCATTACAGTATATCCATATTATTTATTCATAACGACAGACTTAATGTCTCTGTTTATTTTACAGTTACATTTTGCGAATAACACAATATTGAATCTATCAGAATTCAAATACTTTGCATCGAATCCAAAGCAATTGTCATCATTTGGCAAAAAACTGTCCTCGGAACTCATTGACCATAGTTATCTTAACAGTGTTATGAGGAGGTAATTAGTGTAGAGTACTTTAAAGGTTTTCTTGACACAGTAGAATACTGCTAGCTCAAACTCAGTTATTGCAAAACTTGCTATCTCAAACAGTTTTTAAAGTCCATAGATTAATTTAATGTTGCTTATCTTGAACGAATGAGCACTGTTTCGATTTACTAGTTATAACACTTTTGCTGAACAGCACTTCATATACATGAACGAACAAATCAGTTCAGATCAGTTCAGTTCGAGATAGCGGCTCCTACGATACACTTTTCAATGCATGTACATTAAATATCAATCAATAACTAATGCCCAGGTCGTTCACTGAATACCTTTAGCTTGCATGCAATCTTTGTTTCCTAGCTATTATGTATATACATAAAACATTCTGTTATAGGTATATAACGTAAGTTTTTTTCATGAATAGAAAGTCAGTGTAGTCAGTGTTAATACCGTAATTATAATATTTTTTTAGATTTCTCATGTTGAGTTCTTTTTTAAAATCCAACGAGATCTCGTTCAAGTTGGCCACATCTTTTGTTGTTGGCCGTTTGATGAGAAGTTCCCAGGAGACTTGGGGTTTGTACTAAACCACTTCCAAAGGGCCATCCGATAATTTTGTCACTTTGCCTGGGAGCCTCACTTTTGTGATTGATGAGCCAATCATATTTTGTATGGAACAAGGCTTCTAACGTGGTAAAGACATAATTATCAGAAAGGTGTATGACTGTATAACGTATTGTGTAAATATGTAGTGTTGTGTATACTTTTAATGCTAAACTTAGCATTATTTTTTTGTGTTTTTTGTAGAGGAAAGTAATATTGGTGTCTTATATTCAAAAGAAAAGAATGTAGGGAAGTCTCTTACCTTGAACATTCTTTGTAAAGCACAGGTGTCCCAACTAGAGACCATCTACTACTTTTGTCTGGTAGCAATCAACGAAACACTTGTGGTACATCTGAGTAAGTTTATGATAGATATAGGATCTTTCACAGTGGCGCGGAGATATGGATTTTATGTTCTAGCAGCGCACGAGTGTGATATCGTTCATGTCACCAGAACAGAAAATCCATCCACTGTGAAATCCGCGCCACTGTGAAATGTTCTGTTTATTATATTAGTTTATCCACAGCCACGACACAAAAATGAACATCGAGCAGGCTGTATTAGAAACAAAATAAATAAAATATTCTACTGTAGAACACAACAATGGCTTTAAAAGTAGCATATAGCTATCAATTATAAAAAACAACAACATGGGCTACAACAGAAAAAGTATTAAACTGGCCTACAAACCTTGAGCTAGAAGGCATATGTAAAACATTGAAAAAGGTGGGAATTGTTATGGTCACTCCTAAGTCTGGCATACGGAAAATACGCTCCAAATAACTTGCAAGACGAGTACAAATATACAGCGATATTTAGATTGTTGGTTATTTGTATAGTAGGAAACCGGTTTGAAAAACTGACGCGTGCAAAACATAATAAAAAAAACTTACTTCGATCCATTTCACTCAATTCCATTGACTTTCTTCATAAGTCCAACACGTTGTTTAATTTTGAAATGTTGACAAAATTATATTGAAGCAAGTACATTTCTTTTTCTTGTATTTTCGTCGTCAAAACTTTCATTTTTCATAATTAAAAAATTCAAAATGGTTGACAATGACAACTTGACAAAAGAAAACTTAAACTGGTTTGACAAGTTTATGTTTTAGCCAATCAAATTCCTTGTAGCGAAAAGCTACACAAGCGCGCACGCGCACACAGACACACACACACACACACACACAGACACACAGACACACAGACACACAGACACACACACACAGAGACACACACACACACAGACACACAGAGACACACACACACACACAGAGACACACACACACACACACAGAGACACACACACACACACACACACACACACACACACACACACACACACACACACACACACACACACACACACACACGCACGCGCACAGACATAGATATACATACGCACGCACGCACGCACGCACGCACGCACGCACGCACGCACGCACGCACGCACGCACGCACGCACGCACGCACGTAAAATTTAATAAGCAATTTTTTTTAAATATTCAAGGGGAGAGGAGTAGAAAGAAAGTTGAACTCTGTACTTATTTTGGACAGAGTGAAAGGCTGTGTGCTCAGATTTGACTATGTGAAGGACAACCTAACACCTGATGAAATGCAGTCCTCAGCAGAGCAAGAATTAAAAGATTTAGTAGGGTTAAATAAGGTACATGTACTGATATAGTTAACTTTTAAACATGCGTCTTCAGCTATATGTGGTAGACCAGTTGCTGGGCCCCTGCCCCCTGTACGTTTCTCATACTGGGGGCGGGGCGCTACTGTATGACGATACCAAGATCTCTGGCAATATGCAGAAAAACCACACTTGGAAAATATTGCCAAAACACTTTTTTAAATTATACCCAAATTACCAGCCAAGATGGATGGAAGGGCTATCTCTGGTCATTTATGCATATTGCTTGGTATGTAACAGCATTTAATACTGTAATTAACATGGGTGATATGAATTGTGATATGAATAGTGGTTTACTGTGACAATCAATCACTTAATTATACATCTATTGTGATTGCATTTTCTTTAACATTTTAGTTACACCATACTTCCGGACTTCGCCCAGAATTAAAAAATGTTGTTGCACATCTAATGCGTTCAACTGACAAGCGACAAAATGCCATGCAATTGTCACTTATCACACGGCTGCAAATAGGCATTTATACACTCATGAAAAAAAACATGAAGCAGGTATGTTACTTAATTATGACAATAACCAAATAATTATAGTGATTTACCATACAGTATTTCCAGTGCAGGATGATATGGTATTTTTCCTTAATAATGGGTCATACAGTCCCGAACATTTATGTTTAGTTCTCATGGTTACTTAAAATTGTACTTGTAGTCATTAATTATTGGGCTGATACGTCAATTATACTGTACACTAATATATTTTTACTTAATTGAGGTACTTACATGGATCAATCCAAACTGCTCTGTCCGTGTTGAGGAAAACGGACAATGGTTTCCGGCAATTGGAGTGAAGATTGTTGCCATTGATAGCATCAAAAATGTGGAGAGATATGTATGTTTTTGCGACAAAATTGTTGTGTTACATAAGTAACAACTAATTATTAAATCAAATATTCTTGGCTTCAAATTAAAAGTTAATACATGTAATTATTTATGGTAATGTCTCAATGCGTAATATTAAAAGCAGTTGCATGGCTACAACTGTTACGACTTAATCATACAGGAAATTTCTGTAGGCCCAATTTAGTTGGACAAAACCCACTAATTGTAATGAAGTAAATTATTATTTATAGGAGGTTAGGGGCTACGTCGGAAGCAATAAACTTGGTTTTAACCAGGTGTGTATTTTGGCAAGGAATGAATTTGCAACTATCCAGGATTTGAAGAAAAAGAGAGACAACTCAGATAAGGTGGTCTCAGGAAAAGTTTTTAAAATAAGGTAATGTGTGCTGAATGAAACATTCAATGAATGGATAGAATATGGCAAGTAATAACACTGTGTGTGTATCTTGCATATTATGCACATTCCACACTGATTGCGCACTAAAGTTATTTTCATAATATTTTTCTAAAAAAAATCACTTCTATAGAAACTTCAAATTCAGAAGATGACCCACCAGAGGAGGATTTTCTGAAAATAATAAATGAAATTGAAAATGACGAGTCTGCAAGTGAATCTGGATCTGAGACTGACGATGCGGAAACAATGCAAAAAATTGAGACTGCGTTGTGCCAAACAGCTGAAGGTGATATGTAATAGTTGATTTTACAATTCTGTAATACGACTTCAATTGTGCCACTACAGTAACACTGCAACAGTATATGAAGAAAATTAAATAGAAACCCTATGATCTTCTTTGTAGACTTTTTGATAACGGGTTTGGTGCAGGACAAAGTCAAAGATTCACCAAATAAATCGAATGATATATCATGTGTAAGTTTTCAGATGCTGTATTTTACTTCAATTTACTTTTGAAAACCTAGTTAATTATAACTGTAGTATGTAACATTTTTTCCGATGTTTATTAACGGATTTCAAAATTTTTGTGTAACGTTATTTAACATTTTTTCTGAAGAAGCTCACGCCACAAACAAAGAAAACTTACAGCACGTACAGCCCTGCCAAGAAAAGAGCTTTCGAATTGGTTAGTTAAGCAACTGTGTCAGTTTCCCAAATATGTTAGTTTTATTTAAAATTATCATTGATTAATACCTGACGCTGCCGGACGCAAAATGCGACAGCATTCAACCAAATTTGTAGCATACGCAACTGTAAAAAAGCTTATGATTTTAACCAACAATTGGCTTAATATAACGCAATAACTGAATAAGCAACAATTTAACAGTTCCTAACCCTGATAGGGAATGCAAGCTGAAAAGAAAAGAAAGAAACCAGAAGACGACAAAGGTATAAAATAACAATCCTAAGCGATCCTAACTGATGGCTAATATCAGAGCAGCTATTTTTAAATTATGATTTTTTTCTGCAGAGAGACAAAAATTAATGGCTGAACAGAGAACGCTGTGCATTACCATAGGTACTTTTATTCGTACTGTACACCCTGTCCTTGTCCAACTATTTCAAATATTACGCTCAGCTATTTTTAAAAAGTTGCTTTTGTTTGGTAGATCAACAAAAATCGGACACTGAGTCTGAAAACCGTGCGGCAGACACAGGTATAGAAGACATTCAGTATTGTTTTTTACTCGCTTCTTTAGATTTCCTTCGCCACTCGTCTGGCCGGGTGCTCACGAAATTTTGGAGCCTGATAGTGTATGTCTACGCCGAATTTTACTTGGTTTGTTAATACAATTATAGGGGTTAAAGTAGTTCCAAACAATACGAGAAGAGCAACACGACGCCTGTCCTTTGTTACGGGCGCTGTTGGAGTTTGTTCAGGACGAAATAAAGGTAATTGACAAATTGTGTACCAACGAGACAATGATCGGAATCTCGGCTTGCATACAGCTTTACTAGGCCTAAAAATTAAATAATCCTGGACACTGTTAATATGAAGGCTAGAGTAGACTTTTCTCGTCCCGTTCTGTCTGTCTTATGAAAGGAAAGTCAACCCGGGATGATATATACGTCCCTAAATTATTAGACTATAATTAGACAAATACAACACGGCTGATTATTGTTATTATTGTCTAGGTTTTTGCCAGAATTTGTACCTATCTGTACACAGCCGATCCGAACGTGTTGTAAGCCAGTAAATTTACTGGTTACAACGTTTAACAATTTCAATAACTTATTAGGAATTGTAATTTCACGCATATAAAATGAACCCTGACCCAAACCTAACCCTAACAATCCCAGTAATTTACTGGATAATATAAAGCTTACTGGGTTACAACGTTCGGATGGGGTGCTGCACATTCTTTCGATAGAATCGGGGGGGTGTATTTTCGGACGCGGGCTCACGTTCAGCTGTGGACATGTTTAACTTCAAACGCTTGACGTTGACGGCAAACCTCAGACAGCCCCTTTCTGATAAAATCAAAGTCATCTGAAATGTTTGAACCACATGATTTACTAAAAGCATCTGAAGTGCTGCACTTTGTGAGACCACAGAAACTTCTGATGGGTAATAGATCAATGTCATAATCACTTAACGTTTGACTTGACGTTCGCAGTAAACCGCTATTAGCGTTCCTAGTCGTCCAATTGTGAGCCGCTGACTTCAAACCCCAGAAGTCAAACATCAAGCCGTGTGAGTAGAAAAATCAATGACCATCAACGCCAAGTCTCTGTAGTCAAACAAAATATTGTTGTGTGGCGTTTTTCGGTCTTTTGAATAAATAGTATAGATAAAACATTTCACGGTCAATGATTTTGTTTTTATAACAACAAAGTGTTTGAGGTTAGCCGTTTGCCATAAATGTCAAACTAAAGGTCTCTACTTAAGTAGATTGCGCCGCCATGTTGGTGGCTTAGGCGCTTATTCGAGAACGCCATCTCCAGATATAAAAGTACAGCTCTGTGGAAGTCTCATATTATGTTTCATGATGAGTGGCGATGGGGTCGATGCACGATTGCGCGAGAGTGGGCAGTAAAACGGGGTATGCAGGAAATTATCTTATTGTGCTCACATTGTGTTATGTATTTATAATATTGATAGAAACACAATCGGTGACATACAGAACTGAAAAATGTGGGATATGTAATTTGAAATTTGCCGAAAAAAACAAACATTGTGACCAGGATTGGCTGGGCTGTGAAGAGTGTGAAACCTGGATTCATTTGTAAGGGACAGGTCAATTTTCGATAATTATCGTTTTCATGTTTATATAATTGCAAGTTTCAAAACAACTCACATTCTTTTTAAAAATATATACTAAATAAATGTACTATTAATCTTATTATTTATACGTGCTAATGTACTATTAACCTTAATATATGTACGCTGTTTTGGGTTACAGCGAATGTTCAGGCGAGCGAACCATGCCTGCCCAAGATGACAAGTGGCTATGAAAAAATGCAGAAAATAGATGACCAGAATACGTATGTGCAAGTAAATTGGCTAAACTTGTTTCAACAAAATGTAAAAATGAATTCCCAGAAAAAGGTAAAGTAATTGTGGTTCTACCATCGTCATTCGATGTTAATAGATAAAATATAGATATATCATTTGAACAAGTTAAAGTATAGATATTTGTGTTGTTAATTGGTTGCATTTAAGGTAATTATTACATAATCACCTAAGGCTTGGCTTCTTTTCAAAATGATCGTTAGCCAATAGTAACTAATGTTGCTATGTTAGTTTTCTTGTTTTATTCAACTTCCTTTGAAGTTTTATTTTGCGTACTTTTTGAGGTAATTCCGTTTCACTTTCAATCATTGCCTTCTGTGACGTCACGTTCTGAATAGTTAGCTGGCATACGTAACGAACAAATTTAAAGCCGATTATACAATACTTATTAAGGAGTTATCAAGCGTATATCATTTTGTCTGTTTCTTTGTGTGTGGGAGAATTTTAATTCTCAATTCTAATAAGTCATTATCTGAACGTGAGATATCAGAAAGAAGGCACTGAAGAAAGGAAACTTCAAAAAAGTTTAATAATAATTTTAAAAGTTCTTTCAATAAAACGCCATAAATTTTTTAACATTTTTTTTTGTGGCAAAAGCACCTTTTTACCTATGTAATTCTAGCTCAATGATTATCGTTGAATACTCACCCCTTTTTGATTTCGGTTAATCACCTTCGGCGAATTATTGTTAAATAGTATCAGGTATGCCATTGGCATTCTACAATTAGTGAGTGAGAAGCTAAACTATAGTGAAACGGTGGTAAACATCTCGCACAATCTTTTGTCCTATTCCAAGACACTTCTCTAATTCCTCCATTTGGCGTTCCACAATTTGTTCGTTGAGGTAATAATCCATTAAATAGTTGTACAAATTGAACCGGAAATGAACCAGTGCACCGAAAATGACTGCATAGTCGAACTTCTCAAACAAAGAAAATTCTTCCGATGATTTTCACTTTCTTGGTAGCTAGTTTTAATTGAGTTTTCTTGCTCACACAATTTTATATCGTGATAAGCACATAATGGTGGCTTGTGGGGTTCTGCACTTGCGTCAAAGCGGTCTCCAACAATATATCTACATTTCCCGCTATGGAATGGTCGAGAGTTGGAACGTTTTCTGGATTAGCTACCGCAATGTTGTCTGGTCTGAACTCGACTGGGACAATGTCTGTAACATTCACCTAAAGTACGTGATACTATTTTAGTATAAAAGTAGAATGTAACCCCCAAGTGGCAGCATTCTCCCTCAACAAGCAAAATCGCCAGGCGTAAGACAGCATTTTTGAACAAAGTAAGGCCAGGGTTCGTGCAGGGGTCTGCTGAACGCAATTAAGGACTATTTAAGGACTATTTAAGAACCTTTCAAGGACAGAATTTAAATTTTTCAAGGACTTTTCCTGACCTTAATGTCCAAACAAATAATATCATCTGGAAATACAATTTTTTGTGCAATTAGTAAATGCAAAAGTCAGCAGATCATGTTAATCAAACAGTCAAGAAAACAATTAACAAATAATGCAATTCTCGATTTAGCAATGAACTCATCAAAGATTATGGATATCATGAAATGCTTAATTAAGGGGCCGATTACATGGACGAGTTGTCCCTCTCGGCTAAACAAGTTGACTCGTTGATGCTTTAAGCTCTTTTCAAGGGGTTTAAGCACCTGCACGAACCCTGAAATCGCATCCAGATGCATTGTCAGTTAAAGGGAATGTTCCTAATGTTCTGTGTATGTGTACAGGGTGTATCAAAGAGGTTTACAGTTTGAAAAAGTATGCTAATGCAGAAAGAGTTCAAGGCTGTTAATAAAATATTGTAATTTTGAATAGTTTAGCTCTATCGGGAACATCTAACCATTTTTTTACAAAACTAATTTTTTTTGACAATGCTTTGTGCACAAAGATGAATTATCTGAAAGCAATTTCAAGTTAGGACGACAAGAGTATGGAATATGTTGAACACATCGGCAAAGTTTTAAACAATTTGATTTGCGTGAATTCCAGCACGCAACCTTTGAAAATTACATTTTCCGCAATTTTTGCACATTTTGTTACACATGATTGGTTTTATGTTTCATTTTTAATTAATTTTATGCACAATCACCTTTTGGCATAAATTAAAGTACCGAATGCGTTAATTTAGCGTGTAAAGTGGTTTTTGAAGTCCCACCAGTTGATTGTGCGTGCACCAAAATGTCTGAAACTTTGCAATCTTATAAAAACGTATTCTGTATTTTAACACTATCTGTTCAAAACGGGTTTTGAACAAGAAATATTTGTGTGCAAAGACTTTATAACCAGCCACCTTAAGTCAAAAAAGTTAGTGAGGCGGTAGTGCTTAGGAGCACTAACGTCCGTTAAAACATTAAGCGCTGTTTGCATTAGCAGACTTTTTCCAACTGTAAACTTTTTTTGACACACCCTGTTGTGACATAGTAATAATACTCACAACGTTTGGCACTCTGTCAAGCTGAGGTTTCTCAAAACAACCCACATTATCACCCCAAAAGTCACTAGCAATATTCGGACACCGTAAGTCCATATGTCTTGCCAATCCACATGGTGTATCACAAACAAATAGCGTCGGGGGATATTTCAATGACAAGTACAGGTCTGCAGCATCTCTGACTGACTCTTGGAGCAGCAAAAACTTAGAAGCAACAGTGCACTAGAAACATAAAATGCAAAAGTGCATTAAGAGTACAGTAATTTTTACTTTGATAGTGTTTTATATAACAATCAGAGTTCATTCTGGCTTTTCATTGGTCGAAAACCGTGATGTATTAGAGAACAGACGCACACCTGACGCCATTTCAGTGACAAGCCAATCACAGCCATATCAGAATTATCAACAGCCAATGGCGTGCTTTGTTTTGTGTAGATCATGATCACGTCAAACGGCGTGTGATTCACGTTAAACTCGCCTAGGCGGCTCATGGGCCACTTTTTTGTTCTTACCACATTATGACGTCTACCGTGTATCTGAACAGACAACGGCAAAACGTTATCTACTACCGCTAATTACGATCAATATTGTATATCAACCTAATAGCCTTATAACATTCTACGTACAGTTACGAAGATATGGTAAAAATTTGATTAAAAAAAATCGGACGTATATATATATATATATATATTAAGCGCGCAGTGCCGGTTCTCCGTTGAGCGCCACATAGGGTGTCCTGTAACCTTGATAAAGACCGTTTTCCACTAGACGAATGTTTACGCGGGGCGCGGAATTTTTCTTTGTGAGCTCTGAGGCAAAAAAAAGACAATAAAAAATTCCGTTTTGCGTGCAAAATTCCGTCTAGTGGAAAACGGCCTTAACACATGCAGGTAGAATTAGAAATTGGTGAATTTCCTTATATCAGTATTCAGGATGTGCTTGTACTGTCTACTTGAAAATTGAGCCTTTGTACAAAGACTCCAAGAGCAGTACTTGGTACAGCAAAATAAACCATATACTTACACCATGACGGCAAACAAGATAATAAAAACCTCCAGTGTGACCTTTAAGTCTTCCAAACCCATGACAAGCCGAGTTTCCATGCAAAAGTTCCCCATATAGGGATTGCAACTCTGCAATTATAAATGCCTAAAAGTAAAAAAAAAAATGTTCAGAGTCCACAGAGACAGAATCAATCAAATGTTAAATACCTAATTTTCTCTATTTAGACCTATCATACACAAGTATTTCTTCTGTTAAACAGGTAGAGACTTATTAAACTTCTGAATTCCGGTGTTGGGTATGAGAATATACCAATAGTTTTTATTACTTGTAAAAGAACTACTTCCGTAATCCTATTTAGTAAAAAATGTAATAGGTTTCACACAATCTGATTGGGAAAGAGTGCCTTACTATCCTGCAATAGTATATTTTATTATGTGGCAAGTGTTTTTTGCACAAGTTGTTAGTGGTTCTTGTATTCAGGGGTGTAGGAGGCAACGTAAAGTTGGGGGGGGGCACTACATTATAAGGGCAACTTTTTCATTAAAAAAGGCATTTTTCCCATTGTTTTATCTTGAAAATTGGGGGGGGGGGGCTATGCTTGTATATAATGTACAAAACTCTCTGGCAACCAGGGTACTGTAGTTTCTGAAATTTTGAATTTTAAATCTTTGATTTGCGTCTTTTAGTTTTAAATATTTCTCGTTCAAAGTATGTAATTTTTAAGTGTAAAACTTATACAGTACCTTTGAGCTGTTATTTGGGAGATCTATCTTACACTGCCCTGCCAATGATTTTAGAGAAGACAAGTCCATTTTATCCAAATTGTCCATGTTTAATCCCTTCGAAACAATAGCATAATGCAGCCTGGAAGAGTCACCTATAATAACATGTTACCTAAAATTAGTGTCATTTAGAAATTAAAAAAAAAAACAGTTTGTCCCATCAATTCTTTAACTGCTTTACATTCAGTCCTGCACACTAAAGGAAGAGGTACATTGTATAAAGTAAATTCAATATCCAATCTTACTTGTGATAGCCTTTTGAGTAAGGTAAATACTTTTCTTTTCCGTTTCCGTGTTGTAAACCTCAGCACCACTTAACGCTGGAGCTATGATAGGCGGTACATTTCCACTGTCTATCGAATCAACACCAGGAGATGAAGTGCTGCAAAAAAGTATCTTCTCAAGCAGGTTTTCTTTCAACTTGCCAACAAACTGCTCAAGAGGTACTGGTTTGCTGCTTAACGATGAGACATTTTTCACTTGTTTATAATGCAAAGTAAATAATAAGTTAACAGTCATTTTTTATTGTGATGGTAACTGAAAATTAAAGATCATACCTCCTTTAAAGAACAACAATTCTTTTGATTTCCATCGCCAAAATAGCACTGTCCGATGGTGCCACATAAACCACAGATAACATCGTCAAGTTGACATTCAGTAAGCAGCTCAAAACAGTAAAAGCCATTGTATAATAGCTTTTGTAAATAATTTTGTTCCCCAGATGATAACCTTTTATCCTTTAAAACAGAATAAAATTTAAATGAACTTAAGAAATAGTACTAAACATATTGACATTCGATCTTTATGCATTCTGGTCATTCTAAAAATAAAGTAATTTGATTATTAAGAAATCAATCCATAAATATTCTGGAACCATCTTTGGAAATTTCTAACGATGGTGTTACAGCAGGGCTTACTGTAAACTGCGAAATGAAACGAAATCTGCAAACTGCGAAATCTGCAACTGCGAAATCTGCAACTGCGAAATCTGCAAACTGCGAAACCTGCAAACTGCGAAATCTGTAAATTGCAAAATCTGTAATTTACACACTTGAAAAGCTTGAAATGTAGAGTCTCGCAATGCCGTTTCCTGCGTTTTGAGTGTGAGATTTCTTTGTTTAATGTTTCGTTTGTTGGAAAGAACAAATATCTTTACACCCATATTACAGCCAACCGACTCCATAAAATGAAGGGTTTTCTGAAGATCCACAAACAAAGCGTTAAACAAAGCATTTCAGAATTTAGTCTCTTGAGCCATTTTCAGGCTTATCTATGATTGATATGAAGCAATGTGACCAGTATGTTTGTCAGCAAATTTTACTAAACCGTCGTTCAAATTTTGCTAAATAGGCCAAGATTTTACTAGATTGTCATTTTACCGACCCTTAAATAAATATATTTTTGATATAATGGTTAGTGAAACAATTTAGCCAGCAAAATTCAGCAACAATCGTCAAAGAGGTCTCACCAAACATTGGCTACACCTAATTTCTAGCCTTCCCTTTGGTCACCGCTTACTCCTAAATTGAAAGCTATTCGCTAGTTACATGTTCTAGTTATTGGTACGCGGAGCAAAAAATGAGCTAGTGATTCCTCATAAAATGAGGGGGTAGGGCGGGTAAATTGACAATCTAGTAAAATCTTGGCCCATTTAGTAAAATTTGAACGAGAGTTTAGTAAAATTTGCTGAGAAACACACTGGTCACATTGTTTCATATCAATCATAGACAAGCCTAAAAATGGCTCAAGAGACTAAACTCTGAAATGCTTTGTTTTATGCTTTGTTAGTGGATCTTCAGAAAACCTTTCATTTTATGGAGTCGCTCTGCTGTAATCTGGGTGTAAAAAATTTGTTCTTTCCAACAAACGAAACATTAAAAAAGGAAATTTCACCCTCAAAACGTGGGAAATGGCATTGCGAGACTCTACATTTCAAGATTTTCAAGTGTGTAAATTATAGATTTTGCATTTTACAGATTTCGCAGTTTGCAGATTTCGTTTTTTTTGCAGATTTGAGACATTTAGGTTTTCGAACATTTTGTCATTCTTCGGAAAACTGATGCATGCTTACACCATGCATTCAAACACCAACAGTTTCGAAATGCAGATTAACGACGGTAAAAGGAAATTAATTCATTATATTTACTTCAATGACAAATTTCCATTCTGGGTTACAACGTCAAAGTTCTGGCTGGTAACACAAAAGTGCAAGCTTGTTGATGTTTAAATGCAACGTCATGCCTGCAATGTTGAAAATATAACACCAAAAATTTTGTTACTAGTTCCACTGTCGGATCCAGCAGCCATGGGTTGCTGGCATTGTCTGTCGCATCCCGAAAGAGTGATTGCAAACCAAGAACAGTAAATTCTGCATTAAGCCTGCCGCACAAGAGCGCACTTTTTTGCGCGTACTTGTTATTCGTGACAAGTTGGATCGACTAAGTTTCTTCATGTGCAGGCAACATTCACGGCATTTTCGCCGTTCGTCACACCTTAGTTGTCTGCTTCACTTAATCAATGTCTACTATGAAACTGTATAAAGGAAGGGAAAGTAGTTACATTGTGATAAATTTATGTGAAGTGTGCATTTTCTGTTTCATGACAGGGTAAACAAACAGACGCGTCGATGGACAAAGTTACTTTACGTTTGGAGGTTTTAAAGCAAATACGTGAGTTGCATGAACTGAATGAAATTGGCGCCATAACTGAAGACGAATACAAACAGAAGAAAAAAGTATTGCTAAACGATATATGAACCGAACGATATATGAACCGAACAATATATGTTGTGTGTAATTGTATAAGAAAAAAATTCTTTGATCGCATTGTACATTACTGGAGTGAACACATGAATGTTTTATGTTATTTAAATATATCCATCGTGGTGCATGTAGCTCCAGCAATTGTCTGCTGTAATTTGCGAGAATGCATTCCAGACAAGTGGAATAGGATCAGCTGCCATCTGTAGGATTACATCATTTTGTCACAAATGATGTTTTACTTGAGCGAAAGCTTCTTCTATAGGATTCAAATCCGGACTGTGTAGGGAGGCAAATAGTGGATGATAACACCTGAATTGTATATCAACTCTCTTACTTCTGGAACATGATGCACTGCGTGATTATCTGTTATGAATAAATTGTATAGCTGTGTTAAAAAATCAACGCTTAATAGCTTTAACAATGTGTAAATTAGACTGAAATTGCATTTAAAACATGCAAACAGCTAAGCTTACCCATCACCAGAACGAAGCGCGTATTTTCACCATTATATAAATTCATAGCTGGCATAAGTTTTAGATCACGCCCACGCACACGCCCACGCCCACGTCCACGCCCACGCCCACGCCCACCTACACACACACACCTACACACACACACCTTACACACATCTACGTCTACGTCTACATCTACATATATATATATAATATTTACTCAGTTTAAAGTGATTTTTCATATCATTTCACTAACCCATTTCAATAGGCTATACTTGGTGCATGGCCTTACATTCTTTATTAACACACACTCGAACTTTTATTTCAATCTCCCAGAATGGATTGCCATTGGTCAATAAATAGCTCTTCCCATTACTACCCGGATTTGAAGGTGGTATGCCCAGACCAGATTTACACACTCTGCACAATGTATCCTCAGGCTCAAATACCAAAGGCCATGTGCCCTGTCAACAAAGAATAACCGTGGTGTGTTAAGTGGGTCAAATCTGAATTATCTGTGGTCTTGTGTCTGTAGCACGCAATCACTAGATGTGAATTGTAATGTAACCCAGACTGTTGTGTTATTTTAAGCACATCTATATTCAGGGTGTGCTAATTAAACTGACAAATTAGAACTGTAAATATGAAAATAATTTGTTTTAAATGATAAAAGGTAGTAATTTTTATAATATAAATATAACCATTCTCTTCTGTCTATTGTTGTGTTATTGTTTTGTGTTGCAATCTGATATGATACAAAGTGTTGATATTTTCTGTATTTTGGTGAGGGAGATGCCTTACATAGGTCATAGTGATCGTCTCGTTCGCATTTCTTCCCTTTTGGGCAATATTGATAGCATGCATCGTCTGTATTTTGGTTTTAATAGCTAAATAATCAAACAAATGTCTATCTGACTACAAATAAATGCTAAAATTTACTAACACAACCTTAGGTTTGCTGTAAGTAAGTTATGTTTAAGATAACTATAGTACCAAGAACAAAATATCAAAATGAACAAAAATAACATAAGCTAATCATGATCATGTCCCAGACTGCAGAGTATGGCAGTTTTCGACAAGATCTCGGGTGCGGAGAACGGGAGAAGGCACATTCTATAAGAAATCTCGGGGGCACTGTTGACATACTCTGCAGTCTGGATCATGTCAATTTAAAATTTGCAAACTTCCGGCACTTATAATAGAAACAAAGTTCGGGACTTTCAAGCCACCAAACTTCACAATTTTTACGGCCAAAAACGTCGATTTAAAATACTTAAAAATCAAGATTTCTATCACGACTATGCCACAGTGCATAATATTGTTTTGATTTATTTTAGAATCTAATTTGCAATTTATTCAAATGCCGGAAGTAATACAGTATCTATGCGCTAAGAATAACAGTTTGCTGTTCGTGCAAATATAATGCAACTCTACAATCCATGGTGGATGTATTAAACTTTTACTTATCCTTATGTTTTTGCTGTAGCTGCTATAATGCGGCAGCTGCATTAGCTTCGAACTCAAGATCTATGTGCTCACTGGTGTTTGTTGCGTTTGAACTGCATGAACTATCTGGATCCAAACATGTGCTTGAGTTTTGAATGTTGTGTTGAGAATCAATCTCTTCATGCTGCAGTTGAACGGCCAATTTAAAATCCTTCTGCTCTTGTGCAGAAGCAGGGAAACAACTCAAACTTGCCTTGCTTAACGTGCAACCTGATTTATTTGCGGGTTTTGACGCTGAAGAGACTACAGTTGACCGCTCAATGATACTGTTTCCTCCGTCATTATCTGTGGGGAAAACGATGCCATATTCATTTGAAAGTAGACGTTTCTGTGAACTCATGCGGTGATCGGTTAATGGGATAGAAGAATCAAGGATCACGCTGTGAAGGAGTTGGAGTACATTTTGTCTTGAGGGAAGTTTTCCGTGTAAATTTTTCTGCAGAATGGCAATGTCCTTGTTTAAAAGTGTCCAGTTTCTATGACCGTTCGGAGCGTATCTGCGCGGTAATTCTGCAACAATTACATCTTCTATTTGTTTTGGGACGGACGTTGTCACTTTATTTATAGCAATCTCTGCGTTTTGGATTTCGTTTTGAGCTGTTGAAAGATTTCCTTCCAGTTTAGCAACTTCTCTTTGCAAATTGGAAATTTTAATTTTTTCACTGACATGTTTTGAAAGATATCCACACGAGTACGCTGATTTACAAGGACTGAAATTGCATCGCTTTTTAGTATGTCCAAGTTTTAGGTGGCATTTACCGCACGTTGTTAGGTTTACAGCCATTTCATTTTCTGCATTCTGCTGCGAAGCCAATCGAATTTTGCCCTCACAACTTGCGAGCTTCTTTTTTTTGGTTTTCAACAAACGTTGGATATTGTCCACTGCCCTTTGCTTGTTTTTTGCGTGTCTTTCTAAACGAAGCATTATTGTTCGTTGCTGTTCTGCGTCGTCTTCGTCATCTGATTCGTCGAACAAAGGTGTTGGTGCAGGCAAAGAAATAGATCGTTTTGCTCGCAATGACCGACCAGTCGATTCAACACGTGTAGCTCTGCCAAGGATATCATCTCTACTTGCCTTTTCGACACCTGACAGCGACGAACTGTTTGTGAACTTTATCGTGATATTTTTCTCCTTTTCTAACAATCCCTTTATTTGGAAATTAAAATAAGACGACGACAAATCAACTTCCGCATCATCCTCCAAAATTACCAGTCTCAAAGATGAACTCATCTTCTGCATGTGAGGAACTTCGGTTGTGAGACGTGTTTTGAATTCATCGTAAGATAAATTCATTAGATCTTCCATCATAAAAATCGGCGTTACCCTCTTCGTAGCATAATAGTCGTAAATAACTTTAACTTTCACTACAGACATCATAGATATGGCTTTCGTCTTCTCGATAGCTGTTTTTATCAACCAAGCACGTGTAAAATGTCGAGTGAAATGCTGCCAAATGGCTTCTATCAATCTATCTAATGTAAACCCCGCCCCTTAAAAACAATGTCATTTGACCTTAGAAAGGGTCAATTTTTAATAGCCCAACGTGCATTGCGAACGCATGTCGTTTCATGGTCAAACGGAATCGACTGTACTTTGCAATTCTTTGATGTACATTTATATGTATTTGAATTGACAAACAAATGGGTATATCCCATAGTTGATCCAGAGCTTGGAGGGCCATAGACAATGTAACATCCATCTCCAGCCAAAACAACTGCTGGCATTTCATTGAGATTAGGCAACAAAGACAGCAACTTTTTCCTGGTTGTGTCATCACATGGGTATTCAGACACCATTTTACTGGTCATTTCTTTCGTATTACAAAGCCCCTCACTTTTTTGAACCATTTCAATGTGTGGCCAAGAAAACTGGGCAACTGACGTTTCAGTACTAGCTACAGTAACAGCTTGTCTGGCTTTACATTTTTCATGCTCACAAAACCTTGTCTCGTTATCAAATACCACAAAGCATCTATCTCCCCGTGTGTTTGTTTTTACAGAAAACAGATTTTTGCCCACGTGAACACAGTCTGGCTTTATCAGTTTTGGTTTCTTTGGTTTGGGTACATAATTGCCACCAATTTCAAAATTACACGAAGGGCAATTTTTAGGCTTCCAAAAATTTGCATCCAAAAATTTGCATATGTGAATGGGCAAGCAGGACATTTTGTCTTGCATCTTTTTGTTGCATTTCCAAGTTCAAACTGTATTAAGAAATAAAAGAAAGTACTATTTACTTATAACAGAAAGAATACAGAATGAGTATTAATAGGGTAGTATCATGAAAAAGGTTCAATGTCAGTGTTCTATGTTTCCGAATTTCTATATGAAAGTGTGTGCATTTTATCTTATAAATTATTGTGTGAAGACTGACCTTAATAAAAAATACCATTATTTCAATACATAGATATACACCATTGAGACAGACACATTATATTTGTCAGACACAGTATATGTTCCTTCAACATAAGTTTTGCTTCTAGTTAAAAAGGGCAGTGTTAGCCTAACACTGTTAGGGCATTCAGGCTATTTTCTAACAAAAATGTCTCATAATATTCAAAAACAAAAAATTAAAAAAGACATTGTACATGTATATAATGGGCTATTACATTTAAAATTCATATCTCCCCGTCGAGGACCTCTATATATCACTGTTTTGGCCCATCTGGAAATGTAAAAACATTAGTCTCAACACCCCTTAGGAAAGCTGTTTTGCCCCATCTGGAATGATGTTCATCCCCCTGTGGAAATGATTTTTCATGATTGTTCCCTCTTTGGATATAAATGTTGTCGACCCTGCCCAATTAAGCAATGTCGGCAACATATTGTAGAATAAGACATAGAACATCCTCTCTTTGGAAATGTGCAACACCACCCTTGAAAATACAACCTCCCTCTACCATGAATTTCCCAAAAACATTCCCAAAAAACATCCTTTTTATAACATCCTTTACCCCACTGGAAAAATTGCCTTTGACTGCCAGCCCTTCTGGAAAAATGACTTTGACCCCGTTGAAAATCCACAAGGAAAATCATCTCAAGCCCACTGGGAAAATCATGTAACCCTTCTGGAAAGCTTCATACCATGACCGGGGGGGGGGTATGAATATTAAATGTAATAGCATGATTTGTTTCAATTAATACGACTTTGTCGACTTAAACAAATTTGACATTTACAAAAGTGTTTGGCAACAACTTTTCGTGATCAAAGATTGAAAGATGCCATTACTGCATAATCCAACTACATCCTCGCTTAATTTTGACCATCGATACTTCTGTATACACTTGAAGTGTTTGTTACTGCTTTATACAAAATTTGCGAGTGTCAGAATTGCTCGAAATACCCGGACACTGTCCCTTTATTTTAAACTGCTTTCATGTTCATGCTACTAAATACAAGTTATTAAACAACAAAGTTAGTTATAGTTTTATAAGTTATAACGCACCTCCATTTTATTTCATTCGCGTAAAGCCTAGTATATCTATGGCATTATTGGCATATTTTATATGTTCCGCCATATTGAACAGGTCCAGCGCGTGTTTTCGGGGAACAGGACGAGTTCAAATATGTAATATGATTGGTTACTACCTCGGATACCTTATTAAACCGATTAGCCAATCACCGCTCCCGTTCATATAACTTGGTTGTTACTGGTATTATGCGTGAAGTTAATCAAGATGCTGCAATGCAAAGACGTGAGAGAAGACTTAGACGCAGAATGTGCTTTAACATTGGCCCAAATTTTTGTTGGCACGTGGATGGTGAGCATGTTAATAAAATGTTATAAAACCTATATCTTATTTCTTGTGTTGTTGCCGTGTTTTTCTATTGGCCGTAAGGTGTAGTTAAGGTTCACTGCTCTAAAAGAAATATTTTGTCTATTCACTACCCTGTATGCGAGGCAAATACCTATTGAATTTTACGTCTCTTTTATCTTCTTTATTTTTCTTCTAGTAATGAAATGCCTTTTTAATATTCAGGATACGACAAGCTGAAGCCTTTTGGATTTCCAATCCATGGTGCTATAGATGGATTTAGTCATAAGATAATCTGGTTAAAATGGACACAAACTTTCATAAACTTATTCTTGTTTGTTACATTTTTTCCCACAAAGATGCTTAAATATTTAAACAATGTGGGGGAACATATTTCATGCAACCTTAACACTTAATTGATCATGTGTGATATGCTTAGTGAATTTCAATACCTGTGTGAATGGACAATTTACCAAAAAAATATGGTTTAATCCATTCATAAAGTGCAAGAGCTTCCCCATTCACAACACAAGTAAAGTAGGGCACACCAGGGCACATTACACGTCAGCACTATTTAGAAACCATGCATAATATTTTCTTGAAGCATAAAAAATGAACCCAATATTTTTTTTTGGTTCTTGTTAAAACATTAACATGATGAATATAGCTATATATAGAGAGAGAACTACCTTTCCTGTGTACAATAATGGAATTACATATTGTAAATACATTGTCAAGCACTATTATTTCCCTATTTGCATGCATATAGCAGGGACATAGTCAGTGGAAGGGGGGGGGGGCACCGTACCTCTCTGTAAATATTCAGAGTAGCTAAAATTAAGTCCACTTGTTCTTTGTAAACTAAAGGCTGGACAGCACAACTGATCTGGTGTTATAGAAGCAAATAAAGAAGACTTGATGTACGCTTCTTTATAAGCTTCCGTATATTATTTTATTATTATCAGGGTGGGCAGAAGATCAAACAGACTATACAAATAATCAATTTAAAAAGAAATTAATTACTGAACACAAATATATAGGAATATCAGCCCCCCCCCACAATTATCGATCTTCTGCCGCCTTTGATTAATATTATATTTCAATGAATGTCTTGGGTACCATAATTTTATTGCATCAATGTCCATGAGTACACCAGTTAAGATCATCAATATTCATACACAGTCCACTATAAGTATATCATTTTATAGGTTTTTTTACCCCCTTGCAGGGGTGCAAATAAGGGGGGGTTGTTACAGCCCCAAAATTTTAATTATTGCCTGAAAGTTTGTCCCAAAATAATCATAAAATTACAAAAAGTGAGTGACTAAACAGTCATCAATGGCAATTTTCTTTTATAGCCGTCGCAATTGAAGTGTTCCTAAAATATCACAATGGATGTGGCCAATCATATTTACTGTAGAGGCAGGGGCGTCGCTAGAGGGGGGTGTGGGGGGTGGAACACCCCCCCATCTACCATGGACTCGGCAAATGTTGGTCATACCACATCAGACTCGGCAAATGTGGGTCTTAAAAAAGTCCAAGAGATCCAAATGTTTATGATTAGTAACTTTAACTTAGAAGTTAGGGCCTGTTCATATGGGCAGAAGTTATCTCGGTTCCCGAGAAAACATTTCGACAGGTCAAATAATGTTGTTCTGTTCATATGGAGAAATGTTTTCCCGCTTACCGGGTAAAGTTTCCCGCGGTGACGTAGATTTTATAAAGTGTAAACAGAAAGTTTTCGGAAACGGGGAAGTTGTGTTCATATGGGATAAAAATTATCTCGGTCACTGAGATCTCGCCTGTCATCAAGCGAGATCTCGGTCAATGGCAAAACTTTTCGTCTCATATGAACGCAAGGTAACTTTTCATACTATTTTCGTAAGAAGGCGAGATCTCGCTTGTAAACTTGTCGAAATGTTTTCTCGCTAACCGGGAAAACTTCTTCCTATATGAACAGGCCCTTAGAATAGTCATGCCGGTACAGTTAACATGACGTACAGGAAGTGTGTGTAGATAACCGCTGAGCACAGCTATTCTATTTCAAAATCAAAATATGTTAATCCTGCTATGAATTATGCATTAAAAGGTGAGTTTTACTTACTTTATTCACTGATTTACATAAGACGAGGAAAGCCAGAGTCTTAGCCTACTAGGTCTATATTCAAAGATGTATTTAACAGGAATTTTTACTCAGACAAAGCGAGATTGTGGAAGAAAACTTGTCTGTCTTGTCGTGGCAAATTAGGTTATGTCTTGTTGTCAAATTGTCATGTTAGAATCAACTGAAAATCGCAGATTTGCAGTGTTCATGAGTACATAATATGCAAAGAAAAAGTCTAAAATCTAAATGCACCTGTATGCACATGAACTTCAAGTGTTCACCTATTTCGCTAAAAATAACAAGTAAATGAAGTTGGTCAAAGCATCCCAATATTTTATATAAGCTACAGGTATTTTAATTTTCTATTATGTATATTATATCAGTTCACTAGATTGGACTAGATTTGAAATCTTGTCCAGTTCGAAACGGATAATTTTAAATGACTTCTGTAATAAATTGGTTCTAATCCAGAACAGACTAGTAACAGTAGTAGTAGTAGGGAACTTTACAACGTGAACTTACGACGCAGTCCTATAAGTTACAATAAAACAAAAAACTACTGGTAATAATTTACAGTATAATGAAGGCTAGCAGTATATCACGTCGTCTCGGAGGAGAGTTTTAGCGGGAATTTTATATTGCTACGAATTTGTATTCGTGGCAATAGTCTATAAAGCCTGGTTCTTTTCTGCCAAATGGTCGTAAACATGTCATAACAGTGCAATAAATGTCGCAGAAAGAGACTCTAACCACTCTGACTAGGCTCACACAATCACACTAAGAAAATAGGCTTAAGTAAGCGCGTCCGTGTTGTAATATCACGCTGTAGATCTTAAGTTTTCTTGTACAAACTGGGCGGACTTGAAATCTAGTCAACTCCTCATAGTGGGATTTAAATTATATAGCATATTTTTATGCACTATTTCTTTCTTCGGGTTGTCTAAGGATGAAAGCCTTGGGGAGCTAACCATGGAAACGTCGGGAAAGGCTGCAAAAATAATACGAAAACGAAAGAGAATTCAACACAAAGCGATCCCTTACAAAGTTGTTAATGCTCCTAAAAATCCATTTGAAGCGGCGAAGAAAGCCTATCAGAAATTGGAGGAATCCCACACGTTAATAACCAGCCCATCATCTTCGATCAAGACAGTTGCTATGGAAGATTCTGTCGAAGCCAATGATGGTACTCAAGAAGTCAGTGAAAGGTACGAGACCAGTTCACCAACAGTCACGTGTACGATAGATTCAGAGGTGACAGAGCAACCCAAAAGTGACATGCAAGTTCAATTTATTAAAACGACAGCAAGTAATGCAGTTTTGAACACAAATACAGCAGAAAATCTTTCACGCGGAAGTATATCTGGGACCGCAGCTGCTTCAAATTTAGAAAGTGAGTTTGACAACGAATTGATAGAGAAGAATGCAACAGATGAATCACCTAACTGGTTGACATGTGCGAGAGAACTATCATTTCTTGTAGAAAATTTGAAATTGGCATCCAATTTACTTGAAGAAGTAAAGGGAGATACCTGTCCGTTGATAGAAGTTTTTTAACCAGTGCAGAGGAGATCACCCGAAATATATCACAAACTGCAAATAAAGTGAACAAAACATGTACTGTGTTGTTGAGAGAAATAAATGAAAAGAAGAAAGAAATCAGGGAAGAACATCCGTACCTTCTCACGATCCAAGTGACAGAAGTAAGATTACAACAACCAGCGGTAGAAAGTATATTATGAAACTTGGACCCCATCAGCCTAAATTACCAATTTTTCCACGAAACGTAGATATTCTGCCAAAAAGCAATGCCGGTTCTCCCCACAATGGTACACTGTTTATTCTCATCTTGAGTACAGCATATCACAAGATGCTGCATTCTGTTTTGTGTGCTCTCTTTTTCCTTCTGGACCTGGCAGAGAAATGGCAGACAATGCGTGGTCTTCAGTTGGCACAAGATGACCAGTTGTGGGTCAAACAGCAAAAGAAAAACTGGTAAACTTGCTAAACACTTTAGTTCAAAAGCTCACAAATCAGCACTAGCAGATTTTTATGCCTTCAGTCACGATTCGTCAAATGTAGATATGCTACTCAACAAAGAAAAGCGTGTGAATGCCATTTAAGAGAAGGAGAACCATCTGGTAAATGAAGGGGCAGCGTGTATTTTGCTGGACGTTGCTAGAACACTTGCTCGCCAGGGTTTAGCTTTCCGAGGATCGTCCACTCATGAACATGGTGAAAGTGATGGCAACTTCTACCAGATTGTTCATCTTGTGTCAAGGCATTGCCCAAGTCTCAAGAAATGGCTGAGTGAGGCTTGATTGCGGCCATATCACGTTACGTACATGAGTGCAGAATCGCAAAATGAAATGATTGCAATTTTAGGGAGCTGTGTGCGATCTAAAGTTCAACAAGAAGTAAAAGACTCCAAAATGTTTTCTGTTATGGCCGATACGACTCCGGACACATCCAAGAAAGATCGACTTGCAGTTGCAGTGAGGTATGTAAAGGAGAATAGTTCTACATTTGTCGTTAAAGAGCGTCTGCTGGAGATTAGAGAAACCACTGAGAAAACTGGTATTGGACAAGCAAATGACATCCTTGAGTCACTGGATGGCAATGGCTTGGCAACTTCCAACTTGGTTTTCCAGTCGTATGATTATGCCTCTAATATGTCTGGTCTTCGCCATGGAGCACAAGCTGAGATAGAAACGAAATTACAGAGAAAGGTTCCATACATTGCATGTCAAGCTCATAGAACTAACACTGTAGTAGAACACGCTTGTGAAAGCAGCCCAGTGATACAAGAACTTTTTAACGTCTTGCAAGAGCTCTACGTCTTCTTTTCCGGCAGTACGAAACGTCACGCCGTGTTGTCTGACCACCTTGCGCCCATAGAAAACAGTCTTCAACTCAGAAATCTTTCGAAAACAAGATGGACCGCTCGATCAGAGTCAGTCCGAGCTGTGTGGGCATTGTTAGAAGCTGTTTTGAGAGATTTAGAAGCAGTAAATTGCTCTACAGTGGAAACGAAAGTAAAAGCGACGGCGTCCGGCCTCGTGAAGAAAGTAAAGTGCTTCGATTTTATAGCAAGTCTGATGTTCATGAAAAATATCATGTTGAAAACGAAGTTACTCAGTGATGCACTTCAGCGAGAAGAACTGAACATCATCGAAGCCCTGGAGATGACAAAAGCTACGATAGCCTCCTTGGAATGAATTAACGAGGACGAGCTGGCAATGACTTCCCAGATAACAGCAGCAACAGAATATTCGAAGAAGCTTGACATCGATGTTGAAGCAGATTTTGCAAAACATCACAGACCGCGTCGTCCGCCAAAGCGTTTGGACGAAAATGCTGAAACAACAGCCGTCCTTGATCTGTATCAGTTGTTTCGGAAAGAGTTTAAGTGCGTTCTGGATGTTTTGGTAACGCAACTTAGAGAGAAGATGCAGCCAACACTCGACATCATTGCACCTTTGTCACGTATATTGCAGTGCCCATTGCATGAAGCATTACCGGCAGATATAAAGGCTGTAGCAGAAATGATGTCAGGCAATGTTGATAGCCAAGTCTTAGCAGCCGAGTTAGAAGTTTTCGCTAACATTTTGTCCAATAGCCAAGAGCCAAGTGAGGACAAACTGACGAGTGGAGACAGAGTTATCCAATTCACCCATGATCAGCGTGCCATCCTACCCTTAACATGGAAATTATACAAGCTTATGTTGACAGCGCCTATTTCTGTTGCAAAAGACAAAAGAACATTTAGTCACCTTAAATTTGTGAAGGGTGTGTATCGATCAACAATGGCAGACAAGCGGTTGGATAACTTGATGATTTTAAACTGTGAAAAAGATTTAACAGATTTTTTGGACATGAAAGAAGTATCAAAAATTTGGACATCGAAACCAAGGCGCTAAGTTACTAGATAAAAAATGACTATGTAGTGTCAGACACAAATACACAAAACAATGAAAACATTATCATAGATTATGCAGTTAGTTAAATAAATGTTGACCTTCCAACGGCGTAAAATGTAAACTATGAGCACCCAAGGGATGACGAGTTATTGCTTATTTTCAACCCTAAACTCGGAATTATTTCTTTAAAATAACATCGAAGACAAATACCAAACTTACTGCGAAAAATGTAATTGCTACAAAGGTAATTCTCTGACTACCACGGCTTAAATAAGCCATAACCCATCACCAGCTGCGCACTCATAGTTTACGCTTTTGGAAAGAACGTTAATTGAATTAGCTGTATACTTTGAAGTTATCACGAGGAGTTATCATATTTGCAAATTAAACTGGCTGCCTGGCTAACTAAATATAATTATACTGATACAAATGTTTTTAAATGTTTGAGGATATTACCATATACAGGTTATTTTCTGTCTTGAATTTCGTTGTATCTACACTTGCCCGAAAATATTGTTGTAAACATGCTATCCAGTAACGTGTATAGAAAGAATGAATTTTAACCGTGTGTGACTGTGCGACTGAGAGACATTTTCATTCAGGAAAAATATACAATGCCAGTTCACGTGGTTTTCATGTTTTAGGTTGTGCGAATCTCGTAACTCGGCAAAAAAGATCTAAACACTCGGCAAAACGTTATGTTACACCCACCCAATTATAGAGCCCTAGCGACGCCCTTGTGTAGAGGAAAATTGTATTACCAACTACAGTTAGCAAAACATGTACTAAATTAAACCAAATCCTTTGCTGTCATTAACAGCCAAATCCATCATGCCCTTCATTTCATCTTCATCATTAATGTGCAAAGGCAAGTTTAAAACAAAGAAACATGTGGAAACTGTTGGTCTGCATTTGCATTTTTCTTGACATCCATGAACAAACCTTCACTGTGAATCCTTTTGGAAAGCCAAGAGGTGGTATTGACTTACAGCCAGTCAACCATTGCAGAAAACTACCCATGTTGACTGAAACTTGAAAAATAGGGCAGAGTTAAATATTTCAAAGCTACACTGATTAGAGTTTTCATTACATGTCCACTGAATCAGACTGAGAGAAATTGTACCTACCATCAGAGTTATTTAAGCTCACGACAAAATCACAAAAATACACGTTTATCTCTTTGTTCTTGTCTATTTGTGACGAACTAAACTCTGGAATTACTTGATCAAGAAACTCATCTGGTGTGAATTGATAGTTGTAGCCGCTTTGCAAGAAAATAGGTTGCCAAATTTTCGAATGTTTCCTTGCTGAAGAAAGGATGTTACAAGAACTCAAGCCTTCCTCAAGCTGCATAATCTGAGGCATTACAGTTGAAAGCTGGTCCTTTACACATATAGACCTGAAAAAAGAAAACATTAACATGGTGATGATTTTCATAAAATATAACTGTTATATAAAATAAATGGATTTGTCTCCAAAGTCGAAATCATTCTTCAAATAACGTTAATGTTTATTAAAAGGCTTTTGTTGAGATTTATCTAAAAGATGCTATTTTCAGCTATTTTACATACTAGCCAAAATTTAGTTTTACATGACCTGGAAAGTCATCTCAATGAATACATTATTTTTACTTACTGAATAATGGTGCCAACAAATGATTTAGTTTCTCTATGTGGCACACCTCTGTAGCCGATTGCCATAAGGATTTCCATCCCTTTATCTGATATTAAGACATCTCTGACACTATTATCATCCACAGCATCTTCCAACTATATAAAGGTACACATGTAATTAGGTTTTAGGTTTTGTACAGTCTAAAATCGTATAATATGAAATTGGAAGGTAATTGGAGTATAGTAGCGCTTAGCAAGTTTTTTACTGATATATACAATAACAATAATGAGAGGCTTTATGAGCATCAAATAATTACGAACATGACATTATTTTCTTGACCTGTTTTTGCAAATATCATATGAAGGGATATTCTGTCCCTTTTAACGTACATACTTCTTGACAAATTCTTCTGCATGCATCACTGCTTTTGTAATATGACAGGGGTTGTTTTGTAAGATACTGCACTACTTCTGTAGAAAAGAGGCATGGTGCAGGTCCTCCTTGAAGTAAGGACAATGCAATAATTTCTCCTGCTAACTAAAACTCCTTGTCCATCAGAGCAACTGTCGAACAAACAGGCTTTCCGTCGATGAATAATCTACTGCTGATGTTATCAATCATTTCTAGATGCAACAAAACATATTTCCATTAATTAATCAGATGAGAATGACACAGCCTCAAGTATAAACAGGTATGCACTTTGTTATACAGGCCTCTTGTCAACCAATCAGACATTTCAATTTATATTATGGACACACAAAAGGCTGGCCAGGAAGAACTCACTATGCATCTTCCACTAGGTAGCCCAAAAAAAAAAGTACTCTTTGACTTCATGTAACAGAAAAACTAAGATAGTTATTGCAGCCAACTAAACTACATCTTATCTGGAAAGAGCTAGCTTAAATTTTGATATTTTACATTAAGATTTTAATTGACTATTTATTGAGATATTGAAATTTTAAATGGAGCAACCATTTTTGAGAATGCCGAAAATGTGCAAAAAATGACCTGTTAGGTTAATCTCAGTACTCTTGTGATTATTGGGCCTTACATTGATCAGAGCAAAAAAACCAATCAATTTTCATTGAACTTCTTTTAGCCCTCAAGCAAAAATTCTGAACATAAATTATGCCATACACCCAAAAAGAATTATACAGATTTTTAGTATTATCAAAAACGCATGTTCGGTTTAAAATATCAATATCTCAACTGAAGTTGCCTCAAAAACTTATTATAACATATCAAAATTTAAATTAGCCCTTCATGGATAACATGCAGTTATTCGGCTGTGATAACTGTCCTAGTTTTTCGGCCACATTAAAGAAGAGTACTTTTTTGGGCCACTCGGTATTTTGTTGTGTTGGAGTGTTTATACTATTAATTAAAACCATAGAATTAAAATATTGTAATTTTGCATGGAATATGGTGTTACATTGTTAAAGGAGTTACAATACTGAAAAATTGAAGAAAGATCAAATCATATCAGAGAAAAACTCTCTTCTGGGTCCTCCATCATCTATCGCTGGTTCCCCCAAGAATATTACTTTCACAAAGTTTTCTGGCACGACCCTTTTCCTCATTCTGGCCCCTTTAAAGTCATTCCACATGAATGTTCGTCGAAGGTTAACTCTTGCTTGGCCTGAAATTTCTCTTTCAGCAAGTCCATGTAGGATGCTTTTGATGTTTAATACATTTGAATCATGTGGCACGTCTTTTGGTGACTGCTGTGGAACTGGCATTTCCAAGTCATTTCCTTGGTCTTGTAAGAAACATTCACCATGTTCTACTTTGCCAACCCAGATATCAGCATGATCTGCAATTTCACTTATGTCAAAGAGTTCAAAGCACGTAGGGCACTCAACTTGCCTTGATGACATTCCTTGGTTAGATGTTAGAGCACTGCTGTAACCATAGCAACTACTAGCATTAGGTATTATCAGTGTAGGAGATGCAGCTATTTCAGCAGACATTCCTGTGTTAGGTGAGGGGTAAATCACTTTTTCAGATTCTAGGCTAGATGGTGGTGCACTGCTGGTACTACTACAAGTGTTACTAGATTGTCTCACATCGTTTACATTATCACTGTCTTGTCCCTCACCATCGTCGGACGATTCGTCAGAATGTGGTCCTTGCAGAATAGGCCATAGGATGAGCGTCCAAAAGATGCGATTCCGTTGCACCCCTCGTGGAACTACATAATTTTCACACGAATGGATAGATAAAAACTCACTTTATTAGAATCCGCTGCTCCCCAAGCGAAACAGGTGCACAATTGGGAAAAAATTCCCTCCAAAGTTTGTTAATTTCGCGCTTTGAAATATTCGAACCGCCATTGTTTTGGAGACAAATACGCATGCGCACGTCATCCAAACTCCCACTGCGCACGCGCATTTAACAAAGATGGGTTTTCCCTGTGGGTTCTCCCCCATTTACTATGTTAAAACCACAAATAAAAGACACGGAATATAGCTCAAAATTTGTAATATTAACAAATAAACACACGCTCTTAAATATTTCCCAGAACGCACTGAAAACTACGCTTGCTTGTATGCTAAATTATTTCCATTGATTTATTGAAATATTGGTTTTAACATTCTAAGGGACTGGTCATAAAGTATAAGGGGGGGGCTATAAAAATTTAATTATTAAAAGGCTAATTTTGTGTGGCCCACTCCTGATTTTCCTACAAAATATGCATGACCCACCCCCTATTTGGCACTAGAAATCCTTAAATATTTCCCGAGTATATCCTTAAAATTTTCATGACCCACCCCTATTTGTGACTTGAAAAATTCATGACCCACCCCTCAATTTTCATAGCCGCCCCCCCCCCCATACTTTATGACCAGTCCCTAATTCAATACAAATTTGTGTGAGGTAAAAACCCACATGTATCAAACAGGATGGATGATAAATAAATATACATACAACTATAAATAATAAATATATATACAATTCCCACCATCAAGGAACAAATTAAATATTTCGATGAACTAAATCCTCAGCTTAACTTTGTTGCCCAAAGCAAAAGGATTTCCTATTATTTGATGCAGGGGTGGTCAACAATCGATAATTGGGGCATGTGTGTGTGTGCTAATATTCATATATTCGTGTTAACAGACTGTAAAAACAATTGATTTAAAAATGAATAAATAATGCACAACACGAATATAAATAATACGACAAACATTTTCACGCAACAATGTTTCCCAGTTTGTCCCAGGCTTTAAGTTATATTTTTTAAAAACCTCTTGCTGAATCTTTAATGTATTGTTGAATAACTATGCAAGATATTTTTGGCTCAATTTAAATTGTGCATTCCATCTATCACAAGTCTGTTCCATGGATAGCAATCTTGAATTTCAATTGATGTTTGTTTGGTGCTGCTCTTACCCTCAATTGGCACATACTCGCTTAAAGTTGGCTCTGAAGAGAATCCGCAAGTCCAAGCCAACATATTATAATGTTCACATGGGACTACTTTTTGCACATTATCCATTGTCAAATCATATGCCCATGGTGGCCAAAGAAGATTTAGTTTTGGTATTTCTTGGACTTTTTCATGAAGAATCATTGCAGCATTGTATAAAATTTGTAACTCATTAACTTCAGAATTGTTCTCAGTTTCTGTGTCAGAGTTCAGATTTTAATCATGAATGGTACAGTTTTCTTTATCCTTGTTTTCAGACGTATTTGACATATGTTCTCCAACCAATTCAGAAGAATCCAAATTTTCAAAATATACAATCTCACAAACATTTCTCATTCTAGAAACACAAAATACAAGTTGGGGGTAGCTTTTCATCAGTCGTTGCTTGAGTTTAAATGCTCTATACTTAGATGCATCCACATTCTCGATGACTTTTGCGATGGTAACAAATTTCTCCAGAATGTCTTTCATGTACATTATTTTCTTATCTCCAAATATCTCTGTCTTTATTACTTCCTTACAGAAAACATCATCTTTGAGATAGCAGACTTCCAGTGCTACACAGTCTTTCCCCCGAATTTGCACAAGTATCCATTCATCATTCTTTCTCTCGGCAGCTCTACGTAAAAGACCAGCATCAGTTGTTTCTTCCAACATGAGTGGTGTTCTTCTTCTCTTCTTTGTTACCTGGTGTTAAAACAAATGTATTAAACAAATTACCTAGTAATAACAATGCTGGATATTCATAGCAATGTTATCCCCATGTCCATATAACTCTAGAGTTACTGTGTGTATACCTATCAAAGTGCCCCTAACTTGTCGAATGAAAACCAAGCTAAGAAGCGTCTCTCCCACAAATTATACATACATATCTTTGGAAGCACATGTGCGTTTCTTTGTGGCAAGGTGGCTCTACTTCAGGTGATACTTCGGTAGAAGTTGGGCCTTTGCCCTCTAGAGCTAGTTCTTTCGCCCTTTTTCTTCTTTCTCTGTTGTCTGCGGATCTTCCCTTCATCACAAAATGTCTTGCAGCATTTCATATGATGGAGCCATTCTAAATTAATGCTGTCAGGATTCTTCTCCTTGTACGAAGTGACAGATCCGTCATCAATGTTCTCATACGATTTTTTAGCTATTTCAGCTTGTTGACAATTAAGTTTGGCCCATTTGGACCTACACTCAAGACATTTCTTAAGCCTTTGGCGTGTACTTTGCAAAGCTGCTCCGTAGCGCCATCAAAATGCATAAAACATGAGAATATCCGAATATCACAGATATCTTCAGCCATGATTATTTTGCATAACGCAATTCGCAGGTCGTGTGCGTTTGTGCGCATGTGCAGTGGGAGTTTAGCTGCTGTGCGCATGCGTATTTGTCACCAAAACAATGGCGGTTCGAATATTTCAAAGCGCAAAATTAACAAACTTTGGAGGGAATTTTTTCCCAAGTGTGCACCTGTTTCACTTGGGGAGCAGCGGATTCTAATAAAGTGAGTTTTTATCTATCCATTCGTGTGAAAATTATGTAGTTCCACGAGGGGTGCAACGGAATGCGTTTTCTAAGCATCTTTTGGACGCTCCACGTCGGGCTAGAATAGCAATTTATTCGGCCAGACGGCAACAAGGCGAGCCTGCGTTAGTCATAATTGTTGTCAGTTGTAACTACCATTTTTCAATATGGCGTCTCTACTTGTGAATCTGCATGAAGTAGTTGAAAGTTATATAAAGAATGCAAAAGACAAGGACATTGCGGGGAAAATTGGAAGTGAGGTTCTTGAACGTTCTAGACAAGTAATAAAGAAATACAAGTTTACACCAGAGGATGCCTGCATTTTTCACGTTGCTGAACTTTATCCTATGTTATCGAGAGAGTTGCATCGTTTGCTAAAAATTATTCACAGACGAATGAAAACTTCCACTGTATTATCTCACCCATGGTCTATACGAATCGTACGAAATATGCCGAAAGAATTGTTTGAGTTGTTGAAACAAACTATTTTGACTGGCAACTATGGTATTCTGGCGAGAAAAACCCGATGTTTGGAGCTTCTTTGACTATCAAATTTTGCAACAGTTATCAATTGGTTGAAATATGTTATTAGTCATACATTTTCCTCCGTCGATGAGACCCAAATTTTATTTAAAATGTTTAAGGATGGTTCACATTGCAAAGCTATTATTGTGGATGATCATCCGCTTGTTATTAAATATTCCAAGACACTAGAAACTATCCAATTCTCTTTGAGCTATGGCTGCTGGAATGCTTTTGGCATTGCACAACATGTTTTCTAGACTATGTAAGTTTGAACTCATTATTTTCAACCTTAGTGTAAATAGAAAATTGTTATGTTGTTTTGTATTTTCTGTATCCTGCATGGTTTTAATGCATATTTATATTTTTACCTGCTACCTAGCTTCCTTGAAACTGGCAATGCACCCAAATGCGCCCTATTTTATCCTTTTACTCTGTCTAATGCCAAACGATTTTACTCGTCTGGGGGAGAGTGCTGCCACTCAGTGGGTTAAATGCCTTTCACACAATTAACAGTCTTGTAATATAGATTTATAGACAGTGGCATGGCAAACTCCATAATTGGGTAGGGACACATATTCATATATTTGTGTTCACAGACCATCAAAACAATCGAATGCAAATGAAATTAACTGTGCAAAACATGAATATATGAATATGTGCCCCACCAATTATCGAGTTTGCTACACCACTGTTTATAGAAACTGGAGTAAAGCTCTGTCGACACAATATTTTAAAAACATTTATTCATAAATATATAACAATAGTTGTAAAAAATCACAACAAATACATTTGTTAAAAATAGTGTGAAAACACTGTACATATGTACAACATTATGAATAACATTTTATAAATACTTTTTAGGATCAGGCAATTAGTAATCTATAATAACTTTTACAGCTCGAACAGGCAAACCGAGGCCACCTGTACATATTGGAAATGTGTTAAAAAAAATCAAACCACTAGCAGGTTATGTGGACTTTTGTCAAACAGTTTTGCATTGGAGGCAACAGAAATCAAAATAACCTGCTGGTGTTTGGTTCGGTTTAATTTTAGCTGTAAACAACTTCACACAATAAATAATTTTGATGAAATATTTATTGATGTATATATAATAAATAATTTATGATCTTTTTTATGTATAACACTTACAACATTAAGAACAATTTGCCACCTTTTTAATGAAGCAGCTATGTAATATACATTATTATGTAATCCAATAGCTATTTTATCCCCAGAATTTGTTTCATATCAGTGCTTAATACCCCAGCTATTGCTGTGTTGGATACAGCCTGAAAAATACATGATGAGCAAATAGTGCAACCTTGCTCACCTTCACACACAGGGTAACCACAGTAACAAGATGTTTCCTGCTCTATTTCCGTAGGGATATAGTTTTGTTTATGTGCTGTGTACAAGCTACGAGCAGGCTCATGTTTGCAAATCCAAACATTACACATGTAGTCATGCCTCAAAACCATGGACCATCTTGTCGATTTTGTTGAATGTTTTGCAAACTGCGTAAGCCTAACATGTTTCGCTTCTCGGCCTTGCATGCTGTTAAGACCAAGACCCATACCATATTGATCAAATAATATTTGTAGGTGTCTTGGTATTGTATAGCCCACAGTCCAGAGTGTTGGGGTGACTGATTTCAAGAGAAGCACATTAGCATTAAACAATAATTGACATGCATTCTTGCACTTATTTATTTCTTCTTGGGTAATGTTTACACGAGAGAAATTGGACACTGCGTCTCTTAGTTGTAAGCAGCAGAAAGCAATGGTTGCAATCCTTACTTTTGTTTCAGGGAAGTCAACTGCTTTGTTTAATGCTTGCAGTAGAAACATGAACTTATGGCAAAATATTCTGCTTTCTTTACCAGTGAACCTGTAACTAAACTTACTTTTTCGACCTTCATTAAACCACAGTCTAATTTTCTTAACTAGTCGGGCTGCACCTAACTGGTCTTTTAAGACTCTGATATAAGTACGGAATAGAGACTGTGGTGGTAGATCCTCAATTTGAGTGCAGGATTGTTTCATACTTGATTTAGCCAAAGCTATTTCAAGTATTAAACCATGAAAATATGCCCAAGCATCGTTGCTATTATGCAATGGTTCCGCAAATACACGATCCACCAGTTTGCCAAGGAGTGGTTTGTACTCCTGACGAGATCCCAAAACCTTAATAAAATTAAGCAGCTTGTTTCGTTTATTGGCTAGGGTACCCTTGGACTGTGATATTTTGTCCCTTTCCTGTGCAACCTTTTCAGCAGCCTCAATCCTACAATTGTAATCCCAAGGTTGCCATGTGCAAGAAGAATCTTCCCCCAGTGACCTATTAGTAACTGCCTTATTGTCACTATTTACATTTCCAAATGGCGAAAAATAGAAAAATGCATTGTTGAGCTCCCCAGACATTGAAGATAGCCATTTCATGTCTGAAGGGACAAGCTCGATTGTAAACCTGCATTGAAACCCTTGAATATTGTGTGTCATACTTTCAATATGAGCAATGTCATGCATCAATTTTTTAGCATAATGTTCCATACTCTTGTGACTTTCTGAACAATTAACCCCACATAGTAGAAAATTGTCACTTTCACTTTGTATGTGCTTGCCTGCGTTTACGAAAGAGACAAGCCATGCAGTTGCTTCATCGTCTTTTCCGAATGGAGCACCATCTGCCCCAATGGCAACTCTAAAGTGATAAAATGGCAATGATCCAAAATGTTGGAAAAATGATGCAGCAGGTCCTAATGCTTGATCAACACTAATATATAAATCAGCTAAAACCATCATATAACTGCAGAAATCCCTGAAGGATCCGTGCACTGGTTCTTCAAATTCTAAAGTCTTCAGATGCAAAATCATGAATGTTATGTACATCCTCTCACTTAATGAATGCTATCAGTTTATCATAATAGATAAGCGTTGGATTAGCAACAGACTTGTCAACATTAGTTTTTATGTTTCTACACACTGATTTGTACTTCTCTTTAGCCATGAGGCCATTCTCATACAGGACTTTCAAGCTGCAACACTTGTTTTCATGGCTTTTTGTATCTGCGAATGCAGATATATTGCTATCGTGCGCGTGCTGTTAGCTGTTAGCTGTTAGCTTGTAGCCAATCACCGAATGCGTAAGTTAAAAATAGCCAATAGTCGAGAATATAACATTAAAATGACGTATTACTTAGTGACCATTCAGACCATAGTATGTTTAACTGGAGTGATATTCCAAATTCCAAAATGGCGTCTGCCAAGGCTGTTAAATAGTGAAGAGTTAAGCCTAACTGGACAAGGACTGCTTAGGTTTTTTGAACTGAAGACTTTTCGTAGCGTGACTGGATATTCTATTTCTATTGTAAATATGTCTAAGCAAGATGATGGTTCGATAACTGGGGAAATATTGCATCGGTTGGATTATCCATCTGTTTACAACAGTCAACAAACCGATTTGACAGAAGCAGTGACATTGATACAATGATAATCAAGGTACACTAACAACATGGACAACATGTACGTAATTTTTAGGAGTCCAGTTAACTTGTTTAAAACGGGTTTGAGTATACTGTATGTTTTGATGGATGGGCTTGTTGTTTTCATTATGTGCATTGTGTGTCAGTTTCACTAGTTCTGCTTGCAGTGTACACTTGCATTATTACACTTCTAGCATTTGTCTGTGATTGCACTTATTTGGGACACACCTTATGCTTGTATACAATTTCTTGAACTTCTTGTTCTTTTGAATAGACAGTCAATTCATCACTTTGAGTATTTTTTCTCTGATTCAATTTTAAATGTATATATCATGTATAGAAACCGTGTACCAGCACATAGTAGTACCCATGCTCAAAGTCTATTAATGCTTAGATCTTGCCTCGTTCCCAGGCGCTTTCTAATTTTCTAATCAGGAAAAGCGTATAGGATTGTATATATAGATTTAATATCGTGAATGCGCGCGGGAAACACGCGAGGAGAAAATAGGGGGGAAGGAAGCGAAAGCGCCTGGCAGAAAAGGAATTCAAGATGGCGGAATGCGTGGAGCAGCCACTGCCAAGTTTAATAGAAACTCCCCTCGACGATATAAGCGAAGAAGAGCAGCTTCGAGATTAGATTTCTTAAGGCTTTCGGTAATCTCTTCCATCTATTAAACACATGTACGGCCAACACACGCGACTGGAAAGCGAAGTTCTAAATAAAAGACTATCTTATCACTTTTTCGTTGAGTCATACACTTTTTTCTGCATTTTCTGCCAGGCCCAACCGCGCGTTTCCGACTGTGTTTTCCACGCAATACCCACACAACGGCACACATCGGTAACGGTTGGGCCTGGGGACGAGGCTGGCTTAGATCTGAAATCTGAATAATAGGCCGACATTTTCCCTTGAGTAGTAATATCAGCTTGAGTTGCCTTATTTGTTAAATCTGAATCACCAGCAATTGCATTGAAACAAAAATATATTCATATGAGACAAAGCTAATTTTGCATTATTGATTGATGTCAAATTGATCACCAGTTAATCTGCTGCGATCTGTTGCATTAATTTGATAGTTCAGAATGACTCGATTCCAAGGTCACTTAACAGATTTAATTTGTTCTAATTTTGAATACACCTTGAATATCTTAAACAATATAATGAATTACAAATTCACATTTTTGTTCAGCCTGTTTTGTTTGCTGAAGTTATATTCTAACTTGTCCCATGTGTATACAATTATGCATTTCTACGCATGTATTAATTCGAATGAATTAAAAAGCATTCCAAAGGGTCTACTTTTTTTATACATTCTGTAGTAAACCATATTTGTAAAACTAAAGTTATTCGATTTATGCATTGTATACTCGACATGTTTTTTTTATATCGAATTTTAAAAATAACAATTAATAGCCATTGATATCCATGCAAATTTGGTTCAAACAATTGTGATAAATGTTAAAATATTTCAAGTATTTATCTCTGAAATGATACTGTTATCAAATTTTTATGTTATAATCATTTAACATGTTTTTATTAAAAAGTTTATATTATACAGTAATAATTTCAAACACATTGGACTATTTATTTCAATATTTATTGCAATCATTCTACTACATATTTATGCTGTGCGCAGCTACCTGTACACGTAGCGTACCTTTTTTCGCATACATGTACGCATAGCGTGCCTATTTTTTCATATTCCTTGGTGTTATTGCTCACTAAGACAGGAATGACTTTATCCTGCACTTTTGGCGACTTCCCCAAATATGTTTTTAACTGGTCAACTGAACTTTGATTGACCAGAGTTACCCACAGTTACCCACAGTCCATCAATGGATGCAGTACTATTACTATCTCCTGAATAAAAATGAAATGAGTTTTAAGGTTGTATCCAGCTTTAAAAAAGTGGGTGTCCAATCATCCAGTATACAGATACCCATTTAATCCACCCCATTACCCAGCTTTGAATGATTTAAAAAATATCCTAACATAACTTGGGGGGGGGGGCAGATCCCCCTTTCAAGATATTAAAAACTCACCTGGTATTACTATCCATACCATACTAAGAAAATATATTGTGGGCCCATAGCTTGTTTCCACAAAATCAATCTCATTAAACTGCAGTATTTAATTATTATATAGCAGTTCATGAATAAATTCAATTATAATCTCACCTGAAGACCCACGCACCTGGGTAGAAGCATCTAAGGTCTCTTTTCGTCGCCTTCTATGCGATCGTTCTGCTAGGGAACTTTGAAGTTTCTCTGAATTGTATGGGTGTAATGAAAAAGGAGTTTTGTGTCTTATTGTTAATTTTCTTTTTAATGCTACTTGAGAAGCTTTTATTGTTTCGCCCTCGACTTTTCTTTTTTTCTCAGACAATAAGTGGTTTTCTTCATTAACTTGGGACAGGTTTTCTTTATGGCGACGAACCTGCAAGTTAAGGTATTTCTTTCAAATAATATTTTCAATAAGAATAAAAAATATACTAACAATACACACCTATATCCTAATAATTATATAGAGGAGAACAATTGTCTGGTTTTAGACTTTATGTATGATGAGCTGGGTACTATATGCCTAATGTCTGCTAACAAGGGAAATAGTTTGGTTTACCCAAGAGGCTCAAAGTTTGCCCTGAGGTAAAGTCAAGGGATACCCTGAGATGAAAGGAGAAACAAAACTAATTATTTCCTGAGGGAACAGACATTGTTTTGTTATATAGCAGCAAAAGGAAAGTGAACCACATTCATATGACAATTGTATTTCATGTCAAAAAGGCTAAAGTGTAAACAAGTTAAAAACAAAAGAACCCACTAATTTGACCCAGTTTCAGCAACAATTGCTGCTGTCTATTGTGCATTTTTCTTCTCTACTTTCTTCATTCCAATACAGTTAAACTTATTCATGCAATAATAATGACAACTGATATATTTATAGGATAGAAATCAAGTAATAATTCTTACTATATATTATGCTGTAATACCAAAATATGCATAAATTGCAAATGTTCAGTTGCTCTTTATAAACCTTTGACAAATTCATAAGCTCACCCTTTTCGAGACTTTTTCCAGGTCTTTTTGGAGAACTTGTAGCATTGAATTTTCCGCCAGGTACTTCTCTTTCAACTCTCTTCTTCTTTCGGCTAGTTCACCGATCGGAAACCGCTTGAAAGAGACAGCTTTGTTACTTGCTTTACGCTTGCCCATCACCTTCGCACGTAAAGCTCTGTTCCAAGGTTCCAAAACTTCAGATTCATTCAGAACGGGCAGAAGTTGAACAAAACACATGGATCTACAATACCATTAAATAAATGTTGGACAACTAAAATAATTTTAGAAGAATTCTATGGTTTTAAAAACACGTAAAACCTAAGTAGTTTGCTTACCGACAATGTCAATTTTCCAGACTTAAAATTAAGACAATCTGCTTAAACGTCGTTTCTTCTCAGTTTTCTGGTCAAAATGGCTTCCGGCTGAATCTTGCAATATTTTTTTAAAACGTGTTTCCTCTATGTACCTGTGTACCACAAAATATCCACAGAAGGATACCAAAGTGCTCATATATTCTTCAAAGCATACGCGGGAAATTTAAATCGAAAAGCCGCCATATTGAAAGTATTCGCCGCCATTTTGAAAATTTTTATGGACAAAATCAGTGGCCAAACATTTCGATATATAGCCCGGCGTGCTCATCCTACGGCCTAGAAGTGAAGTCGACAAGAACTCCACAACTTGTCAAACGTAAAATATTATTCTAGAATAGGGCTTTTCCAGCTCGTTTTTATATTTCTGGAGGGAAAAGGCTTTGTTGCTTTCAGGAAGAGTAGATTTCACTTCCGATCCATCGGGATACAGAAGTGTATATTTCAAGTCACCGTAAAATGCTCTATTGAATCATGAGTGTTTGGCAACTGCAAGTTCTAAAATTAGGTTTTGATTGCTAGACGATGCACATGCCAAGGCCATTGTAGATCCTCTCACTCTTTTTAAATTTGTTTTCTCGCACGATTGCATAATTCCCATGCTTATGGTTACATTTTCGTAAGCTTTTGGCGGTGCCTTTCTTTTAGTTTTGGACTTTAGTGTAAAATATGTAGAGCGGCGTTCTTCTTTCCGTTTGCAAAATTCCTCGAAGGAAATAGTTGACTTTGGTTTATCATTTGAAGTCTTGTCAGTAGGTGCTTCTCCCAAGATAAGTATTAAACCACAAGACAAACAAAATTTGTCTTCAGATGTAAATTTATATCCGCAGTTTGAGCAGAATAGCTTTGGTTTATCCGCCATGATGGTTGCGAGCAGGCTCAGTCTCTCCAGCAGCATTCCTTGCCCGGAATAGATACTTTATGTAACCCGCACTATCGTAATGGTATTGTTTTAACAATCTTTTAAATTGATAATTATTGATATAATTGATAGAGTTTGATAGAGTTTTACTATCTGCATTCGCTACCCGCAAATTCTACCATGCCATTTGTAGCAACTTACTTATTTGCAGCCATGTATTTTAATTTGCAGCAACCATAGGCAGCCCAATTCAGTGTGTAGTTTCGTATAGAGATCAGTGCGCACATATGAAACTACACACTGAATCGGGCTGCCCATGCAGCAACTTATCTTTATTTGAAGAAACTTATCTTTATTTGCACTAGCTTATTCAATTTGGCAAGAAAATTTATGTTATATTTTGAAGTGACCCTTCTGGGCCACCGTACAAATGACTGCTGTATGGATGTACGAAAACAGTATATTATGGATTTAGCTAAGTCTTTAGAAGAAAATAAACTTTTATTATATACATACTGATATTTACGCATGATTTTTCTCGTATGAAAAGCCGTTTTTTGATTGTTCTTAACGAGCGTTATCCAATCAGAATCATGAAACAATTTTTTCACACATGAAAAAACCGTTTCGTCCAATCAGTGCGAGCCTGTCTTTACAGAGCAGTGAATTCGTTCACAGCCGGCAAACTTTTCGGCGAGTTTTTTTTTCAAGTTGCTGGCTGTGTCTTGCGGCTGAAAGTCTATTTTAGATTTAAATTCGACACGTTGGGCAATTTCCCATGTTTACAAAGATTTATAATTTTATAAAAAACCGAAAATATATTTTTGAAAGAGAAATATGCAAGCAAAAGACATGGCAGTTATACCAAAACAAACAGCTAGGTAAGTTGCATTTACATTACATTAACTTTTTGAGATTTTGAAAAGATAGGCTTTGTATTCTCAGCCTATTTGAAGGAAAAATGAAAAACTGCTGGTTTATCTATGTATTCAACCTGGCAAATTTTTGTTCATTCCTCATCAGAAACTGTTAGTTTCTTTGCATATTTATATACAGTGGTGGAGGAGATTGTGAACGTGACCCTTGAAAGATGCGCTGATAAAGACATACTCAAGCATTGCTTGGAAGTTTTGAGTGACAGCAGTGAACTGCATCGAGAATGGGCCAAAGTCTTGGGCAGCACATATTCTAATCTTACAAAGGATTGCATCAATGTTTGTGAAATCTAAGCAACAAATTATTACAGAACGACTACAATTGAAAGCTCAAAAACACAGCACAACATTCTAACAGCCACTGAAAGTAAAGTTAGTAAAGAATACCATGGAACAACCCTCATTAAAAAAAACACGAGTGTGTGCAAGTTTTCAGACAAAATCCAGAGGATCCAAACTGTGTTACTGTGTTCTTAACTGAGGCTTTTAAGAACTCTGCTGATGCATGGATATCAACTGTCAAGAATTTTGAAGTCATTAGGTTTACCTAGTTATGCTGGAAAGAGCAAGAAGAAACAAATTGATACCCTGATAAAGCATGCTGAAGATGGTAAAGCTTGGATTATTGCATTTCCTCATAAGGTACTGTATATGTTACAGAGCTACAACTTAGGAGAAATGTTGACATGTTAACCTATTGCGTGAGACTCTCTTCTTGACAAGTGAAATTGTTTGCCATTAGACAAAGGAAAAGTAGGGCACATTCAGGCACATTGATGCTGGCTTGCAATATATATTGGCAGATGTTTGATCAACCCATTGCTGCTTAGTGGGCTAATTAACTTACATATATAGTACAGTAATATAAATTATGTGGTGGCGATGAAACACACATTTTGATTCGTCAATACGTGTGCATGATGAGAGAATCTGTTTTGGAAAATTGAAATGTCTTTATGAACAAACAGAACTTGCAGCACTACAGTCGCAGGCAATCAGTATTCGATACTAGTTAAGGCACTGCAGTGAAGCATTATCTGATGCTTTAGAAAATAAACTGGTCAGTTATATCAATATGGTTGGCTTACCAATGGGTTAAGCAGTGTTGTGCCCAAATGTGCCCTACTTTGTTCTTTTATTCTGTCTAAATGCCAGGCAGTTTTACTTACAATCTTACAAACACCTTCTCTGATTCGTTAGTTTACGCTTTACACTTGTTGTGATTAACTGTGAGTAGTCCTGATGGTGGTTGCATTGTGAACTAGTGGAATAACAATCAACAATCAATCAATTTGCAGCAACCATAGGCAGCCCAATTCAGTGTGTAGTTTAGTGGAATAACAATCACATTGGGGATTTCTTGCCGCGAAAACGCTGATACACGAAAACGAGGCTGTTTTCAAAATTTTAGCCAAGATTATGATATAGCAAATTGGATATTCAAGATGGCAGCACGCTACGAGCGAAGTAAATCAACCTTGAGTTCTTTTGTGAAGAAAGGAATAGACAATGTCAAACAAGGTACCTGGGTAATTTGGGCATTGGGTCTCCAAAGTATGTGGAGACTCTTAAGATGTTTCAAAGCCTTTCAAAGATTGCCGATGGTTTGTGCAGAGGAGTAGAATCAGATGATGAGTTCACAAAGCTACAATATTGTGTTGTAAACACTCACGCTTTAGCAGTTCGTGAGATTTCTGTCTGGCACACACAAATTCTTCGAAGACTAAGGCAAATAGCCTTAGTTAAGACGGGTTGGACAATCTTGTTGGTAAGGGATGTGCCATGCAAAATTTTCAATCATATTTTGGACATTTGTACTGCCAATACTAGCTTTGCAACTACAGTGGTTCGTACCAATAAAGATATCAGTGTCAAGTTTACGAACATTCGCAAGGTCATGTACATATTTAAATATTGTGGTATCATTGGTAATTTAAGTAAGGACTTTAAGAACTTGGGAAAAGCAAAAGTGATAACATCAAAGGAAAAAAAACTTCAATTATTTTTTAAAAAGAGAAATGAACAACTGAAAGTGACATGTCATTTTGGTTTTTGGAACTCTCATGGCATACCTCAGTTTTAGAAAAACTTGTAAATATTAAAAAGAATCTATGGCACTGTGTTTCAGTTTAGTATGATTCATAGATTATGATCTGCTTATCAATATACGAGTTATGATTATTATGGCAGGTGTTGCACAGAGTTCACTGCTTAAAAAATAAAAACAGAACTTCACAGCCAAGAGCTTGTATTGAAACATCAACAGCTTTTCAGACCTTTCAGGAAGTCTAGTACTGTACACTTTTACAGTCGACCATGTTGAAGCATGGGTTTTAGTCAAATACAGTTGGCTTGTGAGTGCTGTAGGTTGGTTCTGAATACACCCTTGCCATGAGAGCTTTATATGAATACACCTAGTACAAGGTATCTTAAATCATGTATGTACACCATAATATATAATAATGGGCAATACTCTTCTCTTAATGAGTAAAATTGTCTGGCATCTTTTTTAAAAACAAAAGATTTCAAAAACAAATTTATAATGTGGAAGACTAATACATGAATATGCCCCCCCCAAATTGTCAAGCTACCCATGCCAAGAGATGTTGGTAGATAGTTGGATAATGTAAAATCCTATCATGAGTCATTTGCACACAATAAAAAATTGTTAAAAAATATATAATTTCATCCCCAAGCCAACGGCACAAAGCGCTGTTCCGGGCGTAAGCCCAGGGCAAGGGTTACAAATCGTGCATAAGCGAAGTTCAAAGTCGCTGTTCATGGGCAATGGGGATGAGATTTTTTTGGTAGGTCATGATGTCATGCTCACACTGATCTCAACAATATGGTGGACTATCGCAAATGGCTAACACTGATTGGTCAGATTTAAAATTTGTTGTTGATCAACTTAATCACGAATTCAAGTTATTCAACACTCAACAAATATTTAATTTTGTTAGCTTTTTGCACTATAATATTTTGTATTTTTGCAAAAAGTTTTGGGAACTTTAACAACAATTTATTGTTGTAAAAATTAAATAAAAAGCATTTATCAGGTCAACAAATATGGAGTCAAGGAAGCAGAACGTTTAGCAAGGCGAAATGAGCGTAGACGACGACAAAGGCTCCAGGAGACTGCCGAAGAAGATTGATTTGGGGAAAATACAGAGAAGCGCCAACAATTGACTATGGCGTGAAACACAAGGCAAGTTTGTTGATAATGCATATTTATACTTGTGTTTTAATGCTTTATAAAGGCCGGCATAGCCGTACTCATCCAGTCTACTGTTTAAATTCCAGAGTAAGTTTATGTTTTGTAAATGCAAGACTGTCTTCTTGTTATTAATGTAATTAATAGGTCGTATTTTATACCAAATTAAAGCTTACATTAGGCGTAATAACATACCGATGACAAATGTTGTGCCATTTTATTGTCAATAAAACAAGCATTAAAAACTCAATATTTTGTCATTTTGAAAAAATATACAGAAAGAATAACAATTGCCATGTTGCTATGACAACAACCTATTCAAGTACTTCATATAATTCCAAAAATTTAGTCACATGCTCTTAGTCAGTGGCGAGGGGTTGCTGCATGCATGTATTTCTAGTTAATAAATAATATGTTAATAGTTACAATAATGTATAACATTAGGAATGCTTTTAATTTTAGACCACATAATTATAAAATCTAAACCAATAATTGTGTTGATGAGTATGTCATTTAGTCATTCTATATGGATGGATTCAGAATTTTTAAAACACGATTTCCACATCAAATTATGTTATCTGAAATATCCCTATTTGTAATAAATTGTAACAGGTTAAGCAGATAAATCTGTTAAAACATGTGTTTGATTTAAATAATCAATGTACAAGAATTGCATTTCTTCATTTGATGCAATGTTACTTTGGCAAATATTTTTGTAAAACTTTGCTAATCGAACCATCTTCAACACTCTTAATGATCTTCGTATATATGTTGGAACAGCAAATTTGACATTCATTCATTTGGTTGTCTTTCATAAGGTCACAATGACAAAAACTATTTGTATTACACCTTGCTGGTATATACCTAAAATTAGTTTTACAATAGGAGTCGTTATACGGGTTTTGTTCTTTCAACCAAATGAGGGACATGTATTCATGCCTGAATATTTGCTGCCACCTTTTCTTATACGTAGTATTCTTCCTAAGTTCAGCAAGCTTTTGGTGTTTTGCTTGCCTCCCTTGCATTGTATTTAAGCCTAAGCCTGTATTGTACTTGTCAAATATGACTTTGGCATGTACTGGTACAACATACCCCTGGGTCCAAGCACTTACTGTAAAACTCTGACAAACAATGATGCCGCATTGAAAAAGTTTACACAGTATTTTTTCAGCTTAGCAACTAAGACCTCTCCCATGTCGGTAATCCGAGAGAAACAGCCATGAATGGAAGTACAAAGACTTTCAGGTCAGCATAATTACATTTTTCATCACCTAGCACAACATGTACTAATTTGCGAAAACCATTGCACATCAATCTAGTTTCTTTGCCTGTAAATGTAAAATGAAATGGTGCACCTGTTTTGCGTCCTTGTTTAAACCACCGCAAAATAGACTTGTACAATCTGTTTGCTTAATCTTTTTTTTAAGCATGTCAAAAACTGTGTTAAGCAGCAGTTTTTTGCTAAATCGGTGATGCTTTTGACACCACTTGGGATAACCATTTTAGAGTGAAGCACAATGAAAACAGTTCTGAGAACAAAAACTGCCAGTTATTGTTAGCTAAATGTAAAGGTTCTACCACAGCCTTGTTCAATTCCGTAGCGCACCCTGTGGAACTAAGTAATTTTAAATTAACTTTCCACTTTCAACTACGGTGAGTACAAATCCGAAGAGTTCCCGCTCCAAATCTCTTTCACAATTGCCTCTTATATTGGCACTTATTTTCAATGTCAGCATCCGCCATTTTGAATATTGCATGACATACATCTAAATAACATCGGCCAAATCAAGAAATATGAAGTCACGACGCCGATCGAGCAGGACTTGCTGCATGCTAAAGTCTATATCAATGATGTTAAATAATAATAGAGGCGCAAAAAAGCGCGAGAATATGAAAACAAGATGGACGACAGCCTATGCGACAGCCCATATATTATTCATTTCACTGGAAAAGCCGGGCAACTGAGATTTTTAACCAACGAAACATTTAAGAAAATAATCGAGCGAAGAGAACAGTGGCTGAATCTCCCTGAAAAATATGGAGAATTCAGCGATGTTGTGGCGAAAACATACTCTTATATCCCTGCTAACAAGGACGAAGTATGCTTATCATGTTTCTTGCTATCAAAGTTTTACCGATAAAACCAAACTTGAGAGAGCAGAATCAACGCTAACAAATTTAAAGAGAAAAAAAGACAAAAGTGAGAAACAAGACGATGATCATGTTCCACAGACAAAGACACCGACAAGGCAGTCGTCTCAAATTCAAAAACAAAGCTGTTCTCCCACTACTTTTAGTTCTGTTCGTACAAATATTCTACCGAAAAGATGTTTGGTTTGTAAAAAAGAAGGTCCTATTAGTGTGTTTGAACCGGTGAGAAAAGTAAGACATTCAGTTTTTGTTTATGGCTTAAAAATATAAGAGATGTGATCTGAGATGGTTTTTAATATTGAGCCCAAATCAAGTGAGAGCGGAGGATCAGTTGACATTCGAAAAATTCTATCGTAAAAGTTGTTTCAGCATCTATAGATTAACAAAATAACTGCTTCTTGAGTGTTCCAAACACGTCTAACGTCGACTAGTCCATGTTATGTTATGTTGCAGACGAAATTCAGATCGTCTGACTGAGTCAGCATGCGTTCTTGTTCTATTCAGGCGTTAATTATAATTTCCATTTTTATAGCATTCGCGAAAGTATAAAAAACAGTTCCTATCATTGGCACAAACAATTACGGCAGGAGTCTTACAAGAAGCAGCCAAACTACATAATGACACTGATTTACTTCGTGAAATTGCAGGAAAAGACTGTGTTGCAATTGAAGTGCCCTACCATAAAAAGTGCTATTTACAGTATACAAAGATTTTAACTCGCAAAATCAAACCTATTGGTGCTACAGTTTATGACAATGCTTTTGACATTTTTTGTGTTGAAATTATTGAACAAAGAATTGTTGATAACAAGGAGATACAACTTCTCAGGGATTTTCTGGTAGAATTTATTAAGATTGTCAAAAAATTGAATGGCGAAACAATCACGTACCAATCAACTAGGTTGAAGAATAGGATCCAAGCGCGTTATCCAAATATTGTCTTCCATCGTTCAAAGATGCTAAACAAAGGTATTCTCAATCATGTAGCCAAATTCAGCTGACAATTTAAAAAGCCACATTATTTGTCTTCTCTCCATTTTTGAGAATGATGTGTATTTTTCGGTTTTTTAAGGTATCCTTGTGTATGCAAATTGCGTTGTTACAGGAGATGTAGCTGATGAAATAATGGATACAAAAAGATGAAAACTCATGTGAAGAAGATGAAAACACAGATGAAGAAGATGAAAATAGTGATGAAGGCTGCCGCATGAGCACAAATTATGACCCAGATGAGATATTTGATTGCCCATTGTCTGAGTTGTTTCATGTTGCGATGAGCTTAAAAAATCTTCTTTATAATAATAAAGGAATAAATGTAGTTTGGCCACCCGACTCGCATGACCTACCAATTGTAGAGGCAACCAAGTCAATCCCCTCTAGATTGTTTAATTTCATTGCATGGATAGTAGGTTTTTCAGTTGAACCAGTTGAAGAGAGTAAGGTATCAATAAGTGTCAGCGAAACTTGTAAGGTTATTTCGATTGCACAAGATCTCGTTTATTTAGCGTCAAAAGGAAAAATGTTTACGCACAAGTCACTCGCCACATTACTGGTTCTGTTAAGCTTGTTAAGATTCTTCATGGTTTAGGGCATTGTGTTTCCCCAGCAACAGTATACAAGCATGACTCAGCCTTAGCTTTAAGTTGTAATAGCTCCAATCAAGATGTAATTATTCCTAGGAATATAATTTCAGGATCATTTTCAACCATAGTATGGGACAACAACGACTTTAATGAAGAAACAGTCTCAGGAAAAGAAACTACTCATGTTGCCAATGGTATAATTTTGCAAAAGAAATCCAATGACACTCCGTTGTTACCGAAAAAAGAAGTTAGCAAATCAGTACGTACTATCAAACCTCCAGAGACAGATATTCTTCCTTACCTGATGGTCAAGAAAGGACTGCCTTCTTTATTCACTCACAAAGATGAATTGGCCTTGGATAATAAGAGTCATCTCCAACATCAGAACGATGGACGAATGTTTGATTTTGCCTATATTTTGGCTAAATTACAGTCGGCACTCGACGGTGTAAGCTTACCAAGTTGGACAGCATTCAACACCAAGACAAATCAGACTATACCAATGCAGTCAACTATTGGATACTTACCTGTTATTGATGCGTCCATAACGGATTTAGCAACTGTTAACACTATTTTGGGACAGAGTGTCTTAATTTGCAAAGAACTGCAGCTACCAGAGATTGTTCTGGTGTTCGACGAGGCTATTTACGTGAAGGCGCAAATGATTCGATGGAATAATAAAGAATACCTTAATAAGACTGTCATTAGATTAGGTGATTTTCACACTGTGATGTCGTATTGTACTGGAATTGCCAAAATTTTTAAGGATGCAGGCTTAACGGTATATACTTGTTTCTTTCTTGCTATAAATTATTCACAGTTTATTTGACTATATTCATTTCTTTGATTTAACCTAGGATATTCTAATTGAATCTGGAATTGTTGCTTCTGGTTCCATTACCGGCGTCCTTTCGGGAAAACATTATAACCGCTGTATCCGTGCTCATAAATTGGTTTATGAAGCACCACAGCGCATGAGATTTCAAACGTACTTCAATTCACTATCTGAGTCTGAATGTGGCGAGTTCGTTTCCCATTGTCAGCTTGTCTCAGAAAGTTTTGAAAATGATACCTTCAAAGAGTTTTGCCTCGAGACCAGTACCTTAGACGAGTTATGCAACGACTTTGATGAATTTAACAGAAAATGCTGTCAGGAAAATCCAACATTTGAGTTCTGGTCGGTGTACATTGAGATGGTCGAAGTACTTCTGTTGTACATCAGGGCAACTAGAACATCCGACTGGGCCTTGAATCTTTCTGCCCTGAGATCTATGATCTCTTGGTTTTTTGTCACCGACCGCATCAACTACGCGCAATACTCTCACTGTTACTGGTTCGAAATGTCTTGTCTCGACAAAACACACCCATGTAAGTGTATTACTATATATAGTTTTTTATCTATTAGCATTGATTGGATAAGTGGAATTAAAGCATGTTGCTTACCAAAGTTCTCAACAGACCTTACCCATAATGACATCATTTAGTAGTTAAGCGAGTAAAACTATTTAAATATGGCAATATTGTTAAATTTTTTTAGGTCCTTATTTGTCCAAAACATTAAATGAAACAAATAATTTAACATATTTATTTCACAAATAATCTTTCTGTTACTTAAACCATTCAATTATATTGGCATATTCAAATAGTTTTACATGCTTAACTACTAAATGATGTCATTATGGGTATGGTCTATTACATTATTCTTCAACTTTTTAGACATTTCGTCAAACATTGCAAAGAAATGGACTGTACAGAGACAGTCAAATTATGGTTTCTCAAGTGTCGCATGTGACCAAACTATAGAGCAAACGCTCATTAGAGATTCTAAAGTGAAAGGTGGGCTAGTTGGCATTACTCTAAACCGCGGGGCTATGCATCGTTGGATACTAGGACAAGCAGAACGAGCAGCTATCATGCGTCAATGTGAAACGATGGCGAATGTATCTGATATCCCCAGGTGATACATAAAATAGAGTTACAATATAGTACATATTTACACGAAATGAAAACAAATATTATTCAGTTTAACATGCATGTTCATTCACATTTTAGAGATAGAAAGGACTTAAACCAAACAAGAATAAAATCTGACAAAGATGCACTGACAGAAGTTATTTACACAATCGACGCTTTTGTTAATCCCTTTCAAAATGATCACACCGAACTCGTCCATCTCGCTAGCGGGAAAGTAGCCACAAACGCTGTTGCACTTGACATGAAAAACATGTTCGAAAGAGGCGAAAAAGCTGCCTTAGATTTCATGAATACAAAAGTTCTGTGTACCAAACCTGACATATACGCTGCAATTAGAAAAACCAATTTAAAGACTTTTTCTCAAATGAGCACAAAGGTGAACAGCAAAAATGGAAAAGGAGAAGTTGTAGCCGTAAAGAATTCAAAAAGGCTTTTTGCAAAAATGTTGCTCATCGCCAGAAGCAGAGACGTAGATATGAAAGAGGTTCTTCAGTACTCATTAAGACCATTCCCACTTCCTTTAGCTACATCTGATGGTAATCTTGTAAAAACTGCTAAGTCAAAGCTATTACATCTTATAGAGAACAGGACGGCTGATTGCTTGGTTGACATGATTGAAGGCAATAGAGTTCTTATACTGGATGCCATGGCAATACTTCAAACAATCAAAACTATCCCATCTACGTTTGGTCAGCTTGCTCACAAACTACTTGTCATGGTTGTGGAACTAGCTATGAAGTCGGAAGCGAAGAGAGTTGATTTCGTATGCGACAGATATCCTGCCCAGAGCATAAATGACTTTGAAAGAGCAATACGTGGTGAAAGAGGAACGCAGCTGATTAAAATCTTTAGTTCCCTCCAAAAAGTTCCCAGCCAATGGAGGAAATTTATAACAGCTGGAGAAAACAAAAAAGAACTAATAAAATTCCTTTTTAAATACTGTGTGATCTGAGTACATACTGAGTGAAGAGTGCGATCCACAGCTGTTGCGAGGTGTAGAAGTTTTTGTCGCACACAAAAACCGTTGCCACCAGCTTGTTACCTCGACAAATACTATTGCATGCCATGAAGTAGAAAATCTTGAAAGTGACCACGAGGAGGCGGATACGAGAATGCTCGCCCACGCAAAGAACGCCTCCGCAGAATATCCCAATATCATTATTAGAAGTCCAGATACAGACGTATTTGCCATAGCTTTAAATGCTAGCTTGTCAATTCATTCGCATTTATATTTCAAGACGGGGACAAAAGATAAAAGGCGGATAATATCAGTTAGTAGCGTTAGAGAGAACTTAGGAGATCTGTGGAGTGCCGCGTTAATTGGCTTTCACTCGTTTACAGGTAACTCTTTAAAATTTGCTGCTTAGTTATTCTAAAAAGGAAAAATCAATTCATTAATATTCTTTCTTTAAGGTTGTGATGCGACAAGTGCTTTTTTTGGAAAAGGAAAGTTTTCAGCGTTTAAAATTGTGATGGAAAGCGAAGAATATGCTCGGGCATTTTCCAACCTAGGGAATGAATTGGATGTACCCAGTTCTGTAAAAGCTGTCTTAAAAAAGTTTGTATGCCATTTGTACGGTGTTGAAAATCAAGATGATGTCAATCTTGTCCGTTACTTACTGTTTAAAGGAGGGAAATTTGAAGAGGAATTATTACCACCAAATGAGGATTCTTTGGAGCAGCATGTGAAGCGAGCGAATTTCCAGTGTTTTATTTGGAGACGTGCCACGAACGCCATGATGAATGCACCTACTTTTTCTGGACATAGATGGGAAATCGATGACCTGGGACACGTGCACGTTACATGGATGACTTTGCCTCCAGCACACGACGCCGTGCTTGACTTTGTAAACTGTAGGTGCAAGACCGGTTGTATCAATAACCGTTGTTCTTGCAAAAAAGCTAACTTGAAATGTTCCGAGCTCTGTAACTGTAGTGATTGCCAAAATGGAGCCAATGAAAATATGGAAACAATTGAGGATGCTGATTCTGACGACACATATGACCCAGTTGATAGCGATAGCGATAGCAGTGCAAATGATTTCTAACTAGTACTCACTGTGTCAAAACACTACAATTTTACGACATACAGACCAGAATACAAATGTACGAAATAATGTAGTGGTTAGGCATTACTTTCACATAAGCTTTAGGCCAGGTCGCACGAGGATGAGAATTTATGAGAGTTGACATAGACGAATTGTCACAGGGGACATTTAAAAATAATAAAAGATTGATAGGTGTTTTGATTATATTTCCACTTGAAATAATTACTTGATTGTGTGAGGAAACATAGAGTACAGCTAACCACGATCGTGTCACTCGTGTGATTACTTATGCTCTTCAATATTCTTATCTCGTTTGATCTACACTACGGTGAGTACGGTCAATCGTCAAGCGCTAGTGTTTCGAAATGGCATGAAATATCTAGGGACAAATATTGGGAAAATGTTTAGAATCAGACGAAATAACGGCTGCTTGTATCAAGACGCTGTTATACTGAGTTTACAGTCTGGTAATTTTCTTTACTAGAGCTTCGTAGAAACACCATGTTTTCAATCTTTAGAGTAAGGTTGTTTGCTACGCCGCAGACATTTGACCGCAGTGTTCGTTTAACTCAGCCTGATAGATCATTTTTAGTTTATCGCAAACAATCAAAATTTACTTGAAATGCGTGGAAGCAAAAATGAGAAATATTGTAAATAACTGTTGAAAACACGTGTAATATCACTATAATGACGTCACCATTTTGAAATGCAAATAAAATCTTTGAAAAAAAAGAATTCACTTGGTTAATTTTCTTTACTTTTTATCAACCATCATTTTGTGGTGATTTAAAAGAGATTTAGCCATTACCTTTGGAATTTTGGGCAATGATCAAGGATTTTTACCAAATCATATTTTGCTGACATCAACAAATTTTAAGTCGTCTATAACGGCGAAATGAAAGAGATTAGGAGCGGGAACTCTTCAGATCTGGACTCTCAATACTCGAAAGTGGTAAGTTATTATAAAATTATTTAGTTCCACTGGGTGCACTACGGAATTTGTATCCTAAGCTGTTTTCAACTTCACGGCAAACGGCCTATATGACCCATTTCCTCATTTTCTGAAATTTGAACATTAGCAAAGGATGAAAAATATCTTGCTGAATTTGGAAGTTCCTCTGAAATAAATGCCAGCCACTTCATGTCTGCTTGAATTAATTCAAATGAGAATTTAACATTTTTCCCCTCAATAAAGTAGGACTTTTTTTCAATACTGCCGATATCTTTTCTAATATCTGTGGCATACTGAATCATTGATGGGTGCTCTTCAGAGCAATTTGCACTGCATATCAAATGATTTTCACCACGGCTGGCAATCCTATCTGCAACATTTAAAAATGAGACAAGCCAAGCAGTTGCGTTGTTATGTTTCCCAAAAGGGGCCTCGTCTGCCCCTAAGGCAATCTGGAATGAGCCCTTGGGAAGTGAAAACCAATGCAAAAACCCAGGGTGAATTTTATCAATGCTTAAGTAAAGGCTAGCTAACTTAATTAAAATGGTTCAAGTTCTCTATAACAACCTGACACAGCATCATGTAAGTAACTGTTATCATCGGAACCAGATCCGTATTGCTCTTTCTCTGAGTTGCATTTCTTGGCTCTGGGAATGTCATTATTTTGTCGAATATCAACGGAGTCTACATTTCACAGAAAAAATAATGAAAGGTACTGCATCATGCCACTGGAGTTGGGGGTGCACTTTAGAGGGGGTGTGGGGGTATGTGACACCCCAGCTTATTAAAATCCTCCATATAACTGCATTGTTAAGTAAATTACACCTCCTAAAATATTTTGGGATGTGCATCCCTAACTGGGGTTAGCAACAATAGCTCTTCTCTGCTGTCAATCATCATTTGAATGGTTGTAGTTCTATCATGCATGTTTGTCCCAGGGGGATGAGGCAAATTGTTTATATGAGAAAACTTGTTCCTCCCACCATGGTTAATCTATGTTTAATAGTCTATGAACAGGGAGAAATTAACAAGACATGGGTAGGTAACTATTGATTTGTCACCAAATGCATCTAACATAATAAATGGCACTACACTATAGCAAGCATTATATACAGTACAAGTAATCCAAGCCACAAACCTCACACTAAAATCGACTGTGCTACACAAAATATTAATAAGTAAGCCTACCTTCCTCTTCAGGTCCTTAATTTGCTGGGTTTTTTCACAATACTCTCATTTAGTTCCGATATTGTGTGATTTTTTGGAATAATTTCTTGCTTTCTGGCTGCCTTCTCGCGGGACCAAGCACCAATGTCGAAATGTGTAATCTTAGACATTCTACAAACTTACTTGTTCACGCATGAATGCTCTGGTACAAATTCCTGCAATGAAGATCAACATGCATGAATTATACACCAAACTAATACCAAAGAACGGCTTTACAAAGCTCTTATTTTCGATTAAAGCATTAAACTAGTCTAAAACCAAAACCTTACATGTATTTGCACAGCAGTAACATGCTAACGTGTTTAGTATAAACTCACCATGGCCAAAAAAAAAAAGAAAAAATATCCATCCTGGCACAAGAAAAATGGACCAAAACAAGCAGACATATGGGTAAACATCACTAGTTTGTTGCCATGGCAAAAAAATTAACAGTATGTTAATCAACGACGATAAATCCCAATATTTTAGTCATATTTTATCGACCGTTTTCTCGCTAGGAGTAAGCTGACCGTGCACGAAAATAATTAGAAAGAAGACTGGAACAAATGAGCGTATTTGCGCCAATAAATCCTCAATGTGAATAGGTTTTTTGTTAACAGATTAAAGACAATCAGACAAAGACAGGAATGCAGGGAGTCGGAGAATAAATATCAGCTTCAGTGAAGTACTATCTTCAAACAGAATATTAATTTGTATATCAAGGTGATCTTTTATCCCCAAGCCAACGTCGCGAAGCGCCGTTCTGGGCATAAGCCCGGGGCGAGGGTTATTAATCGTGCATAAGCGAAGCTCAAAGTCGCAGTTCATGGGCGATGGGAATGAGATTTTTTTGTAGGTCATGATGTCATGCTCACACTGATCACCACAATATGGCGAACTATCATGAATGGCTAACACTGATTGGTCAGATTCAAAATTTGTAGTTGATCAACTTAATCACGAATTCAAGTTATTCAACTGTCTGCAAATATTTAACTTTAGTTAGCTTTTTGCACTATGATATTTTATATTTTTGCAAAAAGTTTTGAAAACTTTAACAACAATTTATTGTTGTAAAAATTAAATAAAAAGCATTTATGAGGTCAACAAATATGGAGTCAAGCAAACAGATAAGGAAAACGAGGAAGCAGAACATTTAGCAAGGCGAAACGAGTGTAGACGACGACAAAAGCTCAAGGAGACTGCTGAAGAAGATTGAAGAGAGATTAATTTGGGGAAAATACAGAGAAGCGCCAACAATTGACTATGGCGTGAAACACAAGGCATGTTTGTTGATAATGCATATTTATACTTGTGTTTTAATGCTTTATAAAGGCCGGCGTAGCCGTACTCATCCAGTCTATTCACTGTTTAAATTCCAGAGTAAGTTTATGTTTTGTAAATGCAAGACTGTCTTCTTATTATTAATGTAATTAATAGGTCGTATTTTATACCAAATTTAAGCTTACATTAGGCATAATAACATACTGATGATAAATGTTGTCCCATTTAAAAAATTGTCAATAAAACAAGGATTAAAAACTGATATTTTGTCATTTTTGTCATATACAGAAAGAATAACAATTGCCATGTTGGTATGACAACAATCTATTCAAGTACTTCATGTAATTCCAAAAACTTAGTTGCATGCTCTTAGTTAGTGGCGAGGGGTTGCTGCATGCATGTATTTCTAGTATATATGTATATATTTGTGTGTGTAGAAACTTAATAGCTTTAAAAATCTCGACAGATCTTGTTATGCAATTTCTTGCGTATATTTAGTGCATCAACAGAGTTTTTAGTTTCAGTTAAGAGCATAGAAACACAAAAACTTGCATACACTCAATTCTCTCTTTCAGAGAGTTGTTGTATGGCATTTGAACTGATATAGAACTACCTAAATGATCTCCTGTGTTTCTGAGCTTTCAATAGTTGCTCTCTTGTGATACAAACATCAGATGCAATCCTTAGCAAGATTATAATCTGAATAAGATTTCATATTTTATTTTCTTTACCACAAAGTCTTAGTTCACTGCTTTTACTCTGCTTGAGTATGGCTTTATAAGCAATCGTCTCCGCTGCAATGTTTCTAACAAGGGAATGAACAAAAATTTGCCAGATTTGATATGTCTATCTTATCCCAAGTAATAAAGGATTACTGAATGGTTTTCCGTGCAGGATAGCGTGATCCATGCACGGGGGATGTTGCGAGATTTTCGGAAAGCGTAAAAAGACACAAGCCGCAGGCGAGTGTATTTTTACGCTTTTCGAAAATCGAGCAACATCCTAAAGTGCATGGATCACACTATCCTGCACGGAAAACCATTTAGTAATTGTTTTATATAATAACTACAATAAAACAACGGTTAACACTTTTTACACCATTGATGGAGTACGCAATTCTCCCAAGAATCGGCAACTTTAGCTTTGTCAGCATTCGACTGTACGCTAAAATTTACACAATTTTAAAACTCTTCGCATAACTTTTTTGTTTTGTATTCTTTTGCTCTAAAACTTGGTGAAAATATAGTATTTTAACAGGGACTTAGGTTGGTACTAAACGGAAGCGTAGATGTTGTAAAAAACCGGTGTTATTAACGGCCAAAAGTGAGGGATATACTAGTTACATTTTGCAATTTTATATTTTTGTGTGAATAGAAACCTAAAAATATACCAGCATTGTGGGCAAAGAAAATTTAGTTCTTTATAGGCACCATTGTATGATGATTCGAAGGGTTGTACTTTTATCGCTACAGCATAAGCTGAAACAAAAATATGCGAGTGCCAAAAATCGTATTTCAGTTAAATTTATAATGTAAACAAGACATTATAGAAGTTTGAAAACATAAAAGATTATAGTTTCTGTGCCTTGTACTTTAGTATTTGACTTTATCTTCATTCTCTGCTAATTTCAGAAGCTGAAATGGTTTTTTGTCGGCAATTTTAAACTCGTAACAAACTCGTAAAATGCGAAGCGATGTCAACTTTCAAATTTCCCGTGCAGGATTGTCTCATCCTGCACGGGTATTGACCAATCAGATTGCGTGTTTTACTGTAGTTATTATATAAAGTGCTTTACCAAATCCAAGGTGCCTATTTTGGTACAACATATATAAAGCAAGTTGTTGTATGTTTTCATATTTGAAGTTTTTATATAGTATCTGTTTCTAAAACCACCATATGGTCATAAACTTGAGAATATCAATATGAAACATGTATTTAGATTCCAACACTCACGTCTCGGTCTACACAATGAATATAATATATTCTATATTTTTACACTAACAGCCTGAATGTCAATCATCCTAAATTAGTTGCTTCCGTAGGAATGCTTAATGGTTAGTACTTAATGATTTGTGAATGTCAACAACTATCGTAACATCTTCCATTCTTTAACAGTTATATCTTAAGTAAAGATTGTTCTGTCCTCAACTACTGTTTTCAATGGCTCTTGACGGGATAACATAACTATGAGTCAAATATCAACCATTGTTCAATAATTTTCTTCAGTTACTGATCTGCGAGTTCGCCAAATCTTACTGGTCTTTTTGACACACGCCCGCTGCGTGTCCGGTATCCCTGGTCTCCTTCTGGCTCTGCTAGTAATTCGCAGTTGGCTGGAAGCTGTGTTTTGTCTCTCTCTTGTTGTGTCCTTTCCGGTTCATTGTTGTTTTCTTCTGGCATTGGTAGGTATGCATCACCTTCTGCTTCCATCGACTCCTGAGCAGGCGTGCATTTGCGTAAATGCTTACGATTTCTGATATATTTCCTGCCGTCTGCTTTGATTTCGTATGACTGGGGTCGAACTTCGCTAATGACTTTCCCATCACTCCACTTCTTTTGGTCTAATCCAAAAGGCTGGACTTTAACTCTTTCTCCTTCGTGCAATTTCGTGAGTGTTTTTGCTCCCCTGTTGTAATAATGTTGCTGTTTCGCTTGTTTCTTCGCTATACTTGTACTAATGTTTCCTGTCAGGCGCGGTTGGAGGATGTTTTGTGACGTAGGAAGAGTTGTCTTCGTGCGTCGATTCATCATCATTTGGGCGGGACTAAAATTATGTCCCTCCAGCGGCGTGTTTCGAATGTTGAGAAGAGCTAGGTAATAGTCGGTGTCACTTTCTCTTGTCATTTGCAGGATCTTTTTAGCTTGCTTCACCGCCGACTCTGCTTTACCGTTAGACTGAGGGTGGTGTGGGCTAGTGCGAGTATGCTTGAACCCAAAGGATTTGGCAAACGCTTGAAATTCTTCTGAATCGTATTGTGGCCCGTTGTCTGATACTACTTCGTCAGGTATTCCGTACCGCACCATGTGGCCCTTCAGCTTCTTTACAACTGTACTGGAAGTGGTCGTGCTTAGATAGTCAATTTCAAAAAAGTTTGAAAGATAGTCTACAGTCATGAGGTAATCCTTGTTTTGGAATTGGAAGAGATCGCTACCAATTTTTGCCCAGGGACGGTTTGGTACTTTGTGGCTTGTAAGTGGCTCTTTCGACTGTCGTGTAGGAAATGTGGTGCATGTCTCGCATCTGGAAATGTGTTCCTTTATATCGCGGTTCATATTGGGCCAATAAATGTTCTCATGTGCTCTTCGTAATGTTGATTCCACACCTTGGTGCGCTGTATGTAAATCCGCCAGGATACCTTTTCTTAGGGATTTTGGGATTACAACCCTCTCGCCTCGAAGAATGACGCCTTCCTGTACAGTTAGTTCATCTCGCACATGAAAATAATTTACCAATGTTGGGTTTAGCAAGTCCTTTCCCTCTGGCCATCCTGCCTGGATAACTTCTTTCACTTGCTGCAGAACTTCATCCTTCTCTGTTTCCACTTTCAATTCGGACATCTTTTCTTCTGTCGTTATGATCTGATTAATGTGTTCGTTCAGAGGGACTTGGTCGAATTCTTCTTCGAATCTGGATTTTGTTGGTTGGTCCTTGATGAAATGGCGACTCAGAGTGTCGGCCAGGTACATTTCTGATCCCTTTTTGTACTGTATGTCAATATCGTACAGTTGGAGGCGCATAAACATCTTTTGCAGTCGTCTTGGCGCTGTTGCTAGGGGTTTACCAAATATTGTTTCCAAAGCTTTGTGGTCTGAATCCACAATGACTTTTCGCCCGTATGTATATTGGTGAAACCGTTGCGCTCCGAAGACGATGGCCAGAAGCTCGTTCTCTATTTGAGCGTAATTGGTTTCCGTGCTTGTGAGGGCTCTGCTGGCATACGCGATTGGCCTCCCGCCTTGCATCAACGATGCACCAAGACCCTTTTCACTGGCGTCACATTGTAGTCGCAGGGGTTTATCAGGCTCGTAGTATTTGAGCAAGGGAGGTGTGGATACTAAGGCTTTGATGTTGTCAAACGCTCTGTCGTGGACACCTGACCAGTGGAATTCTCGTTCCTTTCTTGTCAATTGTCGTAGCGGCTCTGATACAGCTGATAACTTCGGGAGGAATTTTGCAAGGTAATTAGTCATCCCAAGGATTCGCCGGACGCCTTGTACATCTTCAGGTTTCGTCATTTGGAGTATGGCTTCTACCTTAGATGGGTCTGCTCTTACTCCTTCAGAGGTAAGTAAATGGCCAATATACGGCATAGATTCTTTCTTTAAATCGATCTTTTCTTCATTTAGCGTGATGTTTGTTTCTCTGCACCGCGATAACAGGGCATCCAGTTTGGTGTCATGGTCTTTCACTGCTTCAGCTGTTGTTGCTCCATTTCCGATCATTAGAATGTCATCTGCGACTGACTTTACCCCGTTAAGTCCTTCGATGGCTTGATCTAATCTTCTCTGGAATATTTCTCCTGCTGGTGAAATTCCAAAAGGCATTCTGGTCCATCTATATCGACCGAATGGAGTGTTGAAAGTTGTCAACATAGATGATTCATGATCTAATTTTATCTGCCAATAGCCACTCCTGCAGTCTACTTTGGAAAATACCTTTGCATTGGTCAAGTCTGGCAGGACCTCTTCGATAGTCGGGATTGGATAGTGGCATCTTTTTAAGGCTTTGTTTAAAGGCTGCGGGTCGAGGCAAAGACGGATTTTTCCATTGCTCTTCTTGTTGACTACGACTAAGCTCACCCATTCAGTAGGCTCTACTACTTTTTGGATAATCTCTTGTTCTTCAAGGTCATCTAAATGATCTTTCAGTGGTTTCCGGAGAGCCTCAGGTATTCTTCTTGGTGGTATTTGGACTGGTTCGACTGTATGATCAATTTCCAGATGCAAAGGCTCTCCAAGCTTGCCGATACCTTCAAAGACTTCTGGGTATTTTTGCAATATTTCTTCTTTGGTCAAGCCACCAATGCATTGGTTATCCACCGCTTGAACTTCATTCACTCGGTCCGATATGTTCTCGTGATTGACTTGTATCAGATTCATTTGCTGTGCTGCCTGGCTGCCGAGGAGGTTGATGTTGGCATCCTTGTCTTCCACGACAACAAATTTCACGTTGTATTTCTTGTCATTGGTTGGGTTTGTCAACTGGACATAGCATATTCCTGTTGGTACCAAAGGTGAAGAATTGTACATTCTTAGTACTTGGTCAGTTGCAAAAACTTTCTTTTCGTATTTCGTGCCCCTCAGCTCTGATGCTCGAATCACATTACATGTTGCCCCAGTGTCGATTTGAAAGCTTGTATTTCTCCCCCCTTTGATGGTCATGGTTGCATGAATTTTTGGTTGTGGGTGGTCGCTTTTGATGGCCAAGACTTCTTCCGATTGGGGGTGCAGGTCAAGAGTTGTGACAAATTCCCCCGAGTCTTCGTCGGAGCTGTCAGGGCGTGTGTGTTGTGTTAGAGCGCTCACAGGCGAATACTTCTTTTGTAAACAAGCTTTTGCAAAATGATTTTGTCGCCCACAATTGTTGCAGGGCAAGCTCCTCGTTGGTGATTACTACCGCAGTATTTACAGTTTCCTCGTCTTGTAACTCTGAACTTTCGTTGCCGTTCGTTTCCCATCATTTTGTTTTGTTTTACCGCGTTTACTTCTTCTTCGGTTCCCACTGGTTTTTTCAATTCTTTTAGTCGTAAATTCATTGTTTCACCGCTTCTTCCGATGTCCAGGGCACGTGAAAGCGTTAGTTTCCTCTCCTGCAGTAATTTCTTTCTGATTGTTTCATCTCTGATTCCCAGGACAAATCTGTCCCGAATTAACGAGTCGCTCAAACAATTACAGAAGTTGCACGTTTAAGCGAGTTTTCTTATCGCCGTCACATATTGTTCAATGCTTTCGTTTTCCTCTTGGTTTCTTCGATTAAACACAAAACGTTCATACGTTTCGTTTGTTTCTTCGATACAGAATTCCTCGAATTTCTCTACGATTTTACCCAGTATATTCCTGTCCATCTCCGTTGCGAAATCCATACCTTCAAACAACTCGGGTGCCTCTTCTCCGATTACCGATAAAAACAGTGCTGCCTTGAAATTTTCTTCAAATTTGTCTAATCTTGCAAGTATCACGTAATTCTGCCATGATCTTTTGAATCGCTTCCAATTTGCCACAAGATTGCCGTCAATTTTTAAAGCCTGAGGTGGTTTTAACCCGGATGGAAGCGACGGTATTACATTTGCCATATTCGAGACTGCGTTGTTTTGTTGTGAGCTTGTCCCTGTCGTCGCCGGTTGTTCCATTTCTTCGCCGTTTGTATTCTCTGTATCCGACATATTTCTTAGTAAATTAATCCCACTTCTGACACCATGTTTCTAAAACCGCCATATGGTCATAAACTTGAGAATATCAATATGAAACATGTATTTAGATTCCCACACTCACGTCTCGGTCTACACAATGAATAGAATATATTCTATATTTTTACACTAACAACCTGAATGTCAATCATCCTAAATTAGTTGCTTCCGTAGGAATGCCTAATGGTTAGTACTTAATGATTTGTGAATGTCAACAACTATCGTAACAGTATCTAACACATTTACATACCTAACCAGATTGGTCTTTTACAGTCTAATATATAGCATGCCATTTGGCATGTTTACCTGAAGTTGTCATACTAACTCAATGCCTGAACCGTTAGTATTGTTTTCAACGGTGTTATTGCTCAAGCCTTTCGATTCATGTTATACTAAAACGTCCTCCTAAAGTGTTAATGTGTCTGACATAACTAATACAGAATGCAATACACTATCGCATTAATAGCAATTAATTGCTGGGGCGAAGAAAGATGTTGTCGCAGATGTATTTCAGGTGGTGTTGTTTTATTATTCGAGCAATTGATATATTCAAAATAATATTAGAATTATCAGAAAAGCTATTACACACTATTTTGTACAGTTTAGCAGCTCTTGTGCTTTAACTGTTTGTTCAACTTTTAGTGCAGTGCAACTGTTTGTACCGTAAATTTATGAAGAGCTATCCTTTCAAGGGTGATGCATTTTTCATGTTTAGACATTTTTCGAACTTATCCAATTAAATTGTTAGTAATTAGTAAGTAGGTTACACTATTGTAAATTTTTCCTTTGTATTGTTTTAAAAAACAATTTGTACATGCATTACAGGGGCAGAACCAGACAGGTTTGACCGGTTTATATGAACCGGTCGGGTTTTGCAGAAAAAAAGAAAATCTATAACACATTTTTAATATTTAATTTTATTGAGAATTGCCCGCTTTATCGCTTAAAGAAATCTATGCTATTTAATCAGGAGTCTACGAGCGAAGTTTGATAATTTATTTATACGGTATTGCGTATCAACGCAATAACCTGTCATACCTGTCATAACAACCTGTTAATAACCTGTCATATTTCTTTCCGTTCATGCAATATTGTAACCTTAGACTAAACAAAGTTGAATGTATAACGTAATCCCCTGGGCATGTAAGCACTTCATAAATCATAAACGCCCGCAATCGAATGATAAACCGGTGGTCAGAGATTCCTCAACTGAGAGTAAACTGGTCGATACGTTATCCAATTGGTTAAACGGCTGTGCCTCAACGGATGTAAACCGGTCATAAACCTATGAGTGGAGCAGCCTTAAAGAAAACTGGGTATGAAGGTCAACATACTCGCAAGCGTGTGTGTTAATATGTTTATATCTGTTTATACCATTGCATTGCAAGTCACTGCGTCCATGGTAGAGAATCCAGAATGGAATATATTACTGGATATCTTGTTCATTTATAAGGTTTGTTTAATAGTATATACACGATGTACCTAAATAATATGTGCATGACAATGTAGTAATGTAGAATCGTGCATGAATGCGTGTCTGGAGGCATTGCATTGGCATCTTGGCCATAAAACAGGAAATGATTTCCACTAAGCTTGCATGCTCTTTGGTTTTTTGTTCATTGCTAAATTTATTTCGCTTGTGTGTAGATCTAAGATCATAATAATGTTGATAAAGTTAATTTTACTTGCTTTACTTGTAATAAATATCAATGTGGAGTCAACAAATGCGGAATATAAATGCGCCCCATTAAGTTATCGTTTGGGATATGTCTTTGCCAATTATGTCTCGTACAAGTCAAGATATCGAATTAAATACTTCAGTGGCAGAGCTCTGTATTATTCCAATACCATGGCTAGTTATTGTACATCCTCAGTAATTCGTGATATGTCTGGTGATGTTGAGAAAAATCCCGGCCCTAATGAATGTAGAAGTAATGACCAAGAGGTATGCAATACTTCATGGAAACGACCAGCCAGTGAAATGTCTACAGATGAGACAAACCCGTATGACATTGGATTAATTCGTTTTCCAAACGCAAGGCAATTGTCAAACGGGCAGAAGTATGACTTCATTTTACGCTGTTGGAAGCTTGAACCATCGTACAATTTCCCGACAATTCTTGAAGGTAAAAATAACAGGGCTTTTGGGTACGAGTGGTTAAGGACATATCCATGGTTGCGCCATAGTCCTATGTATGATGGCGGGTTTTGCCTTCCCTATGTTCTATTTGGAAACGATACAATGTTTGAAAGATTGGATAAATTGTTTAAAAGTCCTCTAAAGTTGTGAACCAGTGCTGCAAGTAAGCTTTCTGCTTACAAGAAAAGATCAAAAAAGCATAAAAACAGCACAACTGATTTTTAATTGTTCAAGGCTTCCATGCAGAATAAGAGAAGGGACATTAATGAACTTTTATCTGCCCAACAGTAAAAGAAAACTGTGAGAAACTCTCCCCTATCGTTAAATGCGTTCTTTTGTGTGGAAAAACTAATCAGGCACTTAGAGGTCATAGAGATGATTCAACGCAGAGTGATGAAAGGCAAGGAAATTTTAAAGATCTTATTGAATTTAGAATAGACTCGGGCGATGTTAAATTGAAAGAACATATAAAAACAGCTGACATAAACATGACATATCTTTCGAAAACATCCCAAAATCAGCTTATTAGTGCCACTTCTAAGTTTATTCGAAATGCTACTTTGACGAACATTGATAACGGATCCAGGTTTTACAGCATTATGGCAGATGAAGCAATTGATATTTCAAATAAAGAACAGCTATCTGTAGTTGTAAGGTATGTCGATAGCAGTAAAGTCATTAGGGAAGCATTTTTAGGTTTCTGTCATCTTTCTGACAGTTGCACCGGACTTGCTATTAAAAATGAACTTTTAAAAGAAGTTAAAGATTTTGGTTTAGATATGAATTTGTGCCAAGGTCAAGGTTACAATAGTGCAGGCACTGTTGCTGGTATTTATAATGGAACTGCTGCATTGATAAGGTCCGACTTTAAAAAAGCTATTTTTGTACATTGTGCAAGTCATAGGTTAAACCTTTGTGTTGCTGCATCGTGCGAGAAATGATGGATAATTGTAAGTCTATTGCCGACTTTTTTAACCTTTCTCCAAAACGACAAGGCTTTTTAATTGAGAATATTAAAACACACTTGCCTGGGTCGAATCATTTTGTTTTGACAGATGTTTGTAGAACACGATGGGTTGAACGAATAGATGGTATAGATAGAACATTAGAACTTTATGTCCCAATAATGAAAACAGTTGAAGGAATTCGAATGAATGTAAGGCCGCAAAGTGGAGATAAATGGAATAAAAAAACTGTTACATTGGCTGCTGGATTGCACAAAAAGTTAGGCGGCTTTGAGTTCATAATAGCTTTAAAAGTTGTAAGCAAAATTATTGGTTTTACACGTAAAGCAACAGTTCTACTGCAAAAAACTGAAATGGATCTTGCTGGCGTTAAATCAGAAATCAATACACTTTGTGAAAAATGTTTTGCATTTAGATCAAGCATTGATATTGAACATCGTAAACTGTACAAAGAAACTGTTGAAATTGGGAAAAAAGTAAACGAATCACCAACAATGCCACGAATTGTACAAACACAAGTCCACAGACCAAATGCGCCAGCCCAAACACCTGAAGATTATTACAGGATAAATTTGACAGAGAACTTTTTAGCCCAATTAATCACATCATTAAACGGAAAATTTGACAAGTCAACATTGATCACCTACGAAGGCTTTTCCATCATTCCCAATGTCTTAGTTGAGGATGTTAAAAACCAAGTGCCATGGAAGGATAAATTGAAAAACTTTGTTGATTTTTACAAGTCCAACCTGCCAAACGTTAAAGGACTCTGATTCTGAATTGGACATGTGGGAAACAAAATGCATCAAAACAGCTAAGGAAATGCAGGAGTCATGTTCAATAGAAAGTGTTCCAAAAAGAATATCGGACACCCTTTTAACCTCGGATAAAGAATTTTACCCCAATGTTACTACCATACTTAATATTCTAGCGGTCGTACCAGCAACAACATGTACTTGTGAAAGGTCGATATCGGCACTGAGAAGACTGAAGACGTGGCTAAGGTCAACAATGAGTAACGAAAGGCTAACCGGGTTAGCCTTAATGCATGTCCATAGACATATGAACTTTGATGTAGACAAAATCATAGACAATTTTGCTCCTGCTTATCCAAGGCGTATGCGCTTGCTGAACGTTGTTTCCTCTGATGAATAGAGTTAGACTTTGTCTTTGCATTGCATTTTTCTTTTAACTAGTGTGTGTGTGTGTGTTGTCTGCACATTCTTCTGTATAATTATAAATAATTTTATTCATTGAACAGTTTGTTTGGCTTTTGAGTCTTTAAAAACCTTCTAAAAACATCATTTTTTTATCATTAAATTAAGCAGCAAAATGTCGTCAAAACGCAGGAAATGCCATTTCCGAGCCCCAAATTTCAAAAATTTTCAGGGGGAGGATGTCCCTGGACCCCCCTACACTTGTGTGGGCATTGTAAACCAGTCACCAAAAACGCTAACTTTACACACTGTCTACCACTATCTTTTATTAATAGAATCATTCTAGTATGCTATTGCAAATGCTGTAATTTGATTAGCCACTCTACTTGCTATCTGCCCCTTGTAGATTGCGAGTAGTGAAACAATCATCTTCCTAGAGATTTTCTTTTTAAAAATTGTCGATTGAGAACTTTATTTATGCATAAACCAGAACAAAAAAAATAGATAACGACTTCTGTTGTAATTCTAATGAGTTTCCAAACTATCTTTTGTATTAACTATGGTTTTAGTTAAACACTAAACTTCCATAAACCAGGGAACAGTGTCCCAAATAGCTTTATTTGATTTTCTTTAAATCCAGGTATAACTCACCACCATATTCTTGCACAAACGCATCAGTTTTCATGAACTTCAACAGCTCCTTTAACGCATCTACCATGCTCTTAAAAGAAAAATTGTGAAATCTAACTTCAAATTGTTACATTTAACCACCCAGAACTTTATATTACCATAGTTCACGGTAAAGAATACATTGTTATTTTTGACACGCAGTCTGAAAACATGAACGGGAAATATAAAACACGCCTGGCATTTTTGCACGCAAAATTGCAGATTCAGAATGAGCCGATTTTTTTGCAACCGTGCGGCAATTTCTGGAGCTTGGTAACGAATTTAAGATTTAGAAAATTCCTCAATTTCGTCAAGTCAATCCTCGTGCGCATTTTCCCGGAGGGTTATTTGATTGTAATAGGGAGAAAGAGGGTTTCTCGAGGATTAAAATTATATCTATATTGCCATGGTTACGTGCATCGTCTTTCAACTGCATGGCTTCTTGTTAGAGGCGTTTCGCGCAATGGCGACTTTTAGACCGATGTTGTAAAAATGCAACAACTTCGGCTTGTATAGCTTCCTTCGTTCAGTCGTCTTTTCATTAAGTCAAGACATCTAATAAAGCTTGTATGTTTTTTGTTTTTGAAAAAATCTGATGTAAGCGAAGAAATCGTGCCTTTCGCAAAGGTGGTAAATGAGAGATTCGGTGTTTACGAATATAATGCAAGAAAAGTTTTCAGTGCGCTGGTGTTGAAGAGAAGGGCCAAAAAGCAAAGAGTATGACTCCAAAACTTGATTGATTAGATGATAAGGTAAGGAACGTATTACAGATGTTGTATTTCTTATGACCATGTCCCTGATTTATGGTATTTGTGCACTGATTCCATATATATTCTCCCATCTCTCACCACAGAAGTAAATTCTAGCTTATTTTTGAGATTTATGCACATAGTTAAGGCCTTATGTTTGCTTTAAGGCTTGAGTTGCCACAACAGATGAACTATATTCACTTAACCAAAACTTGAACTATAAACACTGCACTTTCAATGCTGTGAGAAAAATCAATTGTTATTTACAAAAATCTGCCAAGCTGAAATTAATATGTTTGCTGAACTGGCTGCTTGCAATTTACACAGCTTCAACATTTTATACCGGTCATGATACTCACTTACTAGCCAAACTATAAATAGTTCATATCCCAACCCATGACAATGGATTTATTGAGAATTGATGTTTGCATTTGCCTGGGAGAAACTGGTACTTGATGACTGTTGCACAAAATAGTATTTGTTGATTATGAATACTATAGGCTAATATACACCTATATAAATAGTCGATATAGCGTACTTGTTTAGGTGGTCATATATACTTTATGACTTAGTAATAAGAGTCATTTGATTTTAACCTTGCCTGCACCACAGAATATTCATGTTTCCCACGCAACCAACTAATAAAAATCATGAATTACACTGCTATAGCTAAGCTGTTATCTTTGCAACTAAAATTCATGGTTGTAAGAGAGATTGTCATTAAGTACTCTATTCTAGCTATTTTATACTGTATACAGTCTGGTATTAGTGATGCACACATTCAGGGAGATCTTCGAATTCAATCTTTAATTTCTATATTTCATAAATATTGATAGAACTATCAAATTATCTTGCCTTAATGAAATCTTTGGTGGGTAGCTGTACCTACTTCAAAAACAGGATGGGTTGTATCAATCAGTTTGTGTCATACTGCTATATCAAGTATATGCTATAACATTTATGATCAGACCAAACTAACATTGTCAATGTTTTTAGATGATGTTCACCTGGCCACAAGTGCTGGCAAAACCAGTCTTTGGGGGAAGCTTTCTTTGCTCTTGACCCAAGCAGCTGAGCTTGACAGTGCAGTAATATACCTAGCCCTTTATTTTAGGTTCAATAAAAAACAACTGGGTGAATTATGACATGAAGGTCAAGGTCATGCACATTGGGTTAATGAGCCTGATGCATTTGTCAGTTTATGCCACTACACTGCGTTCAGTCCAATCAGATCTAACTGCTATTTCAGTCTGTCCTGCAAAAACATCAACCTGTTCTGGGTTGATGAAAGCATAATTGAAAAATGTTGTGCTGCAGGCCCATAAAGTTCAAGGTTGTTGAGCTAACAATGCTGAACAATACTGTTGAACTATGTGAGCAGACCAAAATTGTTCAATCCTATTTTAATTAAACCTGAACAGAGTAATATTTTTTGCCATGTGACTACTTGTCAACAAACATACCTTACCAAATAAAATTGGAACCCTAATAGGTGTACCCAACCTGCTTTCACTATTTTATAATTACATGTAATGATAGACACTCAGTCTTATCTGACAATGGAGGGGTATTGATACACACTAACAATTTAAACCATAAATAGTTTAAACCAACCAAACTATTACAAAAAGACACTGTATTCACCATCTTTTAATAAAAAAATTGACATTCATGGTGTAAATTACAAAATAAAGCAATAAAGAGATTTTACGTACATTTCTGCCAGCTGACACTGTTGAATTGCATTCTGTCATACAATATCAGAATATCTGACTAATTTTATGAAAGTTTAGAATGTATTTGAAATTATCAGGACCTACATTATGCACAAGTCAGTGTAAATCCCTACTTGCCTCACCTCAGGCCTTTTCCGGGTTTAATAAGGAACTTAAAATTATGTTCTGTTGTCTTTACCTGCAATATATGTATTGTGAAGCATTAAAAAAAATTACCTTTTATTGGAGAATTAGCTTATCTGAATTATCAGAATATGAAAAGATATATATCAGAATATCTGATTAATTTTATCAAAGTTTAGAATGTATGGGGAATGAACTGAAACTAAATTATGCACCAGTCTAATCAAATGATACCAAATCCCCATAACACTCCTGAGGTAGGGAGGGGAGGGGTTTACATTAACTCATGTAGTAAACAATAACTTTGTTCTCAACATTTGTTGCAACAAACAGCAATGACGAAAAACTGGTTAACATACCACTCATTGTTTGAAAGCCTTTCACTTTTGGCTAGTCTAATTCAAGTTATAATAATATATAAAGTACCAAACTAATTTTGGCAGAGCATCAGCCATCAATTGTTGTTTGAACAAAGTGTTGAGAGAAAAACATATTGAGAATGTCTTTCTGTAAATATTTATTTTTTAGAATCCTTGTGGTTCATTGTACGAGAACCAGAATTGATAGAGCTTGAGGTTTCAACTACAGGCAAATATTGTCTACAAGGCTACAAATTCAAATGTACTGATGAACTCACGAACATGTCATTTCAGTTTGGTCTTGAAGCATGATTCAAGCATGATCGCTTAGATAGAGCTCATGTTTCTTGTTGTTGCTTCCTAACTTGTAAACAAAGTTTCTCATTTGTATACGGTAACATGACAAGCAGGATTTGCCAAAAATTTTGAAACATTTACTGCAATTACTGTCCAGCAATTCAGCTCATACCAGTTTACAATTGTTCCATTCTTTACAGAAGATTTACAGAAGAATATGCAGCGTAGGACATGGTCTGACTGTGGTTCTTGCATAATATTTCCCCAGGAACTTAAATTCCTTTTATTTTCCGTTACTTTTGTCATAGTTTTGCTTTTTGTTGTCTTTTACTGTGATTCGAGATTAGGTGCATAAACAAACTTAACAAAGATTTGTTTGCCATTTTGAATTAATACGTTCAAGTACTTTGTGTAAGCTTACGTTATTGGATATTTTTCGTGGAGTAACCACTGAATGAACGTACAGGTGAAAATGTGATTTCATGTGCAAAAATGCCAGGTGTGAAATTTAACACCTTGAGATCAAATTTAGTTTGCCAAGATATAAAATGATCCAACTGCTCTGATTTTGTTGGGAACTTCTTGGCTAACCATGCTCCCCAATCTTTGCAATATTTGACAACTTCATCAAGCTCGGATATTCTGCCATCGTCGACAGTGTTTAGTGGTCGTGGATCATTAAATGCTTTCCAGAATTTCTCGCAAATCCTTATGTACCTTCTTGTTTGCTCCCTTGCATCGTTTTCACACGCCTCCATTTCGTTCGGCACTTTCGTTAAAAGGGTTTCTACTGTCAGCTTAATGCGCATCTTGCTAATTCTGTCAATATCAACGTGTGCCTTTCTTATATCGGTAACATATAGGTGCCTTTTTATCTCTCTTAAGTACACCGAGTAAATATGGTCCCAAAGAATGTATTTTCCATCAAGCTGCAAAGTTCGAGTGTAACGACGATTCTTTTCTTTAAAACCGCTGCTATGGATGTTATTTCATAGTTTTTTTATTAAATGTGGAGGGTTGGAAAAGAAGAATAGTGGCATTCCGGAAAATGGATTTTGACAGTAGCTTTTATTATCATTCGTCACATTCATGAGGCGAATGATCTGTTACAAGACGCACCATCACAGCAGGAAACCAAAACTTCAAATCCGAAACTGTGCAGCATACTTATTCCCAACCACAATAGTCTATTCAGCTGTAGTGATGTAAGGTTTTTCGTCAAGAAGAAGGCACATGGGTAGTCGAATTTGAAGAAGACACTTCTGAAAAAGAATTGTAACACATGTGTTGCAAGTTTGTCTTTTCCATTGGCAGTTGTAGCTTGTCCATTTGCTTTAGCAAATTCATCCTCACAAATATCCATGAAACCAACGAGTTCCCAATTTTTGGGCTCAAACACAAGCCCTTCGTTTATTTTGACTTCATCAAAGACAAGTACACCAAGCTTAGCGTGCAGAGGGGCTTCATTTGATCGAATTGCCATTTCATGTCTTGTAAGTTTTCAACGTGCCAACCCGAATCTGTGGAATTAAAGTTTTTGTAATTGGATACTGTTGTCCCACTTGGCAATTTCAGTCCCCCAGAATTTCTCAGATCCTCGTACAAGCTGCGTGATTTGATGTATACTCAAAGGCACCATTTTATTACTAGTGGATGCCATCTCATTTGCCTCGGATTACTGCTTATCGCTTTTCCTTGATCGGATAATAGTATTTCTAAAAATTCATCGTTCATGCTCTCAAAGTGACCCTTAAATGGTTTTCCAAAAGCTTTAGCTTGGAATAATGTTTTGTGCAATCTTAGCACTTGCAATGATAGCACCGGTTTATGGGAGGAACTACACTTGTGTCCAGCTGCTCAATGTGGCCTTTGCAATGACGAAACGGTTCCTCAACATTTTCAAGTTCACATGATGGACAGTGCTCCCAAGAACAAACTGGGTTATTTTTTTTTTCTTTATTCTTTTCTAGTCCAATGTATAAGTCATTGAATGTACGTTGAAGGTCACTGTTAGTTTTTGGTTCCAGCTCAACCTTGTCCTCCAAGGCCGCTGCCAATCTTTTGTTCTTGGTCTTTAAAACTTTTATCTTTGCTGTCGACTCTCGTGCAATCTCCAACAGCTCCGGTTTGGTCTTGTAGTCCAGTCTTGGTTTTTTCTTCCATGACATTTTCCTTTTGTTTGTAAATGTTCAAACTACACCTTTTCTGTTCCAGGTGGATGAAATATTTCGAAAGTATATAAATTTTCCGTGCTTCGTAAACAGAGACAAAAGGCTGTTCACTACTTCTGCTGTGTCAAAAAAGTATTAAAAAAGCGAATCCAATTGTATAGTTTTCTGATTGCTTGATACTCAAGTTATACCTATAGGTTTTATAACAATGTGTTGTTTAGTTCAAGGTGCATGAAATATTGAGACAATTGCAGCTTTTTTTTGAGCTTTCAACAATTTCGTTTTTTTTATATCTCGTATAAAGCCTATATAGGTCCATGGTAGACACTTCATCTTAGTGGGCAAACTATAGTTATACCCTAAGCTTCTGGCAAAAAGCCATAACCAAATACATGTATTTTAATTGTTCCTCATTTGCTAAACAAATAGTTTGCCAAACCTGAATTATTCATGTTATAGTAAACATAAATGTCTGAGTTCTTTCTTGTAAATTTGTTATTTAGTTGTCCTAAAGAAGTGTACTTCATGCAAATGGCGACAAGTCCATGTAATTGTCAGAGTTGATGGGTGTTAAAAAACATTGAATTGTACTAAAAGCCGGTTTTCTAACATCCTCATATCAGTAGTGGAAACAGTTTGAAATCATTTAATAGCAGAAAACTAACTTGTTTCATACTTAGGTAAATCAGAAAATGCGAATTTAAAATGCGTGTCGCTGCCAATGGTAGTAAAGTAAGTTGAATTGAATCTAGATCTGACTACTTTTAAATTTTGCCCTTTACGAGACTGTAGGGCATCCTCCCAAAGAGTTCAAAAGCTTTAATGTGATGTGAAGGTCTTCTTTTTACGAAATATTGTTTTATTTAATGATTAAATAAATCTTACCTTATAAATTGCCATGAATCTTGAAGTTTTCAAATTTTATTTCTTCGCTAAAAATTTTCAACATAGCTTGCCACACATTTGCGCCAGTCTCCCTTGCATCACACATACATCATGCATCTATCAGTGTGTTTCCCCACCCATGTTTTACAGAGCCCTGGTTGTACTCGTGCGTTCATTCACTAGTGATTGACGGATAGTCATAGTGGAGACATAAAACCACCCACAGAAAGGGAAATCTCTGGAAAAGTATTGCGTTGCTGGTGGACCTGGCAATGTCAGTTGCAAAAATAATTCCCAAACAGATGGAATATCCATGCATTGGTTCCCTACCAATAGTTTTGTACTGGCAAAATGGACTAGTCTTGTTCGAAGACATCGGGCACAATGGAAGGCATCAAACAATTTGGTGCTTTGCTCAGCTTTAAATAGCAAATTGTGTTGCTAGTTAGTTTGCTGAAAAAGGCAAAATATGAGAAAATTATAACTATATGTGCATGATATATTGCCATTGTATATTACAGTAAGAATGCATCATGAATTTATTGATCTATAAACATTTATAATATACAGTAGTTGTATAGTAGTCATCTAGATATCAATATACAAGATCGGTTAACAGTACGTATAATGGTTGCATCTACTGTAAATTATCTGCAATATATTCAATATCATTCAGAGTAACCAAGAAGTATATACATGTTTATAAAATAAATGTTTTCATGTTAAATTTTAGCCAAGATTTTCTTGTTATACATAAGCAATTTTTTGTTCCAATCTCTAGATTGTTCAAAGCATTGACCTGACACATGGATGCTCTATTACTAACAAATCATGGTGTAAATTCGGATGTACTTTGAATAAGAGGTAGAAGTTGACCAGTCCTGCCCACAACCTGAGACAGAGCCACTGACTGTTGTAGGAACAGCTGTTTCAGAATGTCAAGATTGTGATAACCACAAAATAAAGTCTGCCCGACTTCAGGAGACATACCAAAAGCCGAAATGCTGGCACAAAAAATTATGTAAAGCAGTCGGTCAATTGCAACAAATGTGCAATTCTTAGGTACTCCATGTGTTGAAATAATGTGGATAAGGTGAAACTAATTTGGCTAATTAACTCATTACATGTAGCTGGCAATGACCCAGATGTACCTAACTCTAATATTTTATGCTCATCTTAACGGTGCACCGAATAGAGGAGATTGTGTAATGTAAACGGATAAAGTTGTTCTCAATTTCTAGCAATCCAATTCAAATTTACCAGAGCATTGCCAACAAACAGTTATTCAAGAAGCGGTCGAGACTGATGAGGATGAAATTGTTACTGATGATGCAGATGAAAAAGTTGGTGTATATGAGAGGGATGAAGATTGGGTAGCAATGGAAGATGAAATGAATGAAGAGGATTACATCACGGCTTCAGAAGACGAACAAGTGAATGAACCACGAAATTGTGACATAAGCTAATGGTGATGTTGTACTCGGGTAAATATGATACTATGACATTGTGTTGCTACTCCGAGTGTAAGCCACACTGGGCAGGCTGAAAAGTTTGCCTGGCCACAGTGGGATTCGAACCAGCGACCTTTGGAATACTAGCCCTAATGCTCTACCAACTGAGCTACACGGTCAGGACGGTTCGATAAGTGATATTTCGGAACAGAGTCTAGTTCCTTCAATACCTAATACTCTAATTGTATTATATATACTAATGGTGATGTTGTACTCGGGTAAACATGATATTATGATGCTACTCCGAGTGTAAGCCACACTGGGCAGGCTGAAAAGTTTGCCTGGCCACAGTGGGATTCGAACCAGCGACCTTTGGAATACTAGCCCCAATGCTCTACCAACTGAGCTACACGGTCAGGATGGTTCGATAAGTGATATTTCGGAACAGAGTCTAGTTCCTTCAATACCTAATACTCTAATTGTATTATATATACTAATGGTGATGTTGTACTCGGGTAAACATGATATTATGATGCTACTCCGAGTGTAAGCCACACTGGGCAGGCTGAAAAGTTAGCCTGGCCACAGCGGGATTCGAACCAGCGACCCTTGGAATACTAGCCCCAATGCTCTACCAACTGAGCTACACGGTCAGGACGGTTCGATAAGTGATATTTCGGAACAGCGTCTAGTTCCTTCAATACCTAATACTCTAATTATATTATATAAACTAATGGTGATGTTGTACTCGGGTAAATATGATATTATGACTGGCTTACACTCGGAGTAGCATCACAATATCATAATATCATATTTACCCGAGTACAACATCACCATTAGTATATATAATATAATTAGAGTATTAGGTATTGAAGGAACTAGACTCTGTTCCGAAATATCACTTATCGAACCGTCCTGACCGTGTAGCTCAGTTGGTAGAGCGTTGGGGCTAGTATTCCAAAGGTCGCTGGTTCGAATCTCGCTGTGGCCAGGCAAACTTTTCAGCGTGCCCAGTCAGGGTTGCCAGATCACTGCATTTTTGAGGCCAAATCGTCATTAATGTAGTCAAGTAAACAAAGAAAACAAAAGGCAAGTACAAAGAAAAACAAAGAGCATTGTTGAAGATTTGGCCTCAAAAATGTAGTGATCTGGCAACCCTGTGCCCAGTGTGGCTTACACTTGGAGTAGCATCACAATATCATAATATTGTGACATAAGGTTTGTATGGAACAACTGTAATTATAAATCTAGATGAACTATTTAGACATTTGCATACATTATATGGTGCATATAGGGTGAGTGAGGTGCTCCAGAAAACATTCACACTCACAAAGATAATTTGTGCCATTTGAAGGGGCAGTCTGCTACAAGCAATAACATAATGACCAGCATGTCTTTACAAAGGGATTAATGGGTTGACTTTAAATTTAAGTTGTGTATGTTTTCTGATGTCCAGATATACAATCTATAGTACATCCTGCACAGCATGATGTGTATAAATATAGGCAATGTATAGACTTAACTCATTTTTTCTCACTTGTAAAGGTGAACCTGAAACAGACTGCAAGAGGTGTTCTCATTGTAGTTAGACAATTGTTGTTCTGTTTACAACGTGGTAGAAATTCTCATATTTTATTGACAAAGAAAAATATTTTACTGTGGTTTTATCACGTTTTGAATCAGTCTATTTTCTTGTATTTGCCATGAGGAGAAGGCCTGTTAGGTTGAAAAATTGAAAATTTCGTGGGAATCAACACTGTGATGCTGCAAATAATCGAGGTGTTCATGATGGAAGCTAATAATCTGAGGATACATTCCTGTCAGTGTCAGCAAGAAAGATTCAATCAGAAAGTCAAGATGGATCTTCACCTAATGCTGACAATAAATCGAAGAACGTGACTGGGTATTGCTTTATGGACATAGAACTTCTCGATGAGCTTTTCTAGCAAATGCCATGTCCTGAATGTCACAAGTCAGCTTTCTTGCTCGAAGACAACCCAAAAGAGAGATATGGCTGTGCATCGCATCTTCATATACGCTGTAGTCAATGTGATTGGGTATATACATTTTACACTTCCAAAAAAGTTAATCAATTCTTCGACATTAACCGAAGATTTGCCTATGCAATGAGAGCAATTGGTCAAGGACAATCATCTGCCAGACGTTTCTGTGCCTACATGAATCTGCCACCTCCTGCTAATCCAAAATCGTACAATGACTGTAATTAATGCTTTAGCTAATGCTGTTAAGACTGTAGCATTATCAACAATGAACGAAGCTGGTATGGAATTACACAAAGACTCCAATGATGAAGTAGTGCCTTGCAGAGTATCTTGTGATGGAACCTGGCAGCGACGAGGTTATTCATCTCTCAATGGTTGTGTTACCACCATTCCTGTTGATACCGGAAAGTGCATCGATGTTGAGGTGTTGTCGAAGGTATGTCATAGATGTAAGAGAGTTGAAAAAGAAAAGGATGAAAATACTAAGGCTATCCATCAAGCAGAGCATGTTGGAAAGTGCAAAGCAAATTTTCAAGGGTCTGCACCAGCCATGGAGACTGAAGGTGTAGCACGCATATTTGCACGAATAGAGGAACTGCACAGTCTTCGATACACAGAATTTTTTGGGGATGAGACAGCAAAGCATACCTTAGAGTTGAGAACATTTATGATGATGTTCATATTGAAAAGAAAGAGTGTGTAGGGCATGTCCAAAAAAGAGTGGGTACTGCCTTAAAGAAATTGAAAAAGGAAAACAAAGGCCTTGGTGGGAAAGGGAAGTTGACAGATGTCATGATAGACAAACTCCAGAACTACTATGGCATTGCCATTAGAAGTAATTCTGGCGATTTGGCTGCAATGAAATCCAACATTTTTGCCAGCTTGTTTCATTGTGCTTCGTCTAGTCGACGGAACCTTCACAACCATTGTCCTAAAGGAGCAGACAGTTGGTGCCGTTTTCAACAACATAAGGTGAATGGGACAAATAAATATAAACCAGGACCTGGTCTTCAAGACAGTGTTATTGCCAAGGTGAAACCTATCTATGCAAGGTTAACTAGTGATGACTTGCTAAAGAAATGTCTGGATGGAAAAACTCAGAATGCTAATGGTCATTGAATGGCATGATATGGAACCGGCTCCACAAAAGTGTTTTTTTTGGTGCATCAGTGCTTACTTTTGGTGTCTTACTTTTGAAGCTTTCCAGAATACTAGTCATTCTCCAAACAATTTTTGGAAAGAAATTAAAAAGTTTTACCCGCTTAAAGAACCGAAGCAGAAACCAAACTCATTTTGTGTGAAATCTAAAGTGACCATAGAGAAGAAAGAAATTGCCAACGGTTTCTGTGCGTATTTTACAAGTATTGGGTCATCTATTCATAAATATGGCAATAATCTTACAAATAGTATATGGAAGTCTTTTTCACTGGACTTTTATAATGCTATCAATCCAATTGACGTTAATTTTGAATTTAAACAAGTAGATGTTGCCCAAGTGTATACTCTGCTGCTATCTATTAATGGTACTAAGGCTGCTGGTTGTGACCACATACCAACAAAGTTAGTCAAGGATGGTGCAAGTGGGCTAGCAACCCCACTTAGCTTCCTGATTAACCACAGCTTAAACGAATCAGTATTTCCAACAGCGGAGAAGCTGGCTAAGATCTCACCAGTTTATAAGTCAGGAGATCATTTGTTACTTGATAATTACAAACCTATCTCGGTACTTAATGTTCTCTCAAAGGTGATAGAGAAATGTGTATATTGGCAACTGTCCGAATACCTTGAGAGAAATAATCTTTTATCCAGTTCCCAGAATGGTTTCAGACAGGGACGTTCAACGGTTCATGCTGTAACATATCTCACTGATTATATTAGGCAAAATGCGGATAATGACAATTGTACTGGAGTGTTGTATATGGATCTCAAGAAAGCATTTGATTCTGTCCACCATGCCGGTCTCCAGCACAAACTTCGATTCTATGGTATCAAGGGTAAAAAACTGGATTGGTTAACAGATTACCTGTTTAACAGACGGCAATGCGTGGAATATGACGGATGTAAATCTGATCTGTATCATGTGGTAAATGATGTCCCTCAAGGGTCCATATTAGGCCCGCTTCTTTTTATAGTGCTGATGAATGACTTGCCCACTATGGTGAAGAAATGTAAAATCCTTATGTATGCTGATGATACTGTATTGTTTTATGGAGATAAGGATGGTACGGCTATTCAGGAGGTGCTTACCGATGAAGCCAACCGAGTTGCCTCATGGATAAGAGAAAACAATCTTGCTTTGAACTTAAAAAAGGGTAAAACGGAGTTTGTGCTGTATGGTGCTCACCAAAAGTTATCTAGAATGTCAAAGTGTGAGATAACTATTAACAATAGTGTTATAAATGAATCTTCTGCCTATTGTTATCTTGGAGTTACTTCACTTAACGCTACAGGAACATGATAACAACATCTATTGAAAATGCTCTGCACGGGTAAAACTCCTTTCTCGTGTTAGGCAAAATATGGGGCCATACATTGCCAGTACCATCTATACGACGATGATTAGACCAATTACTCTCTACTGTTATCCAGTTTTGCTGGGCATTTCAAATATGTTGAACGATAAGTTAGAATCAATCCAAGAACGAGCATCTAGGATCATTACTCAATCTGGTCACGTTCAATTACAAATGGACAGTCTTGAAACAATACGAAAACGCCGATCGGCTGTGGATGTTTTTAAATCAACTATACTGAAACACATTCTGATAGCGAAATTAGGTTTCAGAGACTTGTTCACCAAAAAACACTCGAGGAGATGCATCATTTGTTAAACTCCCAAAAGTCCGTACATCATTTGGAAAGAAATCTTTTGCCTATCAGGGGGCTCTGATGCTTAATGAACTGGACAAATCTCTTCGGGATGAACGTTCTCTTTTGAAATTCAAAGAGAAAATAGGCAAAGCTTATTGACATTTAATTAGTTGACCGTTCCACTCTTAAAATTTTCTTGATATTTTTTTTTATAATAAGTTATTTTAACTTTTGTAAATATTTTTGATGAACATAATTATTTAACTAATATTAGGTACTCAAACAGGTCCTTCGTTGATAACAGAAAAACTATTTTCTGAAGACGTTTTAACCTGTATAATTGTAGATATTGTTATTATTATTATTATCATGCTGTGGCACACTTCAACATAGGCACCAGAGGAGGTTGGACAGCTATCACGTGACTTTCTCGACCAATGAAATCCTGTCATTTTGACATTGTTTTTGTGAAGCTTGTAAGCACAAAAATTTGCATTGCACACTAAATACTCAAATTGGTAATATTTTTATTTAAATTTGATGTGTTATGTACAAGGATTCTGATAAAAGAGTAGCTGGAATTTCTATATCTGGAATATTTAGCAAGGTAAATGTTAATTCCTGCTTTATTTTTATGATGAAAGTTTGTAGGGTCATTTCAACTTGACGACTTAATTGTGTTGGTGTTTACAATTTTCAAACTTAAAAATCTCGGATTCCTGTGGTTCGATTTTTGTATTTTTTTCGTTAATTTCAAGACAAATGTATAAACTTCAACTCCACCAGAAAGGCCCCAAAAAGTCCCCACTCTGCGATATAGATATTTTGCTTTGAGTCGACCGCACTCGTTTAGACAATTGCTAAACATGCGCTTTAATGTTATGACCGACATTATGCTAAAAAAGATTATTTTGTGGACCAATAGTTGAAGTTAGAAGCATCATTTTACAGTTAACTGTTACATGAGATGTTAAATTGGGTTTGCAGGAATATGAAAGGTTTTTTTCGTGTTTTATATATATTTCTATTTTGGGTTGTGACTTACACTGTTGGTTTTTTGTCATCGTCTGACGCACAGGGCAGCTTCAAGGTAAGAGTACCCAACCCATAATTGCGTTAGAGCTAAATTTTTGTCGTTTTTCTTATAGTTTAAAATGGCTGATGCTCCAAAAAGGGCCCATGATCCTCCAACTGGTCAAATACCTGGGGAAAAAAACAACCAAAGCGAAGATCTACTTCAGGAAAATTCTTTAAAAGATCATTGTTTTCAGATGCAGAGGAAGAGAATTATGTTACAATGGAGAAGGATCAGAAAGTAAGGAGTGCCATCATTCTTTCATAGACTGTAAAATGTATTACATGTAATTTGGATTTTTAGAATTGTCAATTACTCATACAAATTAGGTGCAATATTAATTTGGTTGTTATTGATATGGTCATTTAAATAATATTTGGTTTCCAGAAGAGGGACTATTTTGAAGGGGTACACCAATTGCTAGAGTTGGCTATAGTTTGTTGCTTTTTCAAAATGCCCTCAAATGTGTTTACACAAATCTAAAATGTACACGAACGTGTTGATGCTTGGAGAGATGAAGAAAAGGCTGCATTGGTTGAGTATATAGCCCTTTTTTATTTGTCTGATGAACATCCGTCTGGCGGCATATGGCCAACTTTTAAGAATGATGAATTTTAGGGGAAATGTGCTGATGCTGTAAATTGTTATAATAGTGGCAAGAAGCAAACTGGTAAATTGAACTTAAAAATCTTACTATAAGAAAATGCATTACTGTATGGTGGCATTACAGATACTATATTATACTCTATAGTATGGTGGGCATTGTCATACAGCAAAGTTTATTCTTTATTTAGCCGCATACAGTTCGTTTATTTATCATGCATATAGATCCTGGAGTATTCGTTGCTAATCGGGCTATTATCCCTCAATGTGGTCAATTAATTAAGTGTATAAGTTTCTTGTACGTTTGCATGGTGAATACAATATACTTATTAAGCTTTGTGGAAACACCACGTAAATTTATTATTGCAGAGCTTTCGATCCGTAAGCTCGGATCTTCATCAGTGCTATAATAATATGACTATTTGAATTCACACGCCCCTTTTTATACATAAAGTGTCGTGATTGTATGCTCGCGTGATTTAAAAGTTAATTAAACGGTTAAATCAGCTACGTCATTTCTAACGTAGAGAAATGGTTCTAATTAACCAGCATGCGTGCGCAAAGAAGAAAGAGAAATTTAATTTTGCACAGTAAAGAGAGCGCACCACGTACTGTCTGGTGGCTTACCCTCTTGATCTATCGTACTATGTTTTTCAATTTCAATTGACTCTCATTTTGCGAGAGAACTTATGACTTTCAGTCGCTAAAATGGACGCTTCATTCCATTTCATGCGATGGTCATATGTCCAAGAGTGTTTAGCCACTGCTGATTTTTCTAGCTCGGCTTTCTCGCAGTTAGTCTTATGTTCTTTAAGACGTAATGAGAGATTTCGGCCAGTTTCACCAATATATACCAAACTACATTCACATGGAATGCGGTACACACCGGGTTTCTGAAATCCATTAACGGTATCCTTATGTGTGCAGAGAGCTCGAAACAATTTGTTTTCACTAGAATGGTATAACTGAATGCCAGCTTCTTTTAAAATCCTTTCGATTTTATGTGAAGCTGGACCAATATACGGTAGACTAACAGAGGACTGATATTCGGTCTTTTCTCGTACCTGTTGTCGTGTTTTCATAGCATTGTCTATGAATTGCTTAGGATAACCATTCATTTTTAAAACACTTCGCAAATGTTCAAGTTCTGCTTCAATGTTGTCCACCTCACAAATTGTTTTCGCTCGGTTAATAAGTGTCTTACACACTGAGTTCTTTATGCTAGGATGGTGAAATGAATTACAGTGCAGATACCTGTCTGTGTGTGTTGGTTTTCTGTACACCTTATGTCCTAATGACCCATCTTCCTGAATTAACAGTACATCTAAGAAAGGTATAGTTTTATCTTCCTTCTGCATTTCTAATGTGAACTTAATAGAAGGATGTAAACCATTAATGTGTTCTAGAAATCGATGGAGATTTTCTAGACCATGTGCCCAGCTGCTTAATGTGTCATCGACGTATCTAAACCAGAATCCTGGTTTTAACGTTGAGGTGGCTAAAGCTTTCTTCTCAAATTCTTCCCTGAACAAATTGGCCATAACAGGTGACAATGGACTTCCCATTGGGGCACCATGTGTCTGTTCATAGAATTTCTCCCTCCACTGAAAACATGTCGTAGTTAAACATAGTTTCAGCAGATCATATATATTCTCAGGAGAAAGGGTAGTTCTTAGATGAAGTGTATTATCTAAAAGTAATCGTTCTTTTGCGATATTACAGGCTTCATCAATTGGAACATTTGTGAACAAACTAACCACTCAAAACTTACCAGAATTTCATCTTCATCTAATTTAGTTTGTTCAATTTTTGTAATAAATTCTTTAGAATTTACTACGTGATGTTCAGAATTCCCAACAAGGGGTTTTAATATTTCAGCAAGATATTTAGCTAAATTATAAGTTGGAGAACCTTGGGAAGCAGCGATGGGTCTTAGAGGGACATCAGGTTTAAGAAATGGAATGAAGCGTCCATTTTAGCGACTGAAAGTCATAAGTTCTCTCGCAAAATGAGAGAGTCAATTGAAATTGAAAAACATAGTACGATAGATCAAGAGGGTAAGCCACTAGACAGTACGTGGCGCGCTCTCTTTACTGTGCAAAATTAAATTTCTTTCTTCTTTGCGCACGCATGCTGGTTAATTAGAACCATTTCTCTATGTTAGAAATGACGTAGCTGATTTAACCGTTTAATTAACTTTTAAATCACGCGAGCATACAATCACGACACTTTAATGTATAAAAAGGGGCGTGTGAATTCAAATAGTCATATTATTATAGCACTGATGAAGATCCGAGCTTACGGATCGAAAGCTCTGCAATAATAAATTTACGTGGTGTTTCCACAAAGCTTAATAAGTATAATTAAGTGTATGTTCAGCCCATTTCAAACTTGCAGAGAGCCTACCACCACCACCAGTTCCTGGACATTGAAAATTGTACATATTGTGGTATGGACACATTTAGCATAGTAATATATTTCCACTGTTCGCCTCACCGCACAATACCTTGACTGAATGCAGAACTAAGAGTGGGGCCAAAAAATGCTTTCAGCCAAGAATAGTGCGGCGAGGGAATGGTGTCGCAGCCGAGGGGTAGGTGGGACAAAAAATTCCTTTTTCCTTGATCCGGTCGGGTTCATGGCAAAGTGTGAAGATTGTTGCTTGCCTGGCCTTTTATGCTAACCTTATTCACTCATGCGATTACTCTAGTGCTGCTTTGCATTCCCATTAAGTCTCATGCCAGGTCATGGTGAGGAAGAGGGTAAGTCATGGTGAGGAAGAGGGCTTCACAGCAAACATATGGGTATGTTTTCCACGCAGTGTCTGTCCGAAAGTGTGGTGAAATAACACAAACCTTTTGATCCGAGAGGCATATGACATCACCAGCTTTCAATCGGCCTAAATCAGAAGCGCGATCTCTGAAGTAGAAGTCCAAACAGAAAAATGCAAGATTCCGAGCGTACATGTAACGAGTCGTTGGACTAATGTCCTGTTGCAATAGAGACACCTTGATTGAATTGCATGATGCTAAAACCTGTCAAAGAAAAGAGGGACGGCTTGTTTTGGAATGACGTGTGCCTATGCTTGTTCTTCCTGGATGGACTTTAAATAATTGGAAATGATTGGGTGAAAGGCTGGGTTACCAAAGCTCAAAGAAGATGAGGGAATATCAAAGTGATCCAGCATGCCGAGTGATGTAAACATTGCTTTCAACTTTGCTATATAATTGTCGACTGTACCTGATGCAAGGCAGGTAGGACACAGGCAGGTTGTACATCGTATGTGAGTGCCGATAAATGCACAGGAATCCAAATGCACCTTAGTCTTTCTTGATTTATCTTTCCAAATCAAAAAAATGGATCAAATCTCCTGGGGAGGCAGAAATCAAAGCTTTTGGTTGTGGAAGGGAGGCCAAAAAGGTTTCCAACTCTTGTTGTAATCGACACTTCTGACGTTTGTACGGTTTGTGGCTTCTGGCAGACTGGAGGGAGTGGAATCGAGCATTAATATTTGGCAAATCCAACGGCACACGATTTTGAAGTAAACGTGGAGGAATCTCTGTGTGAAATCCACATCTTTGACATTACTGAAAACCCACATCGTTAGCATAATGACATTCGGGGCAACTCTCAGCAGGCTTCCACGAGCGAGGAACTATTCGGGGCAACTCTCAGCAGGCTTCCACGAGCGAGGAACATGTGGATACACCTGTTTGAACACTACGTAAACCTTAGGCAAAGGGATTCTTAAGACCCACAAGTCCCATTGTAGTGGACGGGTTCCAAAACCAAGAACACTTCGGTCAGGAAAGAGCAAAACACCAGAAACGCCTTTTTACCCAACAGAAATGCAGCAGAACAATGACCTTGTGATAACGGCCACCAGTATTGCCTAGGTGTAAGATCTGGTACCACGATAGAAAATGAGCAACTTTGAGTTTGCAGAAATTTGAGGAGTGGACCGACTAGCACAAATGGGGGGAAAACATACACGTTTTCTGACATGATAGTTTGAGAGAAAACAATAGCACCTGCAGCTTGGACGGTAGGAAATGGAGAGAAAAATTTTAAAGGGTTGCCTGATTGATCGGGCATTACGTTGGCAGTTAGGGCCATAAGATCCACCGTGTCAGGGCCAAATGCTTGTTGTATCTTATGCCACGTAGCCGGGGCTAAGGTACAATCAAGATCAGAAAGTGCAAGGGAAGGGCAATCTGATGGGTTATCTTTAGAGGGGATATAATGCAAGTTAAGCTGAAGATTACCTCGCATAGTCAAAGTAAATATATCCTTGAGAAGGGTTGTAAGCTTCGGGCTTTTAGATCCTCCTTGATTCCAGGAATGAATCAGAGCTTGATCGACTTGACAATCGACCCAGCAGCTGGGAAATTTGTCTGAGCATGCGCCAGATAAGCCTTTGTGAACGCGTGGAAATTGCGTGATTTACGCGTGATATTTAAAAATCATATAACAAACATGGATCACAAGCATTTTCAGTGGACTAAACAACCTATTAGCGTAATTTTTAAGAGCACGCTAACAAATCAGGTGAGTAGATATAAACATGAAGGCCAAGTTCGAGCTAAAATCATGTTGGAGCAAAAGGCTGATTTTTTAAAATTTGACTCAAACTAGTCAACGCTCGTACTCGAACAACAACACAAAAATGTCACTGAAATTGATCGACCAAACGCATTAGTCAATTGAAAAATATTTTTACTATTTGTATGAAAACATTTATACAGTATTAAAGACATCATTGCACTGACGGCCCATGTGATTGTGGATGTTTTATCACTTTCACGACCATTTCAACAGCAACCGTAATTTAAAGTAGTTTTCCGGAAGCGAGTTTCACAACAAACTATTGGCCATGAGCAGAATTTATAAAACAAAAAAATTGGTTTTGAAAGAAACATAAACATATTGGAAGTAACAGGAAACAAACATCTTTTTGGAGCAAAAGCTAAATTTTTCAGTATTAAGTCAAACGTAAATTCAACATCGCACTTAATTCTTGGCAACCCACTCACATGTCAAAGTTTGGAAATTTGCTTCAACAGACGATGTCATCGCTTCAAAATATGATTAACTGACAGCTATATCAGTCGTTTACTGAAATCAGTGAAAAATTGTGAACAAAATTATAACTGACTCGTCAAAGAAACTAAATTCCGAGCACCTCTGAAACCAATCTGTATTTCGCAAATAATATGCTAATTACATTTTGTGTTCAGCCGCCAACAATATTTTTCCACAGCGGTGGCAAATTTCCCAGCTGCTAATCGACCCTAGAATTCGCAATCCTAGGACCTGTGGCGACAAGGCCACACAAGACCTTGAAGTTTATGAGGCTTTTAAACCCTGTTACTTGGAACGTTTCTTTCTCAACATGTCATTTGTTTAAATAAGCAACGGCCAATCGTTTTTACTGTGTCTTCATGATGATAAAACTTATTTTGAAAAACTTCACAAAAGGAGAGCACAGAGTAATTACATGATCTATTCGGTGATAACAGTTGAACTTGTGACGTGTATTAGACAAACAATATCTTTGACTTAGCCAACTGTGCATCGATAGATTCTAGTTCACTCACAGTCTATACTCATGTATGCACATGATGGCCAAAAACGATCCAATGTCCATCGCCTATTAAGCAGATGAGCCTCCTGGCTTGCACTTGGCTATGCCATCAACATACCAAATTGAAATAATTTGTATCATAAAGGGACATAATCCCCTATCATTTAACCAAAAACGTAATAGGAGGTATATACCGCTGCACCAAAAGCGCAAATCACGTATTCTGTCTTCAACAGAGACTTAAAGAATTCTATAGTGTCCCAAGAGATGTGCAACCAAAGCTTTTAATGCTTTGCCAAAAGCATATTTAACTTTTCATCGTTGCAACGTATACCTAAATTGGCCTATTGCTTCACCAAAAGTGGAAATAAATGAACCCTGCTTCAACAAAAGTGTACATAACTCATAGCGTTTCAAGAAAGGCGTAAACTTTTAACGCTTCACTGTTTCAATAAAAGCAAAGCTTTTAACGCTTCACCAAAAGCATATTTAACTTGTTATTGCTGCAACGTGTACCTAAATTGGGTCTAAATTGCTTCACCAAAAGCATAAACTAAGTGAACATTGTTTCAGGTGCAAACAAAGCTTTTAACGCTTCACCTAGTTACGGGTCTGAATATTTTATTATATCATAAACTGAAATATGTTACTATTTTACGTATTATAAGAAATGAAATCATTGTTCAAAAGTTATATTTAGCACTGAGAATATGTGAATATTAAATATGTACAATCACTCATAATTTTTAATGCCTGCATGTATTTCACAGCAATGCATGACAGACATCTTTTACACATAACCTTTTTTTATTATTCTGTCCTTAGGCTATCTTCACTTAAAGTCTGATGAATAAAAATTCTAAATAGTCTAAATAGTCATTGAAAAATGCAATACAATGCATGCAAATAAAAATTATTAAATTTCTTGGCCAAAAAAAGTCAAATGAGTTGCAAGTCTTTATGATTTCTCAGAGATATGCCAATACATTAGATTACCTCACAAAGAATTTATACTAGTATGCAAAGTAATTATCACACACTTTTGCTTCCCACTCACCACACCTTTTTATCCAGATTTTGGGATAAAAACCTACTTTAAAGAAGTCCACCTTATACTTAATAGGCTGAATACAAACATCAATAATATCTCCTGTAACAATTAGGGAGTGCAGATATTTGCAAAGTTTTGAGGCAATATAGCCAACGTGACACTAACCAGTACCATAGTCCAAATCAATAGCAATTGCATTTGCATCTAATGGGCTAAGAGGCCCTGCCCTCAGGTGAACTTTTATTGACGTATTTTGTTAAGAGCAAGGTATGCCAGTTCCAAGTGATGTTGGTAATTTTGTTCCTGAGCAGCACCAATGCACTTAAATGGTACAGAATAGATTATCTCTTGATCTCTTTATCACTGACATCATCATCGCCATTGTTATCATCCAGTTGGGCCAAACAATCAAGCATGTCCTTTCTACAAAGATATAATTAGATCATTCTAGTTATTGCTAGAAATAAGATTTCATGACTACTCAGTGTAATCAAGTCTTGATATCTAAAATAAGAACGTAATACAGTAATACTTATCAATAGCAAACAAATGTATAAATAATGGAAATTCTAACAAATATTGAATAATTAAATTTCCTACTAAGATTAAACATTTATACTCTGATTGCTATTACATTATGATGTAGAAACAAAATCACAAACATTACACCTTCTGATTCATGTGAGAACCAATGATCCTCACCTGAATTATTAACGTTTGGGGAACATATCATCAATACGAGGCTTCAGTGGTGTAGTGGTCAGACCACTCGCCTTTCACCTCTAAGTTTCCAAGTTCGATTCCCAGTAAAGTGGACTCAAATACAGTCCTCATGTGAAAAGAGTAAAGTCAAAGCTCTGCCGTAAGTCGTGGGTTTTCTCCGGGTACTCCAGTTTCCTCCCACAGGGAAAGTTGACAGGGTGGGATAGGTACTACGGGCCCACAGTAATTGGCTCACGCTGTTGTGGTGACCCTGCCCTCGCGGCAAAGCTAAATAAAAAAAATATAAAAAAATCATTTCCTGCAAGTGGTTGTGAAGAATTTCCTCTCTCAGGAGTTTCATCTACAGATGATACCGTATTCTCTCTATTTAGCCCACAGGGGGGGCTTATTCATTTCAGGACCTTTGGAGGGGGGGGGGCTTATTCATTTCAGGACCTTTGGGGGGGGGCTTATTGGAGAGGGACGTATTTATTCATCCAAAAAACCAGTGATGGAGGTTCTCTTTGAACTGCAATAAACTCAAAATCATTACACAGTATATATCATAACAAAAACATTTACATTAACAATACCTGTATGACAACATATAATATATAACAAGTTGCAAGACACACTTAAATGTCAACTATTAACTAAATTACTTTACGTGTTTTAGTGTATATTATGGGGGGGGGGCTTATTAGAGGGGAGGGCTTATTTCATTTTTTCACTCAAAAGGGGGTGGGGCTTATTGGGGGGGGGGGCTAAATAGAGAAATTACAGTAATAAAAACCTTAGTAGTAGCTGGAAAATGAAAACAATTAAAAACTTACTGCGTTAACATCTACAATCCTGGACAAAACATTGATGACACTTTTCCTAATATCGTCATTTTCTTAGCTCATTGTTATCACAAAGAACAAACCTTTCCCATTCCCCCACCGAACAATGTTGTTTTCATTTCTTACAGATTCAACATTGTTTTGGGGGCGAGGGGGTAAATTGAGGGGCCTATTTTGATGTTTTTTCATTAGGTATGCACATGTCGAGCAAATAATTAGAGTGTAGTCAATAGTTTTGTCCAGGATTGTCTGTGAGATGATGTTTCAGGTACACAATCCCAATACGTAACCTATTTCGCTCTGTGCAAAAGTCAGAATTTTAGTGTTTTGTATATGTCTGTTTATACCGTTAATTTCAATATTTTGGGTAGTGTAACTAAACAGTGGCGATTTTTGTAATAATCGTAAGCATAAATATGTGGGAGCTTATGATAGGCAACTAACTTGCTACTACATGTATTGAATTCTCATGCAACTGGTGTATTTATATTTAATAAGCAGATGAGAAAAAGGCAACCGATTAAGATTAAAACCAGGCATTATAGATGGATTATTATATTTACTATCAAACTATCAGATTCAAGCTAAGCAGTTATAGTATATGTGCAAGTATATTACTAGTTTGGCTGTATCATAGTTTGGACTGAGTTGAAACATTGTACTGCATGTATCGCGCATTTGTAAATTTGTTCCTTATAAAACATTCACGTTGACTGAATGTATACAGCTAACGGAGTAATCGTGTCCCAACTATAAACTTTTCCTGGTTGACGTATTAACCAAAGGTGTTATTTTGAAATCGGCGAACTGTTAAAGTGATTGTTACTATGGAAATTGCCTGCGCAGACAGTGCACCATTGATCCACCGTGAGAAATTAGAATATATAATAATAGTTATTTCTATACTGGAAAATGGTGAACCGTTGAGATTTCTTAAACTAAAGGATTTCTAAATTATTAAAAAACGTGAAAATAGTAATAATCACTTGTAGTAATAATTCCACCTTCAATTTTACGATCGAATGTAAATCGTGCCAAAATACGGCCAATTCAGTGCTTGCGCGTGTAGTGTATCATGAATATTGCATTGCGTCACATGTAATTCTATCCCCCTATATTGACTTCGGCTAGTTAAAGTAATAGATTTTGTTTTATGATTTTTTGCCAAGTATTCTACTATGTAAATATGTTGCAAGTTAGCGCTAGAACCTATTGGTTACTGAATATAACGCATTGGTTCAGCAGTTCTGTATATTATTATGATATTGTTCATTCATTCATAAATGGCACAATTGCTTCATATCGTGAGAAGGTGCCAGACTACCAGACGATATTAACGTGACCCACTATTTTCCGAAGACTATTTCTGACCTAAAGGTCATTTATTGCTTATCATGTAATAAGATTGCTTAGTTCATGTATGATCGAACTTTCAGGTTTTTGCAAACTGATCAGCATGTGTTTATCGTAATTTCACATTATTCCCTCTAGGTGATACAAAAAATATAATTCTATTTGTAACATTTAAATGAAAGAGATGCATCTTTTCACATATTAACAACACTGTAAAGAGTATAAACTATAGCCGCTCGGGTGAGAAATAAAAGCTCCTAGCAGATTAGGAATTTAAATAACATTGTATTTTAGTGTGTTAAATGAGCGTGACGATTCATTCTATCATTATGCAAATCTATAGCCAATATATAAGAAACCATTTAAGAATAAACAAGTGTGTGAGATGTTTGGACGTGGACTAGTGTGTGTTATATAAGTCCTAAAAATAAAAAGTTAAGATTTTACAAACGCCACGTGTATGACCGACATTCTTTCTGACCACAAAATAGAAAAAATTGAAATTAATCAACATCGCAAGTTTTCAAAATTTTACAAAATTTCAGACAATCCTGGACAAAACATTGACGACACTTTTCCTAATATCGTCATTTTCTTAGCTCATTGTTATTATGTAGAACAAACCTCCCCCATTCACCCACCGATCAATGTTGTTTTCATTTCTTACAGATTCAACATTGTTTGGGGGGCCTATTTTGATGTTTTTTCATTAGGTACGCACATGTCGAGCAAATAATTAGAGTGCAGTCAATAGTTTTGTCCAGGATTGTAGCAATTGTGTAACACAAATATCATCCGTATCTGGGATAACTGCTGCCACTCCACTTGTATTTGCTGACAATATTTGATCCACATCAAAATCCCACATTAAAAGTATTTGCCTGTCTTCTTCATATCCTTTACTTTCTTTAACAGGATCTTTGGTATCAAACTAGATATAGAATTTTGCAAACCAAGAATATAACAACTGTAACAATGAACATTTATATTTAGACATGTACAATCTTTTTTAAAAAAATAAAAGAAAGATCCTCCCAAACAGAAAATTTTCATAGTTTACTAACCTTGAAAGGCTCAAATATTGCGATAGCTTTCACATTGACAACACAAGGAGATTTCAGACCATCCAGTTTTGAAATAAGAACCTCTGTGTTTGGAATAATGCAAGTTCTTCCCTCGGACGGTTTATCAAGAAAGCAAAAATGACAGTAAATGACACGCAATCTTAAAAACGATAAACTTGGAATTGTAAAAGCCTCGTTACAATAAGGATCACAACAATAAATATATATCGTGCTATTTTCTCGAAGTATTGTAGCCTGACAGTCCTGTCTTTCGAAAGCTTCCATATTTCTTTGTCGCACAGAAATGCTTGTATTGCAACAGTCCACACATGAATGAGACACTGCGTGGAAAAGCACGCACATTTCCCATGACGCTTTGCGAGGAGCTGTCCAACCTCCTCTGCATAGGCACTAAAGCTGCAGAAAGTGTATTGAAAGAGTTGGGAATGGAACCTGGCATTCATTTTCCACAAGGAATGAAGAAAATCAACAAAGAAAGGATTGCAAAAGCAAACTTTCGACATAAAGAACACAGAAACGAAGAAAAATTCTCCGTGGCAACAAAAAGGCAAAGGATGACAAGTTGGCTCAACATATCAGCTAGGTGCCTTCTGAGTTTGTATAAACTTCTGCTGATATGAACTTCTTGGTTTTAAGAAGATGCAAGTGTAATTTTTTATTGCTAGTTCAATTGCAAAACTTTAATGCTGTTTTATTCAGTTTTAACGATTTTGTAAATTTGAAAACTTCAAACACAATATTTTAAAAAGTATTGAAGATATCTCTATCAAATTTTCAGGATGATTTACATGTGACATTGGTTAGGTCATGTACCAGAATTATATAGTTCTACCACATAATGGGAAAGTTTAAAATATTTCAGTCAAGAAATTTGGTGGTTATTTCTTAGAGACTAAAATTTTCCAGAGAAATACTATTATTTACACTACAAACTTTATTCTGGTACAGGACCTTTATCACTAATTTATATATGTAATAAAAGTTGTTCTAGAACTTTTCATTAAATCCTTGTCCGTATATCGTGTTTACAAATTCACCTCTTTTCCGCCATATTGGGTGTTGCCCCTGGTTACTATAGCAATGTATGTTAATGCAGGTATCATTTTCTTGATAGCATTACCCCTCTCTACAACTTGGTGCAGTTGGTTTATCATTTATTAACATAAAAGGAAAAAAATCTGAAGAGCATAAGACCACCTTATTAATCTGGTATTACAATCTCCTCACATTTGCTCATTTTAATGTAGCTTCAGAACAAACATGATTGCTTGAGGAAGAAAAACAAAGGTTGACAGCAGATCTGCCACCCTCCAGACGGAAAGCAAGGCAATGTTCAAAATGCAAAGTACCGATGAAAGATAACATTGCCCACAAAATCCTCCACAGCCTTGATGTGTTTATTATATCGTAAAAAATAAATATTCATACAACTAAACTTATTGTACCTATATGTGCTAGTCATTTCAGCTGTCTTTCTCTGCCCGTTCACTTCCAGAAACATAAACTTTATCATCACCTGTTCAGAATGTAGTCCTTATATGACGATAGATACATGCTGACAAGGGTCTAGTGTTGCCCCAGCCCATTATTCCAAATAACCATCTTGCCAGCCAATGATATACAGCTCTTAGTAATCTATAACAATTCCACATTAATCTTTATAAGAAAGCAGAAATGATGCTTGCTTTACTATTGGTACTAGTCCACTACACAAAATTGTTTTAAGAGAGGTATATATACAATTCTACATACTTTTTATTTGCACCATTTTTTATTCGGTAGCAAATATCATTTTTGTTACTTAAATGAGGGCCAACTTTGCTCAAAACCGTCTCGTTTGTCATGGCATTAAAATCTGGATGATTTGGAATACACTCAGCATTCTTGCCAATCCAAGTAAATTTCCCACTTGCTTCTACAATCTCTTTGCAGCAACGATACTCGCAAACACTGACCAGCTCTTGATCAGCACAGTTCGCCAATGGTTCTCCTTGGTATGGCTCAAAACAGCTCTTTACGTCTGGATTTTCCTCTAAATCATTCTCAGTTAAGCTATCACACTCTAAATTAGAGTATACTAACGATGCTTTAATTTTTTTCACACAAAATATTACACACAATACCTTTACGAATTTATGCTAAAATAGTCAAACTAAAAGGATTTTTTTAGGTTTGTCAGATTCCTGATAATCAGTTTGTTCTCTGCACTTTAACGTCTCTTTAGTCGATTCTTTAAGTTCAGCAGGAGCTGCATGATCTGGAGATATAGTCATCTTTTGTTTGTTGCATTCCCATACAAAACCGATGAAACGTTTTCTTCCAGATTCTTGCTTGTTTACTTATATGATCAAACAGCAAGACTCTTGTGACCTAAAATTATTTGGACAAATAAAGTCTACCATTGTCTCAACTCAAGCAAAACGGAATAAATTATGAAGTCTACACATGTACACAAAACCTTCAACTAGAGTATTTGGTCTGCAAAAAACATATAATAAAGCTCAAAAAAACGTGAAACTACCAGTCTTTTTGCAAATAAGCTGTTCGTCAATTTTAGCCTCATACAATCTCGTTGCAGCCGTTGCATGCAAGCTATGATTTGTCTTGAAGCCCTTTATTCCAGCAGCCTCGCACAATCGTTTTACTGTCGATGCAAACGTGTTGCGGCCAAGCGAAATGACCGAATACCAACAATCAGCTTTTGGATTTCTTAGTGGCGTTAGATAAAAAGCGTTGTTTGTTCTTTCCTTTAGACTAAATAATAAAAAAGATGTGTTATTGCTCCCAAAAATTCTCAGCAAATAAAGTGTTATTTAACATGACAAATACGTAAAATGACTTACCACAGACTACAATATTTTTTGTACAAGCGAACTATACAGCCCTATAAACCTTTACCAGCAGACAATTTAAAATATAAGAAAAACATACTCCAAAAAACAACATCTTGTAAACCCAAGATATGAGTTGTTAACAAGACAACAGTTTTATGGTGATATTTCGACTCTATTTCAAAGTCATTGTCAAACCAGAATAAACTATTAACAAGCTTGCTATCATACTACATACAAATAAACAGGAAGAAATGACATAATAGTAATGTAACACTATACTGTCGGCAAACAATGATGCCTGAGAAAAGACTGCAAGATCTTTAGATGCTTTTATTCCATTACTTAACAATGGCTTTCTATATTTGATATATAGAGCTTCAAGGAAAAGCAGAAGGTTAGAGTTGGTATATTTAAGAGTGTGAAGAATTTTAGTGTTGTTTTGGATGAGATTGTGAAATGATAGCCGCGTGTCCGGTGTGTCTGCGTCACTGTTGCTTATGTCACTAAGGTTCTCAAAGATGTGATTCAAATTAAGGATAAAATTGGCATGTTCACATTCCGACAAATGTTAAGAAATTAAACTTTTTATAGGATCTGAATGTTCTGACAAAAAACCTGCATGGTATAATGATGACTCACCAAATGCAGATGAGCCACCAACACTGTATAAAACTAGAAATAATCAGTGTTATTTATTTATATATACAAGCTCTTCAAGATTAATAGCAATGTTTTCAAGTAGTTTAAAGAATGGTTAGTAGAAGGGATTGCCGTGTATGGTATGTAAAGAGAATTGGGCTTCCGATGCAATTTTTCGCAAGCATTGCTTAGAGTGGGCACATTATGCTTGCGAAAATGTCAACGAAGATGATTTCCAACACCTTTCTAAAGTTTCTGGCGGCTATGAATGCGCAAGATGCTGTGTTGACCAATACGGAAGGTATGATTTTAAGAAATCACTGCAAAGATTGGTTATCTCTCTGAGAAATATGAAGGATCTTCAGCATGCAACGATCGTACAGTGTTTGCTGCTGAATCACACTTTCCAGTCAATAAGAACGAAGAAACCAGTTGATCTTGGCAATCGGAAGACTCATCACTACCTGTAGCTACGTAATATAACTGATCAGTATGTAAATATGTTAATTAAGAGTTTATGCTTTATAAGCCCGTGTAAGATTAAACTTTAGAGTTGTGAAATAAAATTTGAAAGTAACCCAAGTGATGGCAAGTACATAAAATGGCCCTTCGAGCTGGGTATTTCATCTGTTTGCTTTGTATGATTGTAACCGAGTGTATAATACTTTGGCAGAGTATGGATGAGCGACAGAGAATGATAGGAGTGTACGACGATGTCGAAAGCCTTGGGCAAAGTCAGGGAGATTTTGATATGTATTTCGCTCTAACGATACAACCTGAGCAGTTGGGAAATTTGTCTGAGCATTCGCCAGATAAGCCTGCATGAACGCGTGGAAATTGCGTGATTTACGCGTGATATTTAAAAATCATATAACAAACATGGATTACAAGCATTTTCAGTGGACTAAACGACCTTTTAGCAAAATTTTTAAGAGCACACTAACAAATCAGGTGAGTAGATATAAACATGAAGGCCAAGTTCCAGCTAAAATCATGTTGGAGCAAAAGGCTGATTTTTTAAAATTCAACTCAAACTAGTCAACGCTCGTACTCTAGCAACAATACAAAAATGTCACTGAAATCGATCGACCAAACGCATTAGTCAATTGAAAAATATTTTTACTATTTGTATGAAAACATTTATACAGTATTAAAGACATCATTGCACTGACGGCCCATGTGATTGTGGATGTTTTATCACTTTCACGACCATTTCAACAGCAACCGTAATTTAAAGTACTTTTCCGGAAGCAAGTTTCACAACAAACTATTGGCCATGAGCAGAATTTATAAAACAAAAAAATTGGTTTCGAAAGAAACATAAACATATTGGAAGTAACAGGAAACAAACATCTTTTTGGAGCAAAAGCTAAATTTTTCAGTATTAAGTCAAACGTAAATTCAACATCGCACTTAATTCTTGGCAACCCACTCACATGTCAAAGTTTGGAAATTTGCTTCAACAGACGATGTCATTACTTCAAAATATGATTAACTGACAGCTATATCAGTCCTTTACTGAAATCAATGAAAAATGGTGAACAAAATTACAACTGGCTCGTCAAAGAAACTAAATTCCGAGCACCTCTGAAACCAATCTGTATTTTGCAAATAATATGCTAATTACATTTTGTGTTCAGCCTCCAACAATATTTTTGCCCCCGGGTGGCAAATTTCCCAGCTGCTTACAACCTGAAGAGTCAAGAGGCAGAGTTCATGCGGCAAGCAGGAATGTTTTAGCATCAGGGACCGAAATGTATCAAGGTTGGTGAAATCTAGGAGTGGTCATCAAGAACACTTGACGTACATCGACAATCAGATAAGTACCTTATTATATGACTCCAATAATGTAACAATAGTCCGGGAGCTGAAAGAAATGTTTGAACGACAATGGGAGCGATTTAGTCTTCACGACAACATTTTAATATACACTGCGAACGATATTTTAGCATTGACAAATGCTAAAGCAACATTTAATGAAAAGGCAAGTCCAAGAGCGGAACTTTTGGACAACATCAATAATTATTTGTCCAACAAAGCAATGAACAATGAACAAATACAAAGCAGTCCAACCAAAGCCAAAAGCATGAATGATTTTGAAACTATTAGCCACGCCAACTTGGGTTCAGCCCAATCAGTGGCGAGTGCAAGATCTGTTGAAAAGCGACAAATGCGAGAAAAGGTCGAACTATCTATTAAACAGCGTCACGAATGTCAAAAAATTGAAAGAGATGCAGAGCTGCATAAATTAGAAGCGAGGCAAGCATTAGAGCAGCAAAGCTTGAAAGAAAGGGTTGAAATCGCAAAATTAGAAGAACAATATGCAATTGAAGCAGAACAAAGGTTGTGCTTTGATGATGAACAGGCAGATTTGAATAGCATTAAAGCCTTCGAATTGGAATACCGTCGTGCTACATTGCCTGACAAAAATTTGCATGATTCGAAAGCATTCGACCGAAATAACATCAAGGCTAGTGGTCAAGGTTGAGGTGCGCCAGACAATGCAATGCAGCAATTTGCCGAAACGCTCGCTAATTTGACTAATGCACCGCCAATAGAGATTGTTAAGTTCACAGGCGACCCAAAGGATTACCTGAGATTTGTTAATCGTTTCCAAGACCAAGTTCTTTCACAGCCGATGTCCGAGAGTAAAAAAACTCACTCGTTTAATTCAGTATCTAGACGGGAGAGCTAAAGAAGCGATAAAAAGATACGAAGGTATGGGCCCTGGTGCATTAACAGAAGCGTTAAATATAGTAAAGTCTCGCTTTGGTCAATCCTATATGATAGTGGATGCATATATAGACTCAATCGTAAGGGGTCCAGTTATTGTTAATAGCGACAGTAAAGGTTTAGAAAAACTAGCAGATGAATGTGAATCATTAAAGAAAACATTAAAGGCCATGCGTGGTGATTCAGAAATTAATACAGACCACATGCGAAGAATCGTATCACGTTTACCATACCATAATCAAGCAAAATGGAGAGACTTAGCTAGTTCTATAACAAGGAAGAGAAAATTGCCACCAAATTTCCAAAACCTAACAGAATTCCTTGGCAATCGGGCCCATGTAGAAAACGACCCAATTTACGGACGTCTGAGAGATCCAACAAAGGACAGAAGACCGAAGCAGATGTGATAAGAAAATAAGCCAAGACACGAAAATGTGTCAAGTTTTGCGACTTAATTTGGATCTAACCGCTATCCACCTCAAAAAGAATGTCCTCCATGTAAACAGACCACAAGCTCAAGAAGTGCAAGGTTTTCCTCGAGAAGCCTGTTGCAGAAAAAAGGAAAATCATCCTAAGTGCAAAGCTATGTTTCCAATGTCTCTCGAATAATCATTTTAAGAGACTTTGTAAAAGTTCCAAATGCTCGTTAAAGGACTGCGACAGAAAGCACCATGAGCTCTTGCACCTACCTCGTACACCTCTGGCCTAATTTCGAGTGGAAACAGAGGTGTGATAGCACTACCCATGGTTCCGGTTAAAATTTGTGCAGACGACGGTCGAGAAACCTTGTTGGATCAAGCCAGTGAAATGATTTATTCACAGCAGTCTAGCCAAGAAGCTCAATATTAAAGGTACTCAGCGTAGTCAGTCAGTGAAGTCGTTGACAGGTTCGACCGCAATGCAAGTGGAGGAAGTTAATCTTGTTTTGAAATCTGCAAATCGAAGCGCTCACAAAGTCGCAAAACCATCGTTACTGACAAGTTGGACATTCAACTGAAGATAGCACCAAGAAACGAGAACATCCAAGTGTGGAGACATTTATCAGACATACATTTTCTATCATAGATCAAGTCGATCTAGAAGAAATACTTGTCTCCAGTAACGATGTGGGAGTTCACCTTTACAAGAGCAAGAGCAAGTATGTCTGCAAGAACAACTAAATCAGTTCTTTCGAGAAGATGGTATAGGCGTTGTAACTAGCACGCAGAAGTCAATGTCGATTGAAGATATATAAATGCGTTAAAAGTAATGGAAGATCATGCACTTGTGGTCGATGGTCACTACGAACTGCCATTTCTCTGGAAAGTCACATCCAACGTTACCAAATAATCGTGAAATGGTGCTCAAGCTACTAAATCACTTGAAACGAAGCTTGGACAATGATAAAGATTTGTACGAGATGTATGATGAAAAAATAAAGGAACACCAAAGAAAATGATATGCCAAAATGCTAAGCCCTGAGGAAGCATTGACCACTACTCCAAAAACTTGGTACCTACCTCATCACCCCGTTTTTCATCCTGCCAAACCAAACAAAGTTCGTATAGTGTTCGACACCGCCGCCAAATGCCAAGGAACTTCGCTCAATGATAACCTTGTCCAGGGACCACACCTAACGAACGAAGTAGTCGATGTACTGTTGAGATTTCGTACTGGGGAAGTACCTATCGTTACTGTGGAGAGAGACCTTTATGTTGACGACCTGCTCAAGTCATTTCCGGGAAGCAATCTCCAAGCAATGAAGTTTGATGGACCTTCTCTTGAAAGAAGGATTCCGTCTGACAAAATGGTGTAGTTCGAGTAAAAAAGTCCTTGCATCAATTCCGGAAGCAGAGAGAGCTATAACCCTTCATTGAATCTTGATCTAGACCAGCTGCCAGTGAAAAGAGCATTGGGACTGCATTGGATGGTGGAAGACAATACATTTAAATTTAGTATTGTTAAATTAGATTATCGTAAAACAAAACGAGGAGTATTGGCCACCATTGCTAGCCTGTATGACCCACTGGGGTTTGCTACACCCATAACGTTGGTACTTAAAGCTGTATTACAGAGATTATTGCAATCGAAATTGGATTGGGATGAACAACTTCCACCCAATGAGTTGCGGAAGTGGAAAGAGTGGAAAGAAGGCTTGCCCACGCTTGCACAAGTTACAATACCTTGTTGTTATACAGGCAGCATTCAATCTGCTACATTGTATGCAGATGAAAGATTTGTCCAAGAAATACAACTTCGTTGCTTTGCTGATGCAAGTGCAATTGGTTATGGAGCTGTGTCATACATACTGTAGTGTATAGGGACAGGACAGTTATGTGTGTGTTTTGGGAAAATCTCGTACTGCACCTTTGCGTAAGATAACTGTTCCCAGATTAGACTTACAAGCTGCGGTGTTATCAACTCGTCTAAGTGAAAGAATCCAACAAGAGATTGGAATCGAATTTAGTGAAGTTCACTACTGGACTGACTCTGAAGTGGTTCTAAAGTACATCTACAACGACCACAAACGATTTACAGTGTACGTTGGGAACCGAGAAATCCGACCCTGATCAATGGCACCACTGTCCCAGTGAAGATAATCCTAGTGACGATGCATCACAAGGCCTACATCCAGCTGATCTCATTTCAGATTGTCGATGGTTGATTGATCTATCTTTTTTAAGACAATCGAAGTCACAATGGTCTCCAATAGAATTAAAGGAGAACGTAGCAGAAGATCCTGAAGTCTTAGGTGATCTTCAATCAAATGCGTTAGTTACTATAAAACTATAAGCCCGCAAGTGTATTCACCTCTAATGAATTGAAGAATGCTGAGATGGACATAATAGAAATAGTCCAATCCCAGGCATATCCAGAAGAAATTAAAGATGTGAAGGAAAACAGAAATGTCAAAGTATCGAGTAGCATTGCAAAATTCAACCCATTTATAGGAGAGAATGGTCTCGTACAAGTTTGTAGTCGCCTTGAATATGCACCAATATCTTTTGATGCTAAGTTTCCAGCAATATTACCGAAACACCACATGATTGCAGAACTTTTGGCCAGACATATACATTGTAGCAACGCTCATATCGGCCAAGAACAAACCTTAAGTTTACTCCGTCAAGTCGTTTGGATTTGCAAATCTTGTTCGCTCATAGGTAGGATTGTTAACAAATGTTTTACGTGCAGAAAAACTAATGCACAACAACTTCAACAACAAATGGCACCGTTGCCAACTTGTAGAGTAACACCTTATGAGCCACCTTTCACATTTTGTTGAATTGACACGTTTGGTCCACTTTTAATTAAGCAAGGCAGGGCTTCACCAAAACGATAGGGCTGTATATTCACATGTTTAACAACTCGTGCTGTACATCTAGAAGTTGTTCCGTCACTGGACGCAGATGATTTCATGAACGTGCTGCGTCAATTATAGCTCGTCATCAAAATCCTAAGCAAATTCGTACCGATTGTGGAACTAACTTTCGAGGCGCAGATAACGAACTACGAGCATCGTTGGATAGTTGGAGCAAAGGAAGTCTCAATAGAAAGCTGGCACAATTCGAACTGAACTGGACTTTTCATCCACTGAGCGCACCACACTTTTCCGGAGTTTTGGAAAGACTCGTACGGGAGACAAAGCGAGCACTGAAAGCAGTTTTGAAAGGAGCTTTAGTCACAGAACATGTATTGCATACCATGTTTTATGAAGTTGAGTCGATTCTCGACTGTTGTCCCTTGACAAAATCAAGTTAAGATGCAACCGATCCAGTAGCAATCATACCTGCACACTTCCTATTACAGAAACTGGGGATTATAATTCCCAGTGGTGACCTGAATGAAACTGCAAAATTGACAAGAAAACGACGGAAACAGGCACAAATTCTTGCCAGTCACTTCTGGCGCAGATGGATAAATGAATATTTAACAACTCTACACCTTCGTCAAAAATGGATACGACCTAAACGCGATACTCGTATTGGTGATATGGCATTATTACATGACAAGAGAATACCTCGAGGATCATGGCCTATTGCCGTGGTAACAAAGGTCTTCCCAGGAAGAGACAATAGAATAAGGACTGTTGAAATCAAGACAAAGGACGATGTTCTAGTAAGACCAATCGTTAAAGTTATTTTACTAGAAGAGTGTGAAGTTTAACCTGCTGTGTTTTAGATGTCCTGAAGGTAGATTAGTATGCTATGAATTTTGGATATGTTGATGGAGAACTCCCCATTGGGTGGAAGTATGTAGCTATGTAATATAACTGATCAGTATGTAAATATGTTAATTAAGAGCATATGTTTTACAAGCCTGTGTAAGATTAAACGTGTTGTGAAATAAAATTTGAAAGTAACCCAAGTGATGGCAAGTACAGTACCAGACATGCATAGAGCTGGTTCTAAACTTAGCATACTATAAGAGATACCCATTGTATGAAGAACAAATTATCAAGACAGTTTCTCAACGTGAAAGAGCTCAGTGGCATTTTACAAGATGTCTTGGTAAGCAGTTCCTTAATTCCAAATGGTGAGAAAGAAAACATTTATTTTTTGATAAAAAAACGATAAAAACATGGAGAAGAGAAAGCAAGGCAAGAGAAGTAACTTTGACAATGATTGGGAGCATGGTTGTCAACATCATCTTCAACAAAAAAGACTTTGTTTTACCATGTGGACCAACCGTTAAAGTATGAGGTGTGATATCTGCCAAAATTCATTTATTGAATTATGCTATTCAGAATTGCACTTATGCCATTTAGTTGTGCAATTATCCTATGCTTATTTGCAATTAGGGCGATTTTCATGAGGCAAGAAGTTTCATTCGGCAAGAAATTACATTCGGCAAGAAATTTTTTCGGCAAGAAATTTCATTCCGCATGGCACTCAGAAACCAAAATTTGACAATCGGAAGAGAGATATCCGGAATATACAACAAATATGGCGGAAAGCTCGGGAGTTGACCAAAATCGTAGGCAAACAAGAATCGAACTTAATAATGTGTTGTATTCTGTATTGAGGCAGCTACAATCTGAAAATTTAGATGAAAATTTAATTGACAGAGTACAGTATCGTCTTGACTTGATACATAGCACGGTAGTAAGGTGCGTTAATTTGGATATTGTTGATGAGAGAGTTGTAAACTGCATAAGATTGGCTAAGGAATGTCTACAACTGTACTCTGGGAGCAACATCAACACCTTTCAACTTGCAGTTGAGACAGTTTTTACTGGATAGCAGGGTAGACCACGACTTCAAATACCATTTGAACAACTGGATTTTTTATTAGAAAAAAGTTCAAGATTGATTACCAGTAAATGTACTGTTGAAAGGCATATGCGTGATTTTGGGCTCTCAGCTGCAAATGTTTATGCCTGGATATCCGATCAACAATTAGATGCAGTAATAACTGACATTCAAAGGGATTTCCCAAATGTTGGGTGCAAGAGAATAACAGGTCTCCTGAGGGCCAGAGGCATCCACAAGCAACAGGCCCGTATCCGCCAATCCATGCGCAGAGTTGATCCTGAGGGGGTCCTCCTACGAGCACTTGAAACGAACATCATCCAGCAAAGACATTGCAGTGTTGCTGGCCCTCTGTTCTTGTGGCATATTGACGGCAACCATAAATTAATTCGGTATGTTATTACCTCAAAATTAATGAGTTTTATAATGTAGCATTTGTAAATTGTAAACACTTATTGGCTAAGTGCCATGTTGATATAACTCAATGTTAACAGGAAATTTCCTGAAATGTTTGGTAAATGTTTTGTGTTTATATGAAACCAAAACATGAACTAGTCAGGTAGATGTATCGATTAACATGATAGTCACATTGCATAATATTAAACAATATTTACCGATGAATAAGGAAATATATAGTTAAGGAAATGTACAAAAAAAAACATGTCCAGCACTTTCATAATAACATGCATAAATATATGTAAAATGTTTAAACTTAAAAAACCCCACTTTTTTGCAGTTGACGATTTGTTGTTCATGGTGAAATAGATGGTTCTCCCACATGATAGTATTTCTTGCATGCTCTACGAATAACCAAGCTTCCACTGTTCTTCAGTCCTTCAAATCAGCAGTTGACAAATTCAGGCTTCCATCTCATGTTCGCTCAGACAAGGGGGATGAAAACACTGAAGTGGCATGGTACATGCTGTCTCACCCTTTACGAGGTCCAGATCGAGGAAGCCACATTGCTGGTAAAAGTGTTCACAACCAGTGAATAGAAAGGTTGTGAAGGGATCTATTTGCCGGTTGCACTTACCCTTTGTACAACTTGTTTTACCACATGAAAGACGAAGGTATTCTTAATCGATCCAATGAACAACATTTAGCTGCATTGCATTATGTGTATCTTTCAATAATCAACCGACACTTGATGTTGTTCACGGAGGGTCACAACAAAGGACCTATAAGTACAGAGCAAAACCAATCCCCAGAGCAAATGTGGTTTAGAGGAATGCTCTCAAACTCTAGCAAAAGAATTGCAGAAGAATTTTCTGATCAGGTAAATATTCTTTATAGTTACCATACACAGTTGCTTTTTGCATTTCTTGTATATATATATATATATATATATATGGAAGTTCTTTCATATTTGAACGATTATTTACAAAATAATTTATAGATTGTGTATAATTAAGTCTATGCAGAACTTAGAAAAATAGTGTTTCTCACTTTAAAGAAATTGTTAACATAGGTATTCAGTTAAGCTGATTCCATCATTAATACCAATTAACAAGACTCTTCCCTTGGGTTTTGGGATGATAGAGTTTATATTTTCATGTCGTTCAGAGAATATGCTCTTATTGTATACTTGACAAGTGATGTATTATTACTTAACTATGATTAGCCTATATAAAAGATATATAATTTAATGTTTCAAGGGAAAGCTTTTTTCTGACCATCATACTAAAAATATATGTTAAAGGTAATGTCAAGTCCATGCTAAAAACAAATGCTTTGTTCACATTTTGAACTTCTATATTTGCAAAATATGACATGGTCACTGAATATCTAGGTCTTCTAGTTTGATATGCTTACAAGTGAATATTTACCTGAGTTTCAATTCTTAAAAAAAATCGAAAAGATGCAAAATTTGGGTGATGTTTCTATCTGTTATGAGCAGGACCGATATGCAGGACGGACTTGACATTACCTTTAACTTTACAAATAAACTAGCCAGGACCTTTTATATCTTTAAGTATAGGCTGATTGACTTCTGACAGGCTTGTGTATATACAGGGCCTATAAAAAAAGTGACAATTTTGAAACGGCTCTAAACCTCGCGAAGCAGCTTGAAGTATGAAATTTTTTTGTTAATATAGATTGCTTGGACACTTGTGATGTGGAATGAACAAAAAATATTCTTAAGTTCAAATGTTAAAAGCCACAGGTGTGCGTATTTTTGAACACGTTAAAAATGGCTTGCGCATGAAATTTGAATGCTTAATAGTAATTTTGAGTTGGTACATAGAAAATATTTTGGGTTTTTTATTGCTGTTCAAAATTTCAAGAAATTAATCAAGTTTCAGAAATTAATCAAGTTTAAGCCTTCAAAATGCCATGCAAATTTATATTGTTGTAAAGAAAAGTTCCAATTTTAATTAAATGTCCCCTGGGTGTTGTATGCAAATTAGGTACACGCATAAATTAAGCATGCACAAACCTGATTTTTCTCAAGATAAAGAAGCTTGCGCGACGTTTTGAACGGCCTAGACTCAAGCAAATTTTCTGAAATTTTAAACAGCAATGCGACACTCGAATAATTTTCCATCCATCAAATCAAAATTACTTTTAAGCATTAAAGTTTCGCGCGCAAGCCATATTTAACTAGTCGTAAAAGACACAACCCCCAAGCATTGAAGTTTTAAATTTCTCATTTTTTCTGTTTATTCTACTTTTTAAGTACCAAAACAATCTATTTCAATAAAAAAGTTCTTACATTGAAGTGCTTCACTAAATAGAGAGCAATTTCAGATTTGTCTATGTTTTTTTGATACACCCTGTATAAAATTTGAACAGTTGGTATAATGATATAAGTTGGTATATGATAAAATCAAAAGTACATGCTTTTTCGAAGTTTTTATAATGTAACATTAACCTTTATAAACTCAACAGTTAAACAGTTCAAGCTTGCTATCTTATAGAAAAGCTTTATATTATGCCAAATCCTTCCTCTTGAGCATTTATTGCACAATCCATGTTTCTTTTGAAACCACTGTACGTATCCACGTTGTCTGGAATTTCTAATTTCAAGGGGCATTGTATTAGCATTTGAAAAAACTGAGCTATTTTGCAAAACAGTTATTTCAGAAGGGTTAAATCCATAGGTGGAATTACCCGACAACCGGTAGAAAACATCAGTAAACCAGGTAGTCTGGTAGCTATAAAGATGAAAATAAATATGCGTTATACAATATTAATCTGTGCTAAAAATGCTAATTAAATGTATTAATTAAAGAGACTGAAAGTGTACTTGCATCTTCTCTTTCATATTTGTGGAAGAACTCCTTGTGTTTGTCATCAACGTCTTCATATGTAGCCAGGGAAATACTTCTTCAGCAGTAGGAGGTGTTGCATGGCCTGCCACAAAAAGTGGCGAAGCTAGATCAGGATACATACAATATTTATAAGAGGACCCAAGCTGGTACAACTCGGCTTTTCTTAGTAGGATGACCGAATGAAGACACAGAGAGCGATAATGGCCTGACACTGATTTTCAAACATTAAAATGTGTGGAAATCCAGCTTCTATCAACAGTCCTTGTAACTCGATTGCTAAACTGGCAACATCTTGTTTGGCATCGTCCAACTAGATATACTGCCTTAGGGAAAACTGGCAAACTTAGCCCACCGTGGCATATCGAAGCTGCAACCATTTTTCCCGCAACCTTGAACAGATTAGAACGCAAGGCATCTGTATTGTGAGTAGAGATAAAACAAAAATCTTTTCCTTCAAACAGACGAACAGTTAATGATAGTGACAACAGTTCTCTCTTCAGAATAGTATCACAATATCTAGAGGAGAATTGGCCCGTTGGAGACGATAAGTTAGAACAAACACACAAGTTATTTCGTCATGTTGCGTACAAAAGATGCTCAAGATGAGTTTTTGCTATCTTGGGTAAGAAAAATCGCAGAGTTTTCCTTTCTTGTGTGTATAAATGTATCAGAAATACTTTCGCCTTGCCGAGTAGTTTATACACTCATTTTAAATTGTCAAAATATGTATATGTGTGTTTATGTCTCAGAAGTAATGAAAAACAGTTCATTGACATTGAATTATTCTGTATTTTTAATTATTTTGTTTGATCAATTTCAATAAGAAGCAGTACTGTACATAAGGCAATGTTTTTATTCAGTACCCCTGTTTGAACACTTCTGTATTTTACATTTACATTCTTGCATGCAGCTCTTGTCAACTGATTTGCATGGACATCTAACTGTGGCACATTTGCCCAAGCATTTGCAGACGGTTCCATCATCAGCAATTGGATACTGGTTTTGTGAATCTACTGTATCACCTGGCAATGATTGTTGCTTCTTTGGATTCTGGTTGTTTACCATCAAGGTACTTTTGCACAAGTGACTTTGGTTCTTTTGGCAGGGCCATTCTTGCATGCTTATTTGCTCTTTTCAATGTTGTATAGCTTATCCTTAGGTTGAGGGTTTCCTGCTGGATGCCTTGTATATATTCTAATTTGGTGATAGAATATGACTATATAAATAATTATTACAGGACCATAAAAAGAAACAAGCCTGAGGGCAATTTTAACCTTTCAAGGGGCAATGTGCTGCATTAGTTTACTTGTTTACTTTTATAATCTGTAAATATTATTCATTATTTGCAGGTTAGGTTAATATTATATACCTTTTATTAAACTTACTGTGTGTTGTATTTTCTTTTATTTTCCTACTTATCACTTTTTTGCCCATGTGTGCTTTGGGATATACAACAACCAATCTGTTAACTCCTTCTTTGGTCTTTGCTTGTTTCCTTTGTGAATTTTCATTGAAATAGAGATTTGAGCACAATAACCTAGAGACAAGTAGGAAATTTTATATCCTACATACTTGACATGAAACATATTGTTTTCAGGTGGAAAACACCAAATCACTGTATGAGGGGCATTGACAGAGAGGGTTGGATAGCAACATCTAAGAAAATTTTTAACCATATATATTATATATTTTCAACTACATATATTAATTATATATATTATAACCCATCCAATAAGGGGCTAGCCAGCCTGCCTGTTTTTAAATGTCAAAGTTTAAACTATCATATCTGAGTATTTCTAACTGTTGTCATCTGAGTTATCAGTTGCATTACATTTAATGGTTTATGTTAGTAATAATTTTATATCTGCATTGTACGGCAATTGTCAGAAAAATCTCAAACCTTGCCATCAAAGAATGGTATGGGTAGCAGGTGTTCTTAGCAGCAAATAGGTTGTTGAGTGCATGCTTTGCCTCTAGTGAAGAAGTTTGATGGAAATCTGACAGCTTTCGAATTGCAGATAATAATCTTGGTCTGGTTAACATTTCTTTGAGCTTCTTGTAAGCTGCAGAACCTAGAAGGTTAAGAATTATTGCAAGCTTAAAAGAATATTACTGCTGCAATGCATTTGTTACATGTACAACAGGCCCACTTTGTGTCAACCAAGCTCGATCCACTTCCTCATGTATGCATTTCTTAAAAATGTTCTTGTCTGTGTGAACATGAACATTGACTATGTGGTCCAACAGACTCAACCACTTTTCCTCTCTCTCTCATCCCCATTTCTAGTTGATGATGCCACCCAGTATACATGGTTTATGATGGGCTACAAAAAGTATACAAAGTAGATTTTTGTTTGAAAGTACTTATGTACACATCATGTGTACATGAATAACTGCAACTTTTGCAATAAATTGGACTGTACCACAATCCAAGATTTTATGGCTTTAAATTTTTTTGACTTTGCAGTTTTGAGCAACCTTTTCTTTTCACCTGTAAGATACATTTAGTAGAGTTAGGAGTCCATATCTTTGCATTGCCAAGTTCAGAGTGCATGGTTATATTGAGAAGATGATATGAAGAACTAATTATAAAGAACAAACCCTTGGCTAAATGCCGGACATCATAATTGTGTTCTATATCTGGTCTCTCTTGTGCCATCTAGGCTGCAACTTGACCATGCCTGTCTGTCACTAGCTTCTTTACAACCACGTTTGCCTGGTCGAGATAGCAAAGTTGTCTTTTCAGAGATTCTAACTCCATTGCATTGGAGTTTTTCACTTCAGTACTCTATAATATACAATTAATATAATCTATTTTAATACATGCAATTTAACTACTGCAATTCAATACATGCGTTCAATTCAATTAGATTTTGAAGTCTTATTAAGGATTATACTCGTCTGTGAATGACTCGTGAGCCCTGCCCCCCCCCTCACACCACCCCTTGGAAAACCATTGCGTCTAAAGTGGTAGGGAAAGTAGAAAAGATTTTTGTGGTGGGAATTTTTATAGACAGTACCTTTATTATTTGAGTATTGAGATGACATTTCTGTCTGGATCAAGAGTGCTTCCAGACCCGAGGAGCCCACAATGTCCAGGACTATCCACCCTCATGTCTGAAGCAACTTCAATTGCTTTTCCTTCAATTCCCGCATGTAGTTTTCGTTGCTCTGCTCTCCAAACATTGATTACAGCCGGTATAACGTAAGCACTCTGAACAGAAAACTCGCATCTCTTCAAACACAAAATGTTTAAAGATTCCATCAATCTCAGCGTCTTGTTGCACTCCAAACCTGTGCTCAAGATAGTTGACGCAATAAGTAAATTGAATGCTGTTAATCGACTCAAAAGAGGGCCTGTGGACCATGTTATGTTGTGCTCGGGTGAAGAGCAGCAGGATATGCAGAATTTGCAATAACTTCCAATGATATCTCCGACAGAAACAAGGCAACGACTTATGCATTTAAAGCAAATACGAAACGTCGTTGCCATTGATTCTTCACATATTATAAGTTTTAGCTGATCTTGAATTGGTTTGTCACTAGAAAGAGTGACCAAATTACGTGCCTCATTATCTTCGTGATGTCCTTCATCGGATTCACTTTCTTCCCCAGAGGTTGGTGAAAATTCGTCGTCACAACTCTCGTCACCTTCAAATTCTAGATCCAATTCATTTTCTTCTTGGTCATGATCAGCTTGGTCTGAATTTTCGCCGCCATTGTTCATGTCCAGCTTCACAGGCACATTGAATTTCTCATTGTTCAAACTGTTGTGTACGTCGTCCACTTCACCATTTACATCTATTGGATCCGTTTGCGAGTATGTTGATACTTTCTTGGGCAACTCAAATCTTGTAAAAAAATCATTGGTGATCATGGTTTGTGATGCTTTTGATGCGATATTTGTTTTCTCGAGCTTTTTACACGTCTGGGTACTCCTGTTTCTCCCAACATATTCTAAGGGAATGGTTTGAACAGACACTGACGATTGCTTTTTCACCACCTCCGTCTCTGGTTCATACATGCCGCTGACACTGTTTTCAGTTATGATTTCCAGTTCTTCTACCAAACTATCGCTTTCAGCAATCAAGTCATCTACCTCCTTGTAAAGAAACAAACAAACGGTATAAGGTAGGCATTCAACCCAGTTTGTATTTAAAGAAGAGTTAATTAGAGAGATATGGCAATATATTATTTTGCCCTTATAAGACCCTGATGGATGTATCATTTGTCCTTAGCTTTATTAAATATTTCAGAAACCAAACATGTTAGCAAAAATTTAACGAAGGGCATTACAATTACTTCAAAGGTGCTTATGGATAAGCCTAAAGAGAAATATACTGCCATATCTTTTAATGATATAAAAGATTCAAATGTAAAACCTATAATGATATATTATTGACTTACTTTCCTTCTTGAAAAAGAGTACCTGTCGATCTCTTTTCGCTTGCCATTGCTGATGTCTCATCTTTTTTGGCCGCGGAATTAAGTACATTTCTTATGGTCGGCACAGCATCGGCTTTAAGAATTTTTCTTTCAATCATTTTCCTTTAAGACAAGAAATACTATGATATTATATGTTAAATTGACACTTGTAATTTTCCTGCGCTCAGTTGTAATGAATTTTAAATATTTATTATATGTCTAACCAACTCGTAATAGACTACACTCATGAATTATATAAATTACCCAAATGCCTAAAACCCTTGTGTTGAGATTTTGGCACTACTATAGAATACTAGCAATAATTTTATATAGTGTCACAACTGAATAGGTGTAAAACCTGTCCTTTCACTTTTATATAATATATTTTTAGATTATAGCCCACACAACTATTACATAAACACTCCTGGCTATTCTCGATATTAACAAATAGCATTTTCCCTCTTAGGTTTGATCCATTAACTGCAAAAATATGCAAATTTTTTGTGCATTCAAAATTTAAAACTAAATCCCAATTGAGATGCGTGTATTTTTATGGATATGCATGACGTGCAATCGCACATCTTGCTTTCTTATGTTTATTATGCCTAAAACGAAATAATCTTGACAAATCACGTTAAGTTTACCTTACCACAGTAAAAAGCTTGTCCTTTTGATCCTGCACGCTCTTCGAAATATAGATCTCAGCGCTGATATTTCAACTTAAACTTACGTCCTTGCTACTCATGGCACCCAGCAACTGCTCAATCATGCTCTATGATATAGCATGGATTTTCCTTTCAAGATCAGTCCAACAGTCTTTCAAAATCGACAAGTTGTTTGCCGCAAATGCCGATTAAACCATCTTGGACATTAGACATTTCATTAGTAGACATTTCCGAATTTTCCATAGGGAATCTTTTGACAAAGCTTCTACGTGGCACTTCCAAGATTCGAATAAGCGCGCATATGCTCAGAAAGACTTTAGCATCCTGAAATATTTTAATTTAACAGGCACCCTTGACTTTTGCAAATCGGTCAGAACTCCCCACAGATCAGTCAAAATTGAAAGAATTTGCTTGTTTACATGGAAATAAGCATTTAGACCGGTCTAGACCAATAAGAACACTGGATTTGTACGATTTGACTGACCGACTTTACGTATGTCAGCTGCTCATTGACTTGACTAAGCTCGTTGGCTCAGCCACTGTATCAAATTTGATAACTGGACTACACTTCCATTCAATATTAATTAGAAACGCTGCATGAAGTAGTTACTGGACAGTTGTAAGTTACCGCTGCATGATGAAATAAAATTGTATTATAGTATTTTAAGACTTAAACCAAGTTTGCAATTTTTACATTAGTCACATGACTGATTTGACGACCCCTAGACCCGCCCCTGATAATAAGGTTGCTCGATAATTCTTCTTTGAAATGCCCTCTATCTGTAAGAAATTTTGACACAGGGTTAAAATCTTCAACATCAGAAACATTTTCTGAAAAAGCAAATCCTTGTGAAAATCAAATGTCTCATTGTAATTATAAAACAGCCAATATAGTAAGAGTAGAATTGAGATCATTATGCACACCTTTATTAGTAGCCTTGTCGAGAGCAGCTTGTGACAAACGAGAAAGAAACTTTTGAATCGTCAACCTGTCCTGCTCATTCATTCAGGTATTCTGAATTTGGCACAAAAGCATCCTCCAAAGAACTTAACGGTCTGTCTGGCAATGTTTCACTTGATGATATACTATTGGTTAAACATTCTGAATTGGAATGATTAGAAGTATGAAAGATTACATTATATAACCAAGTTTATTGAGTCAAGAGAACCTTTCACAAAAATGTTACAAATGTATGCAGGAGTCTAGGATATATTTAAACTTTGTATATAAATCTTCGTAATTGAAAAAGGAAAAAATGGAAAATGACCTACTCTTACTCTTTCTTTTAGTTAAGTCAGTTTACCTTGGTCATCATCTAATAACAGGTCCAAATCGTTAGTTGAATCATTTTCCGGGGCTGGGACTGGACGAACACATAATAAAAAAATTTGAAATTTGGAATTTTCTTTTGTTCTGCTTCGTTGCGTTGGGCCTGCAGTTTTCTCTCCATCCTTTCTTTTTGCCACTCCAGAAAGAGTCGCCGATGAAGACATCGTTCTGAGTCCTGCCAAATGCCAATAATTACTTTTTGAATGTGCTTTTGAAATTAAGAATCTAAGGCAATACACAAAACGTCGAAAAATTCCTTTTTACGCAAAAAAGGTGGGAACAACAATTCTTGATCACACAGTCAGACTTTAATATCTTTAATCACTTTATGTACTATTTACTAGAGTAACCAGACGCCTAAAGTCAGGGCCGGATTTACCTACGGGAAAGACTGGGCAGTTGCCCAGGGGCTTCCACAACCAGGGGGCCTCCACATTTTTCATGGGAAAAAATTGTAAGGGAAAATGTGTTTGTGAGTTCCTGCATAAATGGTAGTTAGTAGAACAGATATAAGATATTCAAAGGTTACTTTTATAGTTAACTTACCAGCCTTATACGTAGTTACGTTTCAGCACAATCACATGATTGAAAACATGGGGTATTGGGGGTATCCAAGGAGACGTGGGAGTCTGGTGACTAAAATATTTGTATTCAAAATGGCGACGAATTCGTTACCTCAGTAAGACGTAAACCTTGCAAGTTTGTTGACGCGTCTTGTTGGAAAAAAACAAATAGAAAGAATTGAAGTCTGAAGACTGTTCGATTTAAATCTGAATTTGAAACTTGCAACTGGTAAGGGAGCTTTTACAGCCTAGACTCAGTAGACTGTGTAGATGTGGTTTATAATATTATTCATATATACACGAATATTTAATGACTTTGTTACACTATTTATGACTATTAAAGGACATTGGCGGTATATTTTTTATTTAATTAATTAGAAAGAACTCTTAAAATTGTGTAGTAAGTTGTGTTATAGTTTTTTCGAATCGTTTCTTGTTTTTGAGTTATTTGGATTTGTTTTAGAAAAAAATTAGCGTGTTGTCCGCCATTTTGTTAATTTTGGAATATAATGGTATATGTTAATTTATGCATCTGACGTAACAACTGGGATAAAACTTCTGTATTTGGCGCCAGGATTGAAATCTCTTACAACTATGTACTGTTCAGTTTATGGCTGTTCAAGTAGTAGCAAAAAGAACACGGACGGGCAACTACATTTCTTTTTATTTCCCAATGCTAAAAATGGTCCTGAAGATAAAAGCAGAGCCAAAGCATGGACTGAGTTCTGCAAAAGAAAAGGATTTCGTCCAAGTAAGAACGCGTGCATCTGCTCTCTACATTTTGACTCGAACTCTTATCTGCCATCACAGTCGCCTGATTTTTTGAGATCAATTAATTTTACTGGTAAAAGGAAGGTTAAGCTGAAAGATGATGCGTTGCCCACCTTGAACACGCCGTTAAATGGAACCAGAGAACAGACAGATACAATAAAAATTCGAGCCCTAGGAGCGCTTTCTAGACTGAAGGTAAGTACAGTCGTTCATAACATGTAAACAAATTATATATTACATTAAAAAGTTTCAAATCTCTTGCATAGCGAATCCCCAAGTATGTAAAAACGTTATACATGTAAGTTGTGAAGCCGCAATGTAATCTGTTTCTTACTGTAATGACATATAGGAGGTCAACTCAATCATGACCCAAAATGATGAAGAGCAAAAAGAACCAGCAACTAAAATTACAGAATTGGATAATGAAAACCTTGTGGATAACAGTTTCTCAGGAAATAACGATGAAAATCGCTTTCTTCACATTAATGAGACAACTCAATCAAAGAGAAATGTTAGGAATAAAAGCACACAGGTTAAAGCAAGACATTGCAAGTGCAACGACAAAAAACAAGTTAAGTCAACTGCGGTACAAACATTCTTAACAAAAGATATTGTGGCAGAGTTAATTACGCCAGTGTGTTTCGTATCTGTTGGTACACAAACAGAAGATGCCTCTTTTCTAATCGATGTAGACGATTCCAATCTATTGCTTCCAAGTGACAACACCAGTAACACGCCTGCAGACGCCCCAATCAACGCCGTTTGCAACAATATCAGATCTGATTGTGACGACTCCACTAGCGATTGCGACAGCAGCGATGTTGAGGACATAAATTGTGAATCGGAATTTGAAAAAACTGACGACAGTGCAGACGAATGTGAAATTATTTTAAATGCAAAGGAAGCACATGAAGATAAGCAGGAAAAGATTGTACTGGTTAATAACAAACTACCTCATGATCAAATGAAATTTATTATTTTCGAGGAATCGCTTGTCAAATGCTTCGAACGTTGTTTCAAGTGTGACTCTGTCTGTGCCGTGTGTCTAGAAAGTACTGTGGGAACTTTCTGTTGAATATCTGTCACGTGCTCTGGTGATATTAATCACGGGTTTGCTTGGTCGACAGGGCCATTGCACAATCGGTTACCTCTGTTTAATTTGATGATTACCTCGGGAATTTTATCTTCTGGGCTTGAATGTGCGAAAGTTCTCAGGCTTTTCCATTCTTTGAACATACCATGCATAAAGCGAAGAGAATTCACAGACCTTCAATCAGCATATGTCATACCAGCTGTTGTTAACGTCTGGAATCGGGAGAAAACTTCTTTGGTCCAGGAAATCAAAGGCACGTCTCGCTGTATAGCATCCGATATGCGTGTCGATAGTCCGGGACACACCGGTTTATTTGGATCCGGGAGTTCTTTGGATGTAGAAAAAAATGTTATATTGGACACGCAGATCATTAAGGTATTAAAAACATTTTGATGTACAAGTCTAAGAACAAATTTATCCATGTTTATACTGTCGTACAAATAATATAACTACTACAAATAATTTGTGAAATATACAAGTGGGTGTGTCGAGGGCTGGTTTGTTTACTTTTGAACTATATTTCACATATCTATAAATTACAGAGTACAGAAGTAAAGAACTCCAACGCGATGGAGTTGGAATCTTTAAAACGTCAATTGCTATACCTTGAAAGTGCTAACGTAAAGGTCACAAAACTTGTCACAGACAGGCATAATCAAGTCTCGTCTTTTATGGCAAGCGAGAAGAAAGATGTCGAACATGCGTACGATGTTTGGCATGTGGCGAAAGGTATGTGGTTACTAGTAACAATTCTATTTCACTAAAGCAAGTTTAACTGATAACTTTATATCTTCCAGGTGAGAAGAAAAGGTTGTTGAAACTGGTTAAAACGAAGAAATTTCGTGCGATAAAACCTTGGATAGGGGTAATTAATGTTTTTGTTAAGCCATATAAGTATCTTGTTAAGCTACATTTTAATTATACATATAGCTTGTATTGCAAGCAGGGCTGTAGATGCATGCCTTATTCTCTCTTTTTTTTTACATTTCCATGCAGTCAATTCTCAACCACATGTACTGGGTTGCAATTTCCAGTAAGTCTGAAATCGAAAAAGAGGAGAAGTGGACAAGCTTGATAAACCACATTGCGAATATTCACGACCATTTGGAAAATAACGTCTTCAAAAAGTGCACTCATGAGGTGATAGAAAGGCAGTGGTTAAAACCTGGTAAAATAATGGCTATATAACATCTTATGACACTGCACCTGCAAGTTTAAAAAGGTAACAAACAAGTAAATGTTTAAAATTTTTTATAATATAGGATCAGCTGCTCACAAGAAATTGAAAGAGTTGATCTACAGACCTAGACTAATTAGTGCAGTACGCAAGCTTTCCAATTACCACCAAACGTCAGGTTTAGAGGCAAAGCATTCTCTGGACAACAACTTTGCATCAAAGAATACATTTTATCCTTACCATTCTTTAATGGCCAGGTATATTTTTTTAAATTTTATATTCTGAAATCGCTTCATCGTCGTTAGCATAAAAAATTTAATAATAGCAATAATTTAGTCAAACAAAGCTAAGCCACGACATTGAGGCATCAAAAAATTGTTGGTCGTGCTATACTGTAGAAAAGTAAGCTAAGACAATGCCGTTAAAATATAGTACATAATTATACACTGACATATAAATAATGTGAAAATAAAGTATATGTATGTATATATTGTATTTTTGTCGTGTAGAATATTTTGCTCTAACCTTCACTTCAACGAAAATGCGGAGAGATTGCAAGCCAAGACAGCAAAGGGCGAGAATCGCTGGTCAATTGTGTATCCTAAAGCTCATAAGGGGGAAAAGACCGTTGCAAAGCCAATAAAAGAGAATCCGACGTACAGTAAGTACTAAGGGCCCCATAGATAAGAGTGATTTGTAGTCGATGACAAAACTTAATCGACATGCACTTTTCAATTTTTATTGGCAACATTTATTACACAATTTTCGACAGCATTTTGCCGTCAACTATACAGCATTGTTGTCGCCCACGTTATATTGCCAGTCTGTGGACTATGCAGTTCATATTTATAGCCTCTTTTATGACTTAACACCTAGACTATGTGCGAAAAATTCAATGCGAGTGTCTAAAGATTCGTCAAGATTTTCCTACTGTGAAAAAGGCACTGCAGAATGCCACACTGGTTCTTCCAAAAGAGCCAGTATCGCTGGTGGAATCATATCTTAACGGCAATTCACGACCATCAAAACAGACTGTTGTTGCGAGAAGACACAGCAGATTCACGAAACCAGCCTTGCCCGAGCTCAGTTCTGCGGAGGTTGTAGCATGTAGCTGCAGTGGAAAATGTGCAACCAAAAGGTGTTCTTGCAAAGCAAATCTTCGTCGTTGTCAGTCCAGTTGTCACTGCAAAGACGAAATGTGTTCAAATCGCTGAAATGTCTTTTTATAAATAGTATTCAACTGAATTCTGTTTCTTTTATATCTTTAATTGACATTTTCACGCCTGAACGGGAAGTCAGTCTTCCAGAAAAAGCTAGTGTTAACAAACTTTACTTGGGAAATTTAAAATGGGTATAAAGTCCATCGGGCGATGAAAACTTTCCCCGTATGCACTTGTAAACACATGACGGAAATGGGCGACGACACTTCTTTCCCAAAATTTGAAATATCCAACGAGAACATCTTCGATAACCCACCAGACGAAATAGTTTGTGCATGCGAGCGATGTCTTCGTCATCTAGTGGCCAATTGTCTTCAACGTATTGCATAACGTCAACTTCAAGCACATCTTTGGAAATATTTTGTTCAAATGAAGATAATTTAGTAATGCATGTAAAACCTTGATCTTGGGCAGACTTTAGCTTGTCGTCATATTCATCATATTCAATCGCTTTCTCGTGACAGCAAAAGCTCTCGATTGTCTTGGACATTAAGTCGCAATTGCCACATTTGCACCATTCAATTGTCGACAGACGCCAGTGGTTTATTTCTTCAAATTCTTCATCAATTTCATCTTCACTGGCATGTGAACTGCTAGTATCCGACCCCGAACTCCCACTTTCAGCAGTATTTTCGTTTGGCATTGGTTCGAACATGTAAGGTTTTATCTCATCAGCAGTTTTGTTGCTATCTTCCATTATTCTTTTTGTTATTTTAAATAAGCCAATTGCTTAAAATAATTTGTATGCGCGAACCTTGTATATTGTATGCATTGTATACTGTAGTAAAATACTGTCAGCGTTTCCCAGTTGTGACGTCACACAGAAAATATAATTTTTTCAAAACAACATTTCAAAATGGCGGACAAAACGCTAAATTTTTTCTAAAACAAATCCAAATAACTCGAAAACAAAAAACGATGCGGAAAAATTTTAAAATAACTTACCACACAATTTTACGAGTTCTTTTTAATTAGATAAATAAAAAATATACCGCCAATGTCCTTTAAAGTAATTAAACGCAACTATTCAAGTTTTTGCAAATAAAATATACACAAATTACAAATTTTCATGCAGCAATGAGTGGAATGCCGGAATGGACAGGCACAAAGGTCCGTGACATTTTACAAGTGGTGCTGCGAAGAGGAAGGTATCCAAAGAACGTTCTGAAAGAGAACCTCAAGAACTTACAAAAACACGTCGAATGACTAAATTCTTCACGCTCTCATCAGCTTCAGAAGCACACAGTCGCAGTCCTTCATCTTCAGTACAACCAGAGCAGGCACCTGCTGGAGAGACACCAGCCTCATTTTCATCCAGCCTGTCTACGGTAGAAAATGACCAGAATGTCGAGAATACAGACACTGCTTCAAAGCAAGTGCTTCTAGAATCTCTCACGGATGCACAGGTTGATGACATCAGCTCATGGCCAGAGCACATGACGAAAGAATTAATTGACTATTGGGCTGTGAAAGGTGCTGAGGATCTCCACCACAGTGATATAAAATCTTTGAATGCTAAATCAGCAATACAAAAAGGTGCAAACAGTGGTATTCGAAAATGTACGCCAGCTTTGTTTACGCGACAAAATCGAAATGGGGAAGATGTAATACGTTCTTGGCTTTGTTTTTCACCAGCAAATGGTCGAGTCTACTGCTTCTTTTGCAAGCTAATGGGTGAAGATCCCAATTCACACATGATGGATTCTGTGACTGGAAACACGCTCATGATCGACTTGGTGCCCATGAGCAATCAAAAGACCACATTCAAGCAGTTTTGTCAGCAGCAAGTCGTGCAACAAAAGCTGGACGTGTAGACTCTGAACTTGTACAAGAAGTGGATCGCATTGAGCAATATTGGCACAGTGTTCTAAAGCGACTGGTCAGTGTGCTTAAATTTGCATGTGAACGAGGTCTAGCTCTTCCTGGAGATAATGAAACATTTGGCTCTCCTAACAATGGAAATTATTTGGGAATACTGGTGCTTTTGGCTGAATATGATGATTTCCTCAGACAACACATCCAGAATCATGGAAATCCTGGCAGAGGTCATACAAACTATTTGTCTTCCACCATATGTGAAGAACTTGTCAGGCTAACGGGCAATCAAGTTCTGAATGAAATCATTTTGCGCATAAAACTGTCCAAATACTATTCACTTTCTCTTGATTCCACGCCTGATGAAGGTCATGTTGATCAACTAACTCTGATCTTCAGATACGTGGAGCATGATACACCAGTTGAAAGATTTGTGAAGTTCTTGCCAAATCAAGGACACAAGGCTCAAGTAATGTGTGAAGGATTGATGAAATTCCTTGCAGACCATGACATTGACATTCACAATTGTCATGGGCAGTCATATGACAACGCGTCAGCAATGAGTGGGACATACAATGATCTTCAAGCTAAAGTGGCAGCTGTAAACTATCATGCAGTTTGGATTCCCTGAGCTGGACATTCACTTAACCTTGTTGGACAAGCATCAGCTGAATGTTGTCAAGCAGCTGTGGCATTTTTTGACTTCCTCGAGGCAATTTATGTGTTCTTCACAGCTTCCACACATCGTTATGAAATTCTTAGACTCACTGAAGACTGTGGAATCTGGTTGTGTAACTGTGCCAAAGAGGGTTTCTACAACACCATAGTCCTGTCGATCCGACGCAGTAAACACACTCGTACAAGGATATAACCCAATCCGTGAAGTATTTGCCAAAATAGCAAGAGATGAAAATGAGATGTCCAAAGCACGTTCTGAGGCAAACAGTCTCTACGACAGGATGTGCAAACTGGAGACTGGCATCTATGCTGTTTTTTGGCGTGACATTCTTGACCGAGTTAACGCCACAAGTCACATGTTGCAAGATCCAAAACTTGATCTAAACTCAGCAGTAGCAATGCTGAAGTCCTTGAAATGTTTTGTATGTGAAAAACGAGATTGCTTTCATGTTTATGAGGGGAAGGGAAAGGAGATTTCTGGGACTGATGATTACGTGCAGACATGCAATCGTCAATGAAATGTGCATTGCAATCCATTGGATTATGGACGATCAAAAGAAGCTACTGCTACACTCTCACTGCCTGAAAAATTTCGAGTTCATAATTTTCTTCCAGTAATTGATCAGTTTCTGAGTTCATTGGGGTAACGATTGAATGTCTATGAGAACATCTGTTCTCTTTTCGGTTTCTTGCATAAACTGGAATCAATGGACTGCGATGAAATCGAAGCAGCGGCAGCAAAACTGGTTTCTGAGTACTAGGATGATCTGGATCAAACACTTGGTGTTGAACTTGTGCAGTTCGCAGCCTCACTCATTTCCTGGAATACAAAGAAGATGATAAAATTAAGAATAAGATAGGGAGAGAACATTTCCTTTACAAACTGTTGATGGAGAAGAAAGTTGCAGATACATTTCCAAATGATGCGATAATGCTTCGGATGTACTTGGTGCTTATGGTCACAAACTGTTCTGGAGAACGTTCATTCAGTAAATTGAAGTTCATCAAGAACAAACTACATACTACAATGTGTCATAGTAGGCTCAGTTACCTGGCCTTGATGAGCATTGAATGTGACATTCTCAGAGAGGTTGACCTCAACAAATTGATCCAAGACTTTGCAAGGGCCAAGTCTTGTACAGTGCCTGTTGGTTTCATCAGTGGTCTGTAAATATAGGTATTAGTTAGTAGTTACCATACTTATGATTGATCTGCTTGCTTTTACACTACTTTATTCAGATTCCTCACCGTAGATTCTTATAGTCATCAACATGATGTTCTGCTTCCTTATTCAAATTTTTTATGATTGAAACATAGGAACTTCCCAGACTCTTATAATCTTATAGATTAATCATGATATATATACAGTAATTTATAGATCATGATGTTTATACATGTACATTTTTATTCAGATTATTTGTACTTGAAAAATATACTTTAAGGTGACTGTAAATATGTTTTGTCATCTTTTTAGTATTCTAAGGTTGAGGGGGGGGGGGCTTCACTGGCACTACTGCCCAGGGCCTCCACATGTCTAAATCCGGCCCTGCCTAAAGTGAACAGTTCATTAAATTTAGAGCATATAGACTTTCTTATTAATTTTCTTCCATGGAAACTAATGTCAATGTTAACTATACTCTAGGACATTATCGTATTCTGAAAAAGATATGTTAAAGTTTTAATCAAATAAATAATTCATTAGCATTCATCCTTTCATAAACACGACGAAATACGAGATGAGGTGCACCTAAAACCCCAAATAATACAGAAGATGCTTCCACTTGACATATTGAAAATTCCTGTCTTCTATATTTTGTATTCCTTCTTCTATATTTTGTATTCCTTTTGTATAAAAATCGTTAAAATTGGACATTGTGTTATATTGAGACACTGAGATAGATTGTCTTTTCACACTTATAAATACAATATTTGTATTATTTGAACTTGGCATTAGCCAAGGGCTCCCCTAAGAAGTTCCTTCCCCATGCCCCTGGCTTCGGCCAGGTTGAGCCCTTAGTAGTTATGCAACTGAGACGACTGTCAGTACGCACGGAAACAGCAAAAAAGGAAGTTCCACCGAGTCTGGACATTGGAATCTGTGAAATATAAAATCAAGGATAAAGTTAAAATTAACAGCCTAGAAATGTGTACTCAGAGATGCTTTTGGATAATTCAAAGAGCTCTGCGAGAATTGAAGCAAGTCCAGCATTTTAAACATGCGAATAGCAAGCAGCACAGAGGACATACCACTAACAGAAGAAACACAGCTGATGATGTCCAAACATTGATCAATATCATGAATGACCATCCTTCCACTCCAATATATAGCTATACTTCAAATATAAACCTCATAACATTGCAATTAATTGCACAAAAACAATTTAAAAAAAGCAAACTTCAAAAACAGCACAGGCTCAGCTTTAAATTGCTTTTCGATTTTATCACAGGTCTCAAAAATATTTATTTTTGCCAGGGTGAAAATGTCACAGTGTCAATGTTTTAACTCACCCAAAATGTCAATATGACATTTTTTAAGGAAACATGAATATGGACATTGTCCCTAAATTTTACTGTGTAATGCACCTATCAATGTTGTGCTCATGAACTGAATTATGTTTATGTGCATAATTACCATAGCAACATGTGCAGTTTCTGTTTCCAGATTATTAAACATAACTGAAGCAAAAGTCATCATCATCTGCAGGATCACATCTACCTCATGCCTCACAGATGTCATTTCCATCTGCTGTTGCAGATGTTGTTGCTGGCTGGAATTCTTCTCCTTTTGCTTCCTAAACATGGGCAAACCACATTTTTACCTCTTCCATGCATAACAATGTTGCCTGAACAATTTTTTCAATGGTTTAATCTTGAGTTATGCTCTTGTTCTTCTGCTAGGCTTTGGGTATGTGAACTCAAGGTGGTTGAAGGTATTGGGTTTTAAAACGTTTTGTCTAAACATTGATCAAGTAAATTGTCATAACTCATGTAATGCTCTAAACACAGCTTTCTTTATGCACACTGCACAGATACCGTTGTATGGTTGCCAAGGGTCTGCTAAGGGGAGTGGCAGACCACTGGGATACCAAATTACTTCTTTTTTTTTTCAAGGGTGGGTTGACTACAAAATTTTTGTAGTTCGCTATAACTACAGCTACTTCAAAAATATGTAGTCAGCTACAACAACTGCTACATTTAAACAAAAGTAGTTCGCTACTGACTACAGCTACTGCTTAGAAAATGTAGCGAACTACAGGCTATTTCGCTACTCTCTATTTTATTATTAGTTTTATTTTACTGTATTTGGATATTTATTATAACTCGGGATATAATGTAACCTTTAACGGATCGACAGTAAACACAAAAAAGTTTTTGTAAGTAACACAGTGTTCACGATTGCCACTTTTTATTTAAATAACACAACAATTGGTTTTCAAAATTATTGTCAGTTAAAGTTGCCCTCTTTGGCTGGAATATACGTCCAGCGGAGCTAAATAGGCGTTCCACCGAGGCACTGGACGGAACTCCAGTGTTTGTTGCTACAAATAGCGGAAGTAAGGCCTTAAATGTAGTAAATTCCTCTACTGACAAGTGCTCTGATGGAGGTCGATTGAGCCAATCCATAAGCATACTTTTACTGTCGCACGTCGCGGTGCTTGGTCTTGCGAAGAAATCGTCGCTATCAGAATCATCACCAGCCGTGGATTTGTTATTGTTTTCATGGTTGTTCACCTCTTCTGTGACCACATTTTCCAAGATGTACTCTTTACCTTAAGAGTCAATTGTTAATGCAGTATATACAAAATTTAGGAAACTTGGAATAGTTTGTTTTAGTTTAACGCATTGTGAAACTTACCCGCTTGCATCTGTGTATCATTAATAGGCCAATTCTTTTGGAAGCAGGGATGAAGAAGAGCAGCAGCTATCATCTCTCCATTGTTTAGGTAACGGGCAAAGCGGCGGTCCAAACCAGCTATGAGGGCATTTGCTAGGGCAGTTATTGCAGCACTAGACGCATTTCCTTTCTTGTTAATAAGCTTATCTTTAAGAATGGCGATGGTCGGTATGAGGTATCCCATGGAGACGGATTTATCTCCTTGTAAAATGTCTAAAGCTTGACATACAGGTTTCATTATCTTAACATAATCACTCAAAAACGTGACTTCGTTCGATTTAAAGCTACATTAAAACAAGAAAAACATTTAGTAATTGCTATAATTAATCGTAATTCGCAATTAATGGCCCTGGAGGCTGCAGCTTACCGAGGCACATCAAGTCGGTCACAAAGTGCATCAAGGACTGCTTCACCTTTTGTTTTCTTTATTCGAATTAGGCGCTCAATCGCATCAAACAAGAGTTCCATCTTGTTTCCACTGGACGTATCAACAGAATCCCACAGAGCTCTTCAACTGCTTCCTTAGCTTTGGCAGAACGCCCAAATTTATTCCACAAGGCTTGGCATTTTGCTAAAGCACTGCGATAGTGCTTTTTATATGAGGCATCATCAAATGCCTGCTTGCAATCACTTGTAGCAACAAGGTTTAAAGTGTGGTTCACAAAATTAGAGCCATTGTCAGTGGTTGTACGACAAACCTTTGAACGAATGCCGTATTCTGAATGAATTTCGTTAAGAGACTTTGCCAACAAATCATGAGAATGGCTCCCGCGAAGGCGTCTACAAGCAAGTGCTGCAGACTGCCTTTTAAGATCTTTGTCGAACCAGTGCACTGTCACGCCAATATAGGACTTTGCGCTTGATGTCCAACAGTCCGTTGTTGTTGCAACATGAGTAACTTGTAAGAACTCTTTGCAAAGATTTTCTTTCGTTGTCTTTGCCATGTCATCAAGTTTGGACTTTACAGTTTTGCGAGTCGGCACAGCGCAATTTGGCTGCAAGGTTTTAATGAGCGAACAAAACGATGGGTTTTTAACAATAGAAAAAGGCATGCAAGCGCCACAAATGAACTCAAGGATGGCTGAGTTGACAGTTATTTGGCTAGCTTTGTTTTTTGGATTGAAATTCAGCTTCGTCTGCTTAGCCGGTTTTGTTGAAGTCCCGAATTCACTTGCTTTTCGTTTCGATGATCTTGCCGTATTCATCAACTCAGTGTATTGTACGACTTTGCGGGGATGTTTTCTCTAGAAAGGAAAGATAAAATTTCCATAAACACCATGAAGAGATATTAATCAATTAAAGCTCTGCAAAAAGCAATGACAGCAAAAATATTTTTAATATGAGCATCAAGCGCATCAGTCATTAATGCTCACTGCAGTACCTCCAGGTGCTTTTTCAGGTTACTTGAAGGACTGTGATTGGTTGATATTGTTTGGGTCTTTGGGCAACAGGTGAGACACAAAAACACATAACCTGACTTAATCTTTTCTTTAACTTTGAATAGAGCAGACAAATGCGGCCATGGGTTTTCGATCCCTGGTTGTGCTTTCTGCTGTTTTTCCAGTAACTAGTAAACATAATATTAATATAATGTAGTCATGCAGAAGTAAAAAGACCATTAGAAGAAATATATCTTGGCAATCATTTCTATCAAATAAGTGTTTATCTCAGGCCAGTTGTTGTTGAGAGACGATTATCCTGTATTAAATATTAACCTTCTAGTTTATCTGCTTAAGCACATCTAAAGATTACAACTTAGGAAAATAAAATTTCTAAATCAGTTTTGACAACATTTTTGAAGAAATATTCCCACAATTGTAAACATTACAACCTATCAGTAAATTTAATTTCAACTTTGAGTTTTAACACAGGATTAAGGTAGTAAATTCAATCTGTCAACAGACTTTTCCAACGATCTATTTTCATGTTGAACTGAACATAAACGACAAATATACTTTCTTAAACGTTTTGAATTGTCTAGTTTGAGTAATAAATGATTTTTGTTTTAAATTGTACAGACGTTGTTTACGAATTTTTCAAACTAAGGCCCGTTCTAAACACCGTATTTTACATGCGCCGAATTAAATACATATTTGATTCGACTGAAATTGACAGTAGTGGCATATAATAATTATCTGTCGAACTTAATTGATTTAAACATCGCATTTTCACCATCAAGTCTCACTTTGATGTGAAAGAATGTATGCGTCAATACGAGGCTTGGTGGTCAGGACAATAGGAAAAACTCAGGGGAAACCCGCATAAGCGCCATTATTTGATTCGGTGCATGTAAAACACGGCGTTTAGAACGGGCCTAAACTATATTCATAACAAAAGTTACAGTCGATTTCAGGTCACTTTTCAAAGCCCGATTTTCAAGTTTGTTGTGAATATTCCTCACTACATACATTACCAAATTTGGAATATTGCGTGAGAACTTTGGAAGTCAACGGCCAACTTCACAAGTCGTTTACTAAAGTACTGAAGTAACAAACTAAAATATCAAAGTACTGAATATAAATTGGTAGTCTGTAGTGTTCTGAAAATATAACAGAGAAATTTGACGGACTATTTATGAAAACTTTTAAGAAATACGCTTGATTCACTTGTTTTATTTGTAAAACACTGTAAATTAGTTTATATTTTGTACTTCAGTTCGGTACTTCAGTACTTAATAATTCAGCAACTTGTGAAGTTGACTTGCAAAGTTCCCACGCAATATTCCACATTCGGTAATGTAACTAGGAATATTCAAAACAAACTTGGGAACTGAGCTTTGAAAAGCGACCTGAAATCGACTGTAATATCAATATTACACTTTAATATGCATATATTACTAAATAAATTATACTAAAACGATTAGTGCCCTCAGGCTCGGTGATTCCAAGCCAATATTCACTTCACCTTCGGCTCAGTCAATATGGGCTTGTAATCACCTGGCCTTTGGCGAGTATAATCAGTCTTAAATAACATATTATCAGTCTACACTAACTTAACTTTATAAATATTAATATGCATGATAATTTTACAGCACCAACCTGGATATCTGGAATCTCACAACCATAAGCCTCAACCTCGTTCATCACCAATGGGTTCAATGGATTTATACTTTTCTTCGAGAAAGATTGAAAGAAAATGGCGGAGCCTCAAGGCAAGACGTCGTATTAACATCGGAAAGTGTCGAGAGTCGAGACCTAAAAGTGGGAGTTGGCGAAGGCGTTCCCCAAAAATAAAATCACCCTTGCATAGTTTTGCACCGGCAAACAATCGCGGCTTTTACCATGCAAATTTACTACTTCGTATTGATTTTAAGAAAAACGTGTCTTAATATTATATTCAATTCATCTGTTAACAATTTTAAAAAGTAGCGAAAAGCCTGTTCGCTGTTAGAAAGTAGTCAACTACTTGGCTACTTTTAGACAAAATGTAGTTCGCTATAACTACAGCTTCTGTTTTAAAAAAGTAGTGAAAAACTACTCGCTCCTTCAAAATTGTAGTTCGCTACTGTAGCGAACTACAGCTACTTCGCTACTACCCACCCTTGTTTTTTTTGCATTTTGTTTGGCAGCCAGGGTGAAAGCAATTGTCCTTGTGTAACAGCAACGCAGGAAAAAATGTACCTGGCAGGGACATTTTTCATCATGTGCCTTTCACATAGTACCCCAGTTTCTTTAAATTTTAAAAAACATGACAGGGTTATCATTAGCCTACTTCAATTTCTCGGACTTTCGATCTTTACTGGATGATTTTCCTATTTTTTGTCACTATTTCTGCCTTTGAATAGGTGAATTTCTTTTGAGATACAAAGGCTTCTTTCTACCCTTGAAATGTATGCATAAACCAAACATGATCCATCAAGAGTCAATGGTATTAATAGAATGGCATACCTAACAGCAAGGCAGAACCTTGACACAGTTTTCAAAACTAGAACCACTGTTATGTGAAGTTACCAGTGTGGCAGTGTTCTTGCATCCAGGTGTCTCTGAGTCAACTAATATTGAATTTAGATATAAGAGGGGCCCTCGTCGCAGCCACTATTGACTCTGATACACTATCTTTTTCTGTTCTTTTGTTTCTGGGTTAATGAATGCTGGTTTAATAGCAACGTCTTCCTGTATGCTATGGAGATCAACAAAATGCTGGGCTCTTGGTGTTTAACACAGTGGGGCCTATACTACAACACAACATAGTTTGCAAGTGGTTTCAGGGTTTGTAAGATGTTTTTTGCAGTATTAAAGAATACTTGGTTGTGTAGTCTGTGTAGGTTGCAAGATGCTCTTTTCTATTTATCAAGGCTAAATCCTGCTTGAACATCTAAGTGCTCCTTTATCTATTTAAATGTGGCTTTCTTCTCCAACTTTCTGTTACTGTCAAATGTTAAAATAATACCTTTACGTCACCATGCACATGCACCAACACTACAAATAATCACGAACTGTTTTTTTTTGTCAATTGAATTCCCAATTTCAGTTCCTTTGATGTACGCTTTATAAGATTGGTATATGTTACAATATGAACGTGCGTAAATAGTGAGGTTAATATTAGTTTATAGGTTAATATTATTAGTAGTAATTGGACAGTGAACAGACGATTTGATTGACATTGTTTTGGGTGGGTAATTTATATGGCGTGATTTTGGGCGAGAAGGAATAGAGCGTGTAAATTGTAGTTGATATTAAAATATATAGGGTTTGTACTGACATGAAACATGGTGGCAGCGGTGAGTGTTTAACCAGATCTAGATTCTGCTATATGATGGAAGAAACAAACGAAACAAACTCGGACTCACATATGTCTACGACTTCACAACCTCAGACAAGTTAACAAGCTCTGCAAGCTGGCTCGCCGACAAGTCCTATAAGTCTGGCCAGCATAAAACCGCCGAGTAATCTTTATTTACAAGACAACACGGCCATGAATTGGAAGACTTAGAAACAAAGATGGGAAAACTACGCAATTGTGGCGAATTTAGTGGCTCAACCCGAACCGTCCAAAGTAGCGTTATTTCTTCACTGTTTGGGCGCCAAAGCTCTTAAAGTATACAATGGGTTGTCGTTTGATTCTGAGGACGATCGACAGAACCTTTCTAAAATCCTGGAGAAATTTGACGAATGCGCTATTGGCGAAGTTAATGAAACCTACGAAAGGTATGTTTTCAACAGTAGAAATCAGGACGGGGCCAAGTCTAGGGATACATATATTACTGACCTACGCAAACTAATGAAGACATGTAACTTTTGTGATTGCCTAAAAGATACGTTGTTAAGGGACAGAATCGTACTCGGGGTTCACAGTAAGAATCTGAGAAAAAGATTACTCCAAGAACGCAAGCTAATGCTGAAAAAGTGTATCAATATCTGTTGCAGCGTAGAAGCAGCGACAAACCAGTTTAAGGCGGTTTCCAAAACAAAAGCGGAAGATGTAAACAAAGTTGGCTACGACAATCACCGAAAGTCGCGACAATTTAGTCGAGGTTGTAAGGTCGAGCGAAATTTGGAATCTCGTTCCTGTAAATTCTGTGTGACGTGTCAAAAGGGCCTAGGCGCTGCTTTAATGCAACATGGAAAACCTATTGCATACACGAGCCGGGCGATGACACAGACCGAAAAGCGATATGCCCAACTGGAAAAGGAGATGCTCGTGATCGTCTTTGCTTTGGAGAGGTTCCACCAGTATACATTTGGTCGACCAGATCATGTATACAGCAAGCACCACAGAGGCTCCAAGGCATGATGCTGAGACTACAGAAGTATACTGTCGAAGTGAGCTACGAGCGGGGAAAGAACATGTTGCTAGCTGACCTACTCTCAAGAGCCTACCTACCCATAGCACAGTCAACCAAGATCATGAAGAGTTTGAAAACGTCAACACCGCGAATCTTCTTCCCATTTCAAAGTACAGATTGGATGAACAGAAACTCAACAGAACAAAGCATCGCAAGCTCTGAAGGAAGTCATTCTGCGAGGTTGGCCAGAGGATAAGAAATCCCGGCCATCGCAAGTCTTGCCATATTACAGTGTGAGAGATGAACTTACCATTGAACACGATCTTATTTTCAAAGGGGAAAGGGTCGTCATCCCTATGACTTTGCGTCCACTCATGAAGCAGAAAATACATTCGTCACATATGGGTGTGGAGTCATGTTTACGGGGAGCCCGAGACTGTATTTACTGGCCGGGTATGTCATCAGAGATTCGACAACTCGTGGAAGCATGCGAAACACGCCAGAAGTTCAACATTGGGCAATCAAAAGAAACCCTGAAAAGTCACGAAATTCCTAGTCGCCCGTGGGAAAAGATTGGCGTCGATTTGTTTACATATAACAACAAGGAATTCCTCATCATTTTCGATTATTACAGCAATTTTTGGGAAATCAACGAACTTTCTACTACTGCGGCTCCCGCGGTAATCAAAAAGCTTAAATGCCATTTCGCCAGATACGTTTGTCCTGAGACAGTAGTAAGCGACAATGGCCCACAATTCTGCGCAGCATTCGCTGGGTTCACTAACACATGGGAATTTGAGCATCGTAACATCAGCCCCTGGAACAGTAAAGCCAACGGAAAAGTCGAAGCGGCTGTGAAAATGGCAAAGGCCCAAGATAGCAATGCGGATATTCAACTATCGTTACTGGATCAAAGAAATACACCGACACAAGGAATGAACACTTGCCCAGCCCAGACATTCTTGAATCGGAGAACCAAGACATTACTTCCAAGGAAAGATACTCTTCTACGTCCAGAGGTACCTTGCGTAGAAGAACAGCTGGAGAATATTAAGAAAAAACAGAAGGATCAAGCACGCGACTATAACTGTAAGGCCAAAGATTTGCCGAAGTTGATGAAAGGGGATGTAGTACGGATAAAACCAACAAAAAACTCATCGAGAGAGTGGAGAAAAGGGGTAGTAGTCTGGAAAATTGATGACAGGTCGTACGTAGTTGAGACGGTGGATGGGACAAGATATAGGCGGAATTGATATCATCTTAGGAAAACAGAAGAATTGGTTTCAGGTCAAGACCATATCAACAAAATCGAGCGTGGCTCAAAAGATGAAGACACAGAGGAAGAAGACAAAGTCATGGAAACATTTCGTGCTGCACACTTGATAGCAGAGGAAAGTTTGCCCGACCCAGGGGAGCGTCAATCTCAGTTATCTAAAGTAGTACGGCCACAACAACAACAAAGGCCACATGCGTATTTGGAGGACTTTCACTGGGGTAATAAACAATAGTATGGGGCTTGGAAGATACTCTCGAACAGTTGTAGACACAGTAGGTAATATGCAACTGCAAAACGGGGAGGATGTTACAATATGTACGCACGTAAATAGTGAGGTTAATATTAGTTTATAGGTTAATATTATTAGTAGTAATTGGACAGTGAACAGATGATTTGATTGACTTTGTTTTGGGCGGGTAATTCTATATGGCATGATTTCGGGTGAGAAGGAATAGCGGTGTAAATTGTATTTGATATTAAAATATATAGTGTTTGTACTGACATGAAACAGTGTATAATCTTCTTATCTTCTGGATCTTTCTTATCTTTGAAGAAAGTTTACCTTTAAATTCTAAGAAAAGTTGTTGTATTCTGTCTGTTGGAGTAGTTTTAAACATATATAATCAGATATGGAGGGATCGATCTTGGATTCATTTATAGCGAAAATATCAAATGCATAATCACTTAATTCGAATCTCATCAATGTTTTAAAAGCTATTAACAGCAAGGCTCACAATTTTCAAACCCCTGTTTGGCAATATCAATCAATAAAGAATCTGATAGTTTGGCCTTATTCAGGAAATCTACCATCCTCTTATTCGTGTTCACATCCACTGGGTTGGACAAGTTATCACTAGCATTGTGAGATAATGCCCCAGCTGTGGCAGCTGAGCTGTCTGAAAATCCTGATTCCTTAGTTGCTTACTTGTCAGATGTTTAGAATATACATTATTACGTAAAAAATTAATAAAGTTGACTGCAAGGTAGGCTGATCCGTTAGCATTCAAATGAAATTTGCTGCTATTCAGGGCAGAGGAATTAATATTTGCATCATCTACAAAAGAATATCCTTGACTCTAACAAAGGCTATAAAGATCTTCATTAGTTTTACTTACTTTTTCGTTAAAGTCACAATCTAATTATGAATGCTGAAATTCCCACTTTTGATCCAAGGAGCTTAGCTTTAATCTTGTTAGCAAGTTTTTCAATTTTAGTTGAGCAGGTTTTCTCTGCATTAGTGGGCAAATCGCTTGTACCTACATAAATTATAACATGAGATGGGCTTTCCCTTAGCCGTACTGAGTAGCCAATCTTGATTTCAAAAGTATACCAACAGATATAGTCATTATTTATCTTACTAATTGAACTAGAAAAGAACTAAAACAATTACTTCTTACCAGTTAACAATAATAACTATATTTAATACCTAAAATAGCAAAAATTTTCAGTCAAAGCGGTCCATCTCATGCCCCAAATATACAGTACAATAGTACAACTGAGATTTGAAGTTTTCTCAAGTAAACTGCAATTTTCTCCGCCACAATTCTATAAGATTTCTTAAAATTTTAATATCTTATAGAATTTCATATTTACTTTCTACCGGTACAAGTTCTGTAGGCGGTGCAAGCGTATAAATAGGCAAAATTCAAAGTCAAACTGATATATCCTGTTAGGGATTTTAATTAGAATTAATCAAGCAAACAACCTGTTAAGTCATCTTGAATAAACTGCAATTTTCTCAGCTCCAACTGCATAGGATTTTTTTTAAATTTCATATGTTGCATAATATTCTATTCCTTTCTAACAATATCAGCTTCATAGGTGGTGCAAGCCTATAAATAGGCGAAATTCTAAGTCAAAGGCACTATGCTATATCCTGTGCAGAATTTTAATTAAATTAATCAGGCAAACACGCTGTCAATTCAACTTCAATAAACTGCAATTTTCTCAGCTGCAATTGTATTTGATTTTTTAAAAATTTCATAATTTTGTTACACAATTTCGTATTTCCTTTCTAACCATACCAGTTTCGTAGGTTGTGCAAGCCTATAAATAGGCAAAATTCTTTGTCAAACTAGATGTGTCCTCTCAGGAATTTTAATTATAGAACTAATAACTCAAACACGCATTAAAGTCATCTTCAATAAACTGCAATTTTCTCATCCGCAATCGTATAGAATTTTTTAAAAATTTATATTTTACACAATTTTGTATTTCCTGTCTAACGATACCAGTTTTGTTGGTGGTGCCAGCCTATACATGGGCGAAATTCTTTGTTAAACGGGCCTTATCCTGCGCGAAGTCTACAATTGCATGTATACCACAATTGTTTTTTTAACACGTGGTCAAGATGGCGACTGCGACCTTTCGTTGAGCAGCTAGTTCAAACGTATTTATATGCACTTTGTGCATCTTTATGAAAATAATTTATTCGATAACAAGTATTTAAGATGGAAGAAAATCCCAAACAGTTGAAGTTTACAGTTAGCAAGGCCTTAGAGGAAAGATTTACGAACGAAGTTGAAGGTGAGTTAACGACAATATTAAACAATGGAGAGATGCTTTGTATTGATATTTCCAAAAAAAGATTGCTTCGATAAATGGATACTATCCTTAAACTTACGATATTGGTTAGACCTTGGAGAATGCAATATTTACCATGTAGACTGGTGTAAAAAAGTCAATGATGAAAACATACTGGAGGACATCATAATAAACATCAAGAAACCTGATGCGACAAACGAGATTCTATTTTCAATTATGGCTCATATACCCGAGAAGCAAATACGTATCCAAAGCAAGTTCATGGATGCGTGGAAAGTTAACGAGTACCAGAAGTTAGTTCTACTAGTATCAAAGCTATGTTTGTGTCCTTACACTGATCAAGAAATCGTTGGTCAACTATACACAGAAACTTTTTATAATCAAAATGTTTCTGACATATCCAACCTATACAACATTAATCTTGGCAATGTGTCTTTACGTGTATACGTGGAATCCTACTTGGAAAACAACTATGTGGAACAAGAAACTGAAGAAATTGTTAATGAAGAACCAGAACCAGTAAAATCCACAAAGAAAACAAAAATCAAACCACACAGACTTAGGACAAGTTACTCAACACCTCCAAGTAAACAGAAGAAATGTAGAAAGTCCCTTCCAACAAAGAAAGAACACACAATTCAAAAAATTAGGAAATTACAGCAAATTCTTACCACAATAAATGCACTCAGCAAAAGAATAGATAAATTAGAAACCGTCACTGTTAAACTAGACAAAAACCTGGCTAATACTGTTTTGGACATTAAAACTATGAACAATGTGATGTGTGAATTAAGGAACGAATTAACCAAATCAATTGACAGTACACTAAAACATTAACTCTTAGTAGTACAAGAAGAACAGCATAATCTTAAGGATGAAATGGAGGAAAAATTAAAAAAGGCAGAAGTAGAGGTGAAACGGCTCAAAGGTAGAGTTGCGTCCCTTGCAGATGAAAAAAATAATCTTATAAAGCAGATGAAATCTCTACAAAATGACAATAAATCACTGAACAAAACATCACGAACAATACCCCTAAAATCAAAGGAAAACAGACCTGCTATCCCTACCAACCCACCAGCAAATCAAGCATTTAATGCTGACAACAATTCTCCTGCTATACGTGAAACACTCGACGTCCCTGCGGTTGCAATTTCTGATACTACAACTACCAAAAGTCATGTCACTCCTACTGATGAGACCACCAAAATCCCTGCTGTCGAAATTACTGATGTTCACAGTGACGAAAGTACCACCAAGCCTAGTGAATACGATTTTGTCATGCTATGTGACTCAAACAGGAAATTTTTAGTCATCAATAAACTGTGTTTGAATAGAAACAGCAAAATCATTGCCTGTAATACCACAAAAAAAGCCAAAGAAGTCTTGGAGTCTCCAAAATTTGAGGTCAAAAAGGGAATTATCATTAACCACCGGTGTTAATGACCTCGAGAACCTGTCCGCAGAAGAGATAGTAAAATCGCAGGTCCAAATGGTAAATATGGCTGTAAAAGAATTCTTGGGACAACAAATCGTTGTGCGTGGCATCATCCCGAGAGGGGATGAGCTAGATAGGCAAACATTAACAATGAGATTCACGAGCAGATTAAAGACATCCTTAGTGTTAGCCACATTTAGAATGGCAATTTATGCAATGGTAGTCTATATTTTGACCACAAACATTTGAATCGGAAATTTGGTGTTCCTGCCTTTGCAAAGAACATAAAAAGAGAACTACGTCTGGTTTTTGGCCCCAGAAGAAATAAAAATCCAGACAAGCAACTAAGAGATGCACCTACCTACCAAAACCAGGAGACATACCACCACAGAAATGCAAATCCAGGCCAACTTCAAAACCAAGAGCAGAAAACCTTGAAGAATGTACATGACTGAAAACAGTCTACAATATATGATGAACTCAAACAGGTATCAACTTTATTAACACAACAAATCCAAAACAATATTAGGATGAACCAGCAGAGGGTACAATATCAAATGTACACACAAGCAGCTTTTCCTCCTCAATTTGCTTATACTAGATTCATTTAACATAGATAGTTATACAACACACATAGAATAGATTAGATTTATTTAACTAATGGCAGAACACTTCCTTCGGTTTGCAAGTTAGAATATTGAAGGTTTATCTGGTAAACTTGATGATAGCGATTTTGTTTCGAACCTAAACAAATTTGATATAGTATCTCTAGTTGAAACATGGTTACCCCATACAAGTAGCAATATTCATGTCGACAGTTTTTATTCATTTTCAAATGTAGAAAAACGGTCTCTAAAAATTTGCGTAGAAGTTCGGGTGGTATTACTATTTTCGTAAAGTCAACTCTTAGAAAAGGCATAAAGTTCTTAGACAAAGAAAGTAGTCAAGAATTTGTTTGGTACAAAATGGACAAAACGTTCTTTAAAGTCAAGCATGATATTTTCATCTGCACTGTTTACATCTCACCCCAAAACTCATCCCATGAATCATGTTTAAACATTGACCATTTCGAAAAAACTCCAGAACAATATCTATAAGTTTGCAAATAAGGGGAGTATCATTTTGTGTGGGGATTTTAATGCTAGAATAGGAACTGTAGAAGACTTTATTGATAATAAGCACCTGGAAGACGATATATTCGCCCCTTTTTCTTTCGATCAGCGATTATCCCAAGACCTCCAAATTAATGCCTATGGAAAATCCCTCATTGATCTGTGTATTGGTAATAATTTAATTATTTTAAATGGAAGAACGAATGGTGATCTCCTTGGACAGTTTACTTGCCATACTTGTAATGGAGCAAGAGTAGTTGATTATGTCATCGTTTCACACGATTTCTAGCATCAGTCGTAGCCTTTAGAGTTGATGATATAACTGAATATTCTCACAATTCCTGTTTATCTTTCACACTAGAAAGTCAGCATACACGAAACTCAAATGACTCAATCAAATTAACACCCCATAATAAATCTTTTGCATGGGATGATAGTCTAAAAGATATCTTAAGAGAATCTATGAGGTCTAACGTTGTACTGAATAAGTTAGAATCTTTATTTCTCTGACGTAATGGTATATCCAGTCATGAAACAACAGACACCAATTCACTCGTTGAAAATTTCTCAGAAATTTTGTCCGACACATCACAAAAGATTTTAAAAATTATGAAACAGAAGAACGGAAATAAAAACAAAAATTCTTGTAAAAGAAGACAGAAATGGTGTGATGAAAAGTGCCACAGTCTAGTTAAGAACTTAAGAAATATAGGTAGCTTACTCTCAAAAATCCAAACAATATTTACCTGCACCACCTCTTTTTTGCAAAAAAAGAAGGAATATAAACAAAGAATTAAAAAGCAAAAAAGGCAATTTCATAACACTATTCTAAATAAAATTGAGCAATCAGCAGAAAACAATCCTAAAGAGTTTTGGAAACTTGTTAATAGTATAAAAGCACAAAAAACAGGCACCGCTTGTGAAATTCCACCATCCAAATGGTTTGAATATTTTAAAAACTTGAACAGAATAAATCTCGACAATAAAGAACGAGCAATGAAGCGCAACTTGTAAAGGATTTCAATATTTGGCAGTAGAATCAAATGAAATTTTTGATAGACCAATATCTCTGGAAGAAGTCGGTCTTTTGTCTAAAAGATTGAAAAATAAGAAAGCTAGTTCTGGTGACTTGTTGTCCTACGAGATTACTAAGTTGGCAGTTGAGGTCTTACCATCTTACTTCCAAAAACTGTTAAATGAAATCTTATGCAGGGGATACTTCCCATCAGTTTGGTTTAAAGGCTTTATAGTTCCAATGCATAAATCAGGGAGTCATATAGATCCGAATAACTGTAGGGAATATGTATAAGCAGCCGTTTAAGGAAATTTTTACCCTAATTATGAATGAACGTTTAAATGAATATTTACAAGAAATAATATTATGAATAAGTGCCAAATTGGATTTAGGGAAAAAATTAGGACTGCAGATCATCTACTAGTTTTGAAAACCTTAGTAGATTACTACAAATCAAAACATAAACCAATTTTTGCATGCTTTATTGACTTTAGAAAAGCTTATGATAGTGTATGGAGGGAGGGTCTTTTCCTCAAACTGATCCTGAACGGTTGCAGTAGAAAATTTATATGTTTTCCTCCTATAATTGCTCGGTAAAACTGGAAGAAGGCAGCACTCCTTTTTTCAAGTCTCATGCAGGGTTGTAACTTAAGTCCTACTTTGTTTAATCTCTTTATTAATGATATCCCTGATATATTCAATGGGTCATGCACTCCAGTAACACTAAATGATACCGAGCTAAGTTGTTTGCTCTACGCGGACGATCTGGTCCTACTTTCTGAATCAAAGCTTTCTGAATCAAAGGCAGGGTTACAGAATTGTCTAACAAAACTCGACAGCTGCACTAAAAAATGGAAGTTAAATATTAATTTTAAAAAATCCAAAGTTATGGTATTTGGAACACCAACCCAAAATCGTTTACATTCAACATCAGTGTGGTCAATCAACCAAAACACCCTAGAAAATGTAAATAAATATTGCTATTTGGGTATCACCCTACACGTCTCCGGCAATTTTAAACAAGCTCAAAAAAAATACATGCAAAAGCACTACACACCTATCATAGTATATTTAAATTTTTTTCAAATGTTGAAAATGCCCTGATAAAACTAATGTTAGAACTGTTTTCCTGAACAAAGGAGACTTTTGTCTGATTGGTCAATTTTTCCTAAGGCTTTCACTGATCAATTTTACTTCCGGTTCGGGAAAGCTCGAAAAAGCATACGAAGATTTTAAAAAACAACAAGGTCAAGTAGCCTAACTAAATGAGCATGCACAGTCGAATACAACTACGTTAATACATGATTTGACGTTTGATGTTTCTACCTTCAAAGGGATAATATTAAAACAGCACTAATTCAAGGTATAGCATTCAAAGACTATACGAGTTGTGGAGTGATGAAAGAATTAAGTTACGAAAGCGAATATAATAAGAAAAGAAGACCTGTTTATCGTGTTCGGTTTCCTTGACATGAGCTGGCAAAGAACATGTATACCTCGACATATAGCTACCTTCTATTGTGCTCAATTGACAGTTTTATATGCATCTCATTAACTCAAAATTTTACTCGCTTAAACTAATAAGGTAAGTTACTTTGATTATCAATTTTTGTGTAATAACAGTATTTTGTCTGAAAGTTATCGGCTTTTGTTTTCAACATTTATCGTGATAGTAATTTTAGCTTTTTCGTAATGGAGTCTATTTGGCCAGTTTTTTACCCACCACGAATGCAGTGCAGGGTCGACAAAAAAATAAAAGTTGTGTTAAACAGTAGTTTCACATAAACAACTCAGCCTGTTAGCCTTTTCCCGTCACACGCTTTCGTTTGTTTACAAGCGGCAAAAAACTCATAAGTTTCAACCTACTCATTTCCTCTCCAATTTTTGTCTAGGAAAAAAATTTAAGAAAACAGTAAAAAGCGTATGAACGTATGCTTTACCATTTTCAAGAGCTTGGGATCATAAAAGTTTAGGTAAAAACAAACTTATCTGCAAATATTCTGTATCTAAAACATACAAATACATGTAATTACTAAGCAGTCAAACACTGCTTGTAATCTTGTCCTTTCATTAAACCTGAACGACAGTCCGCATGATTGAAACTATTAAAACTATATGTGGAACAGCTTGCATTGAAAAAATAACTGTAATTACTGTAGTGTATAATTTTAGTGTGTTTAAAGGGAATTCCCGTCACACGAGCTCGTTACATTAGTCCAGGCATTTTTGTGCGAGCAACTGAAAAACGAAACAGCCTTCTCGTTTAAATTTAATGTTCAAAACAAAAGGTAATAACTTTCCAAAGAAATATTGTCATAATGTGAAAACTCACTTCTGAGATAATATATCTTTGAAGTCTGAGCATACAAAGTTTTGAGGTGATCAGTTGTATATCAAGCCTTGAAATTACCATGGTTGAAGGCTATGTATCTTCTTTGCTTGTTTTTGGCTAGAATATTACACATATAAACAAGGCTTTGTTTTTCCTATAATGCTAGTTTCCATAACTTTACTTTATAGTCATTTAACTGACCATGTATCATTAATATTACTTACCGAGTTAGCCGTTCTAACCTCCTTTGATTGAGCATAAAAATAATAAAACGTGAAGCCTGTTATGAACATTGTATCATTACGTGCATGTATATTTTCACTGCTCCAGAACGAACGGCATTAAAACTTTGAAATACTGCATCAAAACTCCCAAGTTTAACGGCTGCCTAAGATAAACACTTGCTGCATCAATTAACGTTGATTTCAGAAAGATCAGAAGCAAATACTATTTGTAAACGCTGTTTCAATTGTCAACTAATCATTTTAAGAACTTTGCCCGCTCCTTCACGGCTTCCCGAACCGGAAGTAAATTTCATCAAAGAAACTCTTAAAAGAGTTGACCAATCAGACAAAAGTCTCCTTTGTTGTTTTCCTGTATTGTCACTCCAATCTTATTATACGGTTGCAAGGTGTGGGGTCCATATCTATTGGGTAGAATGGACTCTATTGCAATGTTCAAAAATCAAATTTTACGCATCAATAGTGAAATGGAAAAACTTCATCTAAAATTTTGTAAACGAGTTCTAGGTGTCCATTCCAAATTATACAAACATCGTGGTATTTGGAGAACTAGGAAGGACACCCTTGATCTTTCAAATAGCTCAACTAGTAATAAAATAATCAAAAGTCCATCATTCTCAAACACACTGGTTGGCAAAGCAACAAAAGTATGTATGGAGCTTAAGCTGAAACCGACGATATTTCTTAGATACACTCTGCAACTTTGCGAGGAGGAAGATTCTATTTTACAAAATGAAGTATTCAACTTGCAGACTGAAATCTTTAAATCAGAAAAAAGTGTCTTCCATTATGTAAAACGTGGACTTCGAAACGTTTTTATGAGGTACTGGGGTGAACAGTTTCAACCCGATAAAAACGGTGGCAAGTTAAAAAGGTGAAAAAGCGTTTTGAACCTGAAAAATATTTATATGAAATTACCAACTTCAAACATCACCAAGCTGTCACAAAGGTAAGAATATCAGCTCATAAATTAACTGTTGAAACTGATAGATACAACAATACCCCATACATACATACAAGATAGATTATGTAGGTTCTGCAGCCTGAATGAAGTAGGGGATGAACATAACTTTTTAATGTTTCGCAAAAACATAAAGCTCCCAAGCTTTAGGTCAAAATTTTTTGAAAAGACTTTTCCTTGGAAGAGCTATTTATGTATATTATAGCTATGAAGGATGAATCAATCATGAAGTTAGTGGCTAAGTTTTGTTTCGAAGTTCTAACTACATTTGATAGTCTATTAGAATAAACACATTACAAAGCGCTGTAAATAACTGAAGTCAAATAACGTAGGTCAAATTCACCTTACTTGTTTTGAAATTAGTATTGTTACTCTTACTTTGAGGTTTATGCCTCTATATGTATAGGTTTGCTTGTAGTTCATGGTGTATTCATATGTACCAGTACAGGTATAGTAATGTTGAATAGCGATTATTATTATAACATCTCAAAACTATAGACACCTCATCAAATTATCTTGAATAAACTGGTATTTTCTCGGTCGCAATTGTATAGGATTTTTTAAAAATTTCATATGTTACACAATTTGTATTTCTTTTCTAACGATACCAGTTTCGTAGGTGGTACAAGCCTATAAACAGGCAAAATTCTTTGTCAAACTGGATATATCCTGTGAGGAATTTTAATTAGAATTAATCAGTCAAACAACCCCGTTAAGTCATGTTGAATAAACTGCAATTTTCTCGGCCGCAATTGTATAGGATTTTTTTAAAATTTCATATGTTACACAACTTTTTATTTCCTTTTTAACTATACCAGTTTCGTAGGTGGTGCAAGCCTATAAATAGGCGAAATTCTAAGTCAAATGCGCTATATCCTGCACGAAGTCTACAATTGCACATATAAAACATTTCAAAACTACAAACTCCTCATCAAATGATCTTGAATAAACTGATATTTTTTCGGGCGCAATTGCATTGGATTTTTTAAAAATTTTATATGTTACACAATTTTGTATTTCCTTTCTAACGATATCAGTTTCGTAGGTGGTGCAAGCCTATAAATAGGCAAAATTTAAACGCGAGTAGATTAGTGTTTATACTTTAGTTTATAAATACATAAAAGATATTCGATTAAATGTTTAAAAGTGTTCGTTTTTTCTATAGTAGAGTATCTGGTATGTAAGTCAATGTACGATAATTTCAACACTTTACTGTTGAGTCTTTGTAATGGATAATTTTCAATGCTTTGAAGATTAATTTCTAATTTGTTGTTGTTCAATTTACTTTTTGGCTTGGTTGGAGTAGTTCCACCAACTAAATAGCTGGTTAGTCTTTGTAGTAGTGATTGGGATTTCTTTTTGTCTTTGAAATTAATCAATTTTTCAATTGATCAGTTCGATGGTGATCTCTGTCGTTAGTTCTCCAGGTGTAAACTGTTTCTCTATATCTGTAATATCTTCCGAGTACATTTGTTTAAAAAGATGTGCCAGTTCGGATCGAGAGTTTAAGCAAGTTCTGTTTAATCCATACGGTTTGGAGGGCAAGTGTATTGTAATCGAGTGTATTGAAATACATGTACTGAGTCAGTAAAGGGTAACGCGTAGGAGTGAATGTCAAGTATTTTTAGAGCGTACGATCGGCTTGTAAGTGTGTTTAGGTACTGTTCTGCAGGGTGTCGGATATTGTAAGAGCGTACGTACGGTATTGTTGAAATGCTGTACGTACACTATGCTACTGTTTAGACATTGTTTTAAGCGTATGTACGCGCGGCAAGGTCAATTCATGTAATGATATACACTGTACATACAGTATGCTATTGCTTAGGCATTGCCAAAATGCTGCAAGGCATATTCTAATTGCATCATACGGCAGGCATCGCCCACATGTACCTGAGCTATAAAAATCCGTAAACAGAGCTACTTTTTATTGCATTGAAGTTTCTTTTGACCCAAACTGTTTTTTACTGAATTTCAGCATAGAACATCTGGAAAAAATGAATTTTTCTAAAGAATTCATGTATGGAAACAAAGTGTTTACAGGTGAAGTTTCTTCTGTAAACTATTAGAAGTGATAATAGCCTGGGCTGTTTCTGACAAAATTGAAAAGCTTTCTAAGGAAAGATGTTGTGAATGTGAGTATGACCATCCCAGTCAGCGTCAACTTGATTACCTGATTTTAACGGTTGAAGAAAGTGGACAACGTACGGTTTGGAAGCAATGGAAAGAGTGAACAGTAAATAGATGACTGGCATCTTTTTTTTTGGAGACGATGAGAATTTTAAAACTTAAATACTACAACAGTATTGTTGATCATTTAAGTATTGTTGACCGGAAGTGACGTGCAAGTTTAAAAACTGTATAAGAATGCATGATCTATAAAAATTTAGTTACAATAATATACTGTACGATGGAGTTTTTGCATGGAAAACCTGCTTCTTGCGCAATGACTGAAAAGGGTTCATTTTGGTTCTGTGGTCAGAGCCAAACATGTCACTTTTTTGCACAGAAGACGATGGGTATTTGTATGAAAAAGCCATAGCAGCCTGGAAATGCACGAATCAACCGCATCCAGTATGTGTTGGTCGTAATAAACTTGCGAAGATGCGCGTCGTCAAAGACATGATGAAAGAGAGTTACGGAAGACCGTTTTTTGTGTGTTCTGAAAGAAACCATCCATTTACCTTCTGGCAGTGGGGTGATGTTCAACCATTAATGCGTCCGATGTGTTGACATGGGTTTTCATGTGCGGTTCTCAAAGTAAAAAAGACAGCGTCAACTCATTCATACCCAAACCGTGGAAATACAAAACTAAAGAGTAAGAGAATTAGTTTAAGAACTGCTTTGACGATTTAGTGCATAGTTTTCAGGACATGAATATTAACTAACATGTTTAATGTTTGTGTATTATTATACTTATATTATAATAAATATGTTTTGCCTTTTTGTATTCATTCTTGTTTTGGTCTGTGTTTGAGGGGAAAATGGAAATAACTTTGGATGAGCTTCAAAAAAATAACGTAGATATTGATATGCGAACGTTATTGCATCATGTGAACTATTTACTTGACAAGCATGGGGACATATATCAGTCAATAGTTTCGCGTTGTCCTGATCTTGTGACTATATTTTACGGAATCGACGTAGTCAATTTTGGTTGTGCTATGGCTTATTTAACACTGGTTTATTTAACAAAAGTTTATGAAGCTGAGATACGTGTAGCTGTACAATTAGTTGCTAAGCATTTGAGAGGCTTTGATTTTGCTAAGTTCAAGATCGAAGAAAGTTTTTTTTTACGAAATAATGCCTATTTTTCAACGCTTGTTTTCGTCATAAAATATAGCGGTTTGTGAAATGAAATTCAGTACATGTCTTCCTTGTGAACACGATGGATGTGAGATTTAGAACACCGGCTAAGTTTTATATCTGTGGTGCAAGTCAAAGCGGAAAGTCTTTCTTCTTTCGTTCCATGTTACATAACCTTGAATATTTATTTTCATCGATACCCTCTAAAATAATATATTCGTATGGCGTGTATCAAAGAATTTACCGAACTATCAAAAACTGTACCGAACATACAGTTTGTGGAGGGATTTCCAAACCATTTATGTGATATATATGACAGATGCTCATGATAGCTCAATGGTGATTTTGGACGATTTAATGTCCCAGTGCTCAAAGATGAACGCTCAGTTTAAATGTGCATTACATGTTGATATTTCAAAATCTGTGTGATTCATTTGGAACTACAACATTGGCTCGTCAAATGTACCCAAAGAATGTCTACTATTTGCTTGAATCATATAACGATGCTACGAAAAGACCATACGGCTATCTTTTGCTGGATCTCCATCAATTAACACTTGCGGATATGAGATTGCAAAAAAGCATTTTGCCAGGCGAAAAACAAGTTGTTTACATAATGCGATATCTAAAATAATTACCCCCTTATAAAGTTTTAACAAAGTATCTCCTTACTATATAAAGTATAACCCAACGAAATGTAAAAGCTTTATATAAATACAATATACATAAAAACAAAAGCCCTGCTTGTTGTGCTTACTTATCACTACACGATAGATACCGGGTAGATTTCCGTGCTTGAGCCTGAGGAGCTCGTAGACCTGACAGGACTCATATCAATTGTTTCATTGTTTGGCTCTAATTGATGGCTGTTCTGGCGGCAGCGAGTATAAAGTTTAGACTTTATACAAATTGCCAAAATAAAAAGTGTACAAATACTTGTTGATAACGATGTTAGCAGGACAGGATAGGGGCGTTTATGTGTCAATGTGACAAAAGTTGGTTTTTCAAACGGTATAGATGTGGATGAAGGGACTGGGGGAATGGAGGTAGTTGAATATTGGTTGACCAAGGTTAAAATGCTGTAGATTTGAATGTGATAACTAGAGGAAATAAGTGGTGGTGTGACATGTTAGGAAGTTGAGGATAGTGGCATATGGTAGGTAGTGGTGATGGGTATTGATGAGGTGTAGGGTTCAGCGGACGAAAATCGTGGAGTATGTTGATTAGGTTGGGTACTGCGTCTTGGTGGGGTGTTAGATTGGGAAGATGAATCGGATCAGAGTATTCTGATTAGTGGTGCTAGGTTTTCACGCGATTTTAGGTAGGGTACTGGGTCTTGGTGAAGTGTTGTTGGTAGTGTGGTCTGGTCTGGGGATAAACCGCATAGAGCACAAGGATGACGTTGAGTACGATACAACACTGTATGTTGGCAATAGTTGGGCAATCGCTTTTTACCACGACACCGATGATCTGAATTTTTCGACATATGTCAGGATTTTGGCGCAGGTCGATCATTTTTAGGTTTGGGTAGGAAATTAAAACAGTATTATTAACTGATGAAATATCATTCTGTCGTAAATCCAGAAGTTTTACACTTATGTAATCCTTGTCCATGATGGGTACCTCGTGTAGACCTTGATTGACACAGTCAAGAAGACCAATAAATTTCACCAATCTACATGAAGTCTGCTTGTTTCCATCAGTTGTTGAGAAAAGCCGCGAGAGAATTAAAATAAGAAAAGGTACAAACCCAAACATGATTTCCGTTAACCATAAGAATTGTTTGCAATAAATGTACGCACAAGTTTTGAGAGCACTATTGACATGTAGAAAAACATTCAAAAGTGTTTCTAAAGTGCATTACAATTAAATGTGTGATATGAGACATTTGTTTACTTTTGTCGATTAGCAAGTTATAGAATCATCCTCTTCATGCAATTCAGTTTATTTGTCTCATGATGTCAAAGAGGATGAGAGGTAGTTTGCCTTACTTGCAAATACTTGCAAAGCATAAACCTAAAGTACAAAAAGTTCTTATAGAACATGGGCCAAGCAACCTTGTATTGAGCATTTGTGAATGCTGTCATAACGTCTTAAAAGGGACAGTTCCCTTGACGAAGAGGCAGAAACAACATTTGTCACGATACAAGAAACACCTTAGAGACTTGGCAAACAAAAAGGTTTCATGAACGAAATGAAGACAGATTGAAAGAGGTTCAAATTGTCAGTGGATCGGGGGAGGATGTGCCTGATAGCAGCAGCAGCACTCGAATTGGCAGTCATCAAAATATTTTCAAACCTTGGTAAAAAGACATAAAGATACGGAAAAGCAAGAAAAAGCTTCAGAACGTTGGCTTGATTATTAACATGATAAATATGTATAGTACTTTTTAAGAGCATTAAATTAAATTGAAATTGTAATTTTCTGTCAACATTTTTTATGTGGGAGGGGGTAGCCATTAATACACAATAATAATCAATAAACTGATATATAGAGCATTACAAAAAAAAAATTATCAGGATATGCTAAATATTACAAGATGCGTTTTTTACTAATCTGATTATGGTTTACATGCAAGAGATTATATATTACTTTAAAATGATTTTTGACAAATTGAGACACCATGGCGTCATTTATTAATGTATTATTATTAAAAACATGCACAATTTTGTTCAGGCTTATGTCCCCGTGACCTTTGATATAAATAAAACAAACAATATTCTCCACAAACAGCTGACCAATCGCTTCGTAGCTTACGGCTATTTAATCTCCATGCGTCACAGTGTTTATCTAAAATGTTTGTAAACGATGTTCCGTAAAATTCTGGTGACTTTCTCAACAGATCAAAAAGGATCCCTTTTTCGAGGACCCTTTCTGTTCGAATGAGATAAACATCACAATCCAGTGTTCACCTGGTTATCGCTTGGATCTGTATTCGCAACAATTCCACAGGGATATTTTATGGTTGTTTGAGGCAGTTTATCACTAGGAAAGACACCACAGAACGTTTTGCTCGTCATGGGATCCTCTTTCAATGCATGAGTGATCTGAATATTGTTCATTTAGCCAGAGTAGTCGTAAACAATGCTTCTTTCAGAGTCGATTTGAATTAGGTTCTCAAATATCCTGTAGCATACAAGACTCACGGAATATCCTGGGGTGGCAGAGAACTTAATTGTCAACTGTTAGACTTCCTTTCTGCACGACATTAAAATGGGGTGACAACCCACACATATCAGCTGATAGGTCAAAAGCATAAACAGCATAAACAGCATAACCTGTGGAACACTCAGTACGACTGACGTCATTTCCGGCATTGAAATACATTTTTAGAAACACATCAACTTGTTTGAACAGACTGTGCAGGAAATTGTTCACAATACCAACATTTTCGTCTGCATCTAGATCTGTTCCATTTGCCTTTGTGACCTTTGCTCTCACAACAAGAATCGTTTTAGATAAATCGACATAATCTTCAGTACCCGGAGATAAGAATGTGATTGGACCACCATCCGATACACTGGACACTGGCTTGTGATCCATAGGGCACAGAAAATAGATTTAGTTTGCTTTTGCTGCATTCTTGTGATTTGCAATGTACAAAATTCGTGTTTAACCAAATATGTCTTCAGAGATGTTTTCCATTTCTTGGCCTGATTGTTTCTGCCAGCAGGCTGAGATGCCTTTCTCTTTTTAGCTGAGTTCCCTGCCTGTTTTGCTCCATGTTTTCCATTTCCTGTTTCGGCATAAGTATTTACTCGTTGTATAACTTTCTTTTTCACCACGTCAGCCACCTCCCCAATACATGCTTTTGCTGCTTCTTTGGCATTTTTGCCGGCTAATACATCGCCCACAAAACTTGCCCCACTATTCAATGCTATGTTGCTAAGGGCGTTTGCTCCTCTTTTGATCATTGGCAAAACCGCTCTTGCAACGCTACGAAACAGGCCACCAAGACCAAATCCCACTTGCCCATGTCCAATTTGCCATAGACTGCCTCTGAACACAAACATCCCATGACCTTGTTGTTGATTGAGATAGTAGTTCCCGTACGGATTGTTCTGAGTCATTTTTACAGAAAGTAAGGTGAGCTTTTTTGCTTGAAGTGTAGTGCAATGATCACCTTTCCGTGCTCAAATGACACTGGGTCTCCCGTGTCATTCCTTAAAAGAACCTCCGCGTCCTCGAACGATTTGGTTTGGACAGGTACGTACTGAATGTTGGCAAACGTTTTAGCAATGACGTCACCAAACTTTCCTTCAGCAGGAATGCTTTTCAGTAATGGCGCACTTGTATCTCCGGCGACCTGCGGCTCAACAATATTGCAATAGACATAAATCGTCGATACAACCGTTAAGTCAGTTATGCAAGGACTAACAGTCGTTTTTGTGATGATTTTTAAATATTATCCCCAAACCCTAAGATAGTAGACATTTGATCGATTAAGCCGAGTTTGTACCCGTTTTTTAACTGAACAGTCACTTTTCCGTTGAGAGCATTAAATGTTAACTTAATGTTATCGTTAATATTCTTAGGTAATGCTTTATTAACAGCTTTGACAAGATCTTGCATTGATACGTGACACGTAAACGTTCCACGATAGAAGCTTTGGTTTTGTTATACATGTACAATTCAATGTCTTCTTTTTGCATTAGCACTCGAAAATGTTGGTTTAGGAACTGCTCCTTGGTCTGCCATGATTTTTTCAGGTTTGCATCCAGAAGACAAAATGGCCTTGAAAGCATTCACCAAACTTGGCCCTGTTTTATTTTTCAATGGAACTACCCAAGCATACTTTGAAAAGACATCAATGCATACCAGTAAATATCTATAACCATCATTAAACTTTTGCATAGACTGCATGTCCGCTAAATCCATCAGCCATTGTTGATCAATACCACCCTCGATAACACGGTTTATTTTAAAGTTGCGGCAAACAGGTTTATGTAATGTGTATGCATATTGTTTCATCAACCATTGCTTAATTTGTTTACGACTTATTTTAAAATTTTCCCTCCTTTTTTAGGTCCTTATACAGGTGGTTTACTCCACTGTTGCCTCTAGAACGTTTAGTATTGTAATGAACACTAGATACATAACTATCTACGCTGTCCATTATCATTTATTAAATGAAAAATATAGGTTTGTTTTTGCTGTTTTATTCCTGGACGTTCTCAATGTTATTGTTTTCATTTGGCAAGGTGCTAATTTGGCTTACTGTCATCGGATATTAAAGCATTCATCTCGTTTTCAACAGGTTTATAATTCTTAACAGTTTTGCTATTATAGCCCATCTGCAAATGTCCCTCGATTAAGTTCATTGCGACCAAAATTTATACCAAATCGAAACATTTTGTGTCGGTTATGATTTTTGTTAATCTTTTAAATTTGACGTTTGCTAGTGAACTGCCCCATCTCTTTTACTACAGCTTGTATGTGTTAATGAGCGCTGTAAAAACATTGTATGAATATATGTATTACTGGGTAGAGAAATTATCAGATAATTTTTAATTAAAAACAGATGTTACAGGCAAAAGACTCATTAAGTGGGAGAGACAAAATGAGGCAAACACGAATATTGGCCCAACCCCACTTAAGAATCTTCTGCTATCTTGAGCACTGCATGCTCCTTGAGTGGTAACTGTATTAAAAAGATATTTGTGAGAGAGAATATAATTATGCAAACACTGACCTACCCCCACTTAAAGAATTTTCCATTGGCCATGCTGAACATTGCGTCCTGCGTATGCAAATACAGCATTACATAAATGCTGGCCTCAGGAGCAGATGAGTATTCTGCACAAGCATGGAGAACAGAAATGCTGAAAGAGCCAGACGAAACAGAGAAAAAGTAAAGGCAGAAATGGAAAACCTAAAGGCAGAATTTCTATTCTTTTGTATTCATGCGGGACATCGGCTCTGGAGAACAAAGCGAACAAGAAGTGGAGGCTGCCTTGGCTGAGACTGTGGTGAACTTTGGCATATCGTTGTTGCTAAAGTGAAAAAAAGGCAAAGAATAAAAAACAGTTGTCGTCTTATTTGATAGAGACTCCAAAACAATTTATAGAAATCTATTACAGAATTTTTATAGCTGCCTTATTTGGTGAGATATGTTGACTTGAAATCCTTAGTTGTCCACCATCTTGGATATTTGTGCATATGCACGATACGTCACAACTGGGATCACACGATTTTTTTTTCTTACGATGCAATGGTTAATATGCTCTCATAACCGCATGTACGGCAAGTGTTTCGGATTTTAGCACGGATTGAGAAGATTTCAAACAATATTTGATTGTTGGTAGGTATTTAGGAGGATTTTCGACAGGCTTATCCCTGTTGTGACGTCACTAAAACATTGTTAATGAGGTAAAAAATTAATCCAAGATGGGCGGCGGACAGTTCATTGATTTAGGTGAGAATATCTCCCGAAGTAAAACAGATAAAAAAATTTTGCAATAGACTTCTATTTATTGTTTTAGAGTCTCTTTTAAACGAGACAATAAAATTTTTTGTTGCCATTTCCCTTTAAGAACCACCAAAGGTAAAAAAGATTACAAACAAAATCGATCAAATTGTTTTTCATTTCCTAAAATCTACAAGTTAGTACAAAATAATCGTGCGTTTGTTATAAACAATCTGATAGTCCTTTTTTTGCCATTTGGTGACTATGTTCTTGGAGTGTTTATCTCTGGTAATTTTAAATGGAATATAAACACTGACACGACGATAGACATTACATTCGGACTTGAGATACACCAGGGCATGCATAACATCAAAGTTAACGTTTTTCAAAGCTGTACAGTTTAATGTTATACCCCGCACTTTTGTTTCAATCTTATTGCTGGCTGTCTTATAGCAATAGTTTTTTGGTCCTCCAGAAATAAATGTTGTAATGTAATCTCCCTGTTTTAACTCATTCGTCAAATTGCCCAAATAATTACCTGTAGATGGTTCAGGCTCACCAGGTCTCAATATGAAAATGACAGTCATTGTCGTAATAACACACGCTCTTGTAGTAAGTCCAACACGTCGTACAGTTTTAATCTTGCATATGCTGTTGTAAACGCAGCAATAACAACATTTGTTTTTGCGTTTGGTTCAACAAAGTTTTTATCATATTCATAATGCAACTCAACGACATCGCTAATCAGATTTACGTCCAAAACATCGATACTGTCTGATGCTAAGTAGTCAAAATAAATCTGAGGGCCTGAAATTAGCTCCACTTTTGTCATATTTGGTCGTTGAGCAAATTTGCCTATAAAACCAAAAAACAGTGTTTAAAACATTGAATTCAATGACGTGGCCAATTTGATATTCATATATCCATGTCTTATTGCACAGTTAATCTCTTTCGAAGTCGTTGTTCTTTTTTTAGGTTACTGTGAACATGAATATATCTATATCTAATCTCTTTCTGATCTAGTAATTGTTTTAAAAATAGCATTTACCCCAAAACGAAATTAACATTAGCTCCGCCTGTGCACGTAAACACCAGGATTATGTTCATTCTTGCTCAGGTCCAAATAGATTCCCTCATGTTCTAAATACTGTTGAATGTATTCCATTTTCTCCTCTTCTGTTGTACATTCCAAGGGACAACTACTGGATTCCTGCTTCAACTTTAAAAATGTATCAACATAATCCTTAAATAAGTCGCTCGACTGTTTTTCAAAGTGCCAGACCTCATGAACGCACAGAACCCTATAACCTTTCTGAAGCGCCTTTTCTAGCTCAACACTTACCCATGAGCTTGGTTGCATGTATCTGCACACGTTTTACATAGAGGAAACATAAATTTACCTTGAGTTTGATATGGTAAAACGGGGTGAAACAGTCCTCGTGGCGGCAGGGCAGTATATTTTATCTAACCAAAGTTTGTTGAAAGATCTTGGAGGTTTTCAGTTATAATCTTAGGGTGGCCGACAACTGCGGGAGTGGTCTTATTACAGAAAGGGGTATAAGCTTGTAAAATCATAATAAAATGTTGGCATTGGTGAAATAGCTTTGTGGCATTTGTGCAACCTCCATAAAAAGCATCACGAGGTTCAAGAGGCTCGACCACTTGAAAATTATCAAATTAAGCTTTCATCTCAGCATTGTTCTTAAGTTGCTGATTTATTTGACACTCCCAAATTTCAACAACGTTAAGGTTTAGGGATTTCAGATACATGGTCTTCTCTAATGTCGCTTCACACAAGTCATGGATGGTTTTACCGTTACCAGTATTGGCAGTATCCCTTGAATAACATTTCATACACCCATGCCAAAAACAACCATGCACCTCATAGACAGTGTTCGTCTCTTCGTAAAAACCATCTAAACAGTAATTTCCAACTCACTTCTCGCCTGAGTTTCAAGCGTGTTGTATGTTTATGTTATTTTGTTCAGACGTAAACGAGAGCCACTTAAGTGCAAGAACGGAATGTTTGTCTAATGGCCGGTAACCATTTGGAGGTATAATAGCTATCGTTTCCTCTTTTAAAAATTTCTTTCTGAAAACAAGATTACATGCAGAAGCAATAGTCAAACTACGAAAGAGTTTGCGAAAATCCATACAACAATGTCGCAAAATGTCAACTTCTGACTGGCAATACTTCAATAATTCATCTTGAAAGTTAAAAACGTAATTGTTTTGTTGCAAACTTTTATGCCAACTTAAATTCTCTTTCTCGCTAGGACTCATTCCGTCAGGATAGTAATATGCACTTGGAGGAATTGGTCCAATATATGTTTGATTCTCTGTTCTGTTGAACAGATGTGGAAAATAGCCTTTGACAAGTTCAGTTACTCCAAATGTTTCAACCTGATTCTCAGGGTCTTCACCTCCGCTACCCGTGCTACGGCGAAGACCCTGACACAGGCTGGTCACGTGGCACCCAGATTTTAGGTGCTTGACATTCGTATATAGCAAGGGTAGGTAAAAACGCGTTATCACAATTTATTGTCAAACAGCAATGGAGGTCGACGAAGCGGGAAGTCATCTGACTCTAAAGCCCGTTTTCCACTTCATCTGTATCGTAACAAAACGTAGCGTATATCATTGTTTCGTGAACACTCAGGCAGAACTAATGATATGGACACAATACAATACGCCACGTTTCGCTATGATATGGTTGAAGCGAAAAACGGGCTTAAGACCGCAGAGCTAAGACCGTATCTTTGCTTTCTTTTGTGTTTGCATCAGGCTGTTGTAATCTAAAATCTGCTGATTGTTAAAATCTAAAATTAAAAGGCGTGTCATTAATTCCTCCGACCCAAACATTCGTGCATGATTATATAGCTTAAGAGGATATTCATGTTTAACAAAACAAAAAATATATTTCACTAATAACTATTTGTACAGTAAGAAATTGTGGGGAATTTGGGTGAAGTATTATAAATGTAAATATTTATTTCCGAACTGTTCCAACTCTAATTGCACTATGACCGCTTTTGACAGACAACTCATAATTAACGCGTTTATAAACAAAAGATCCTTTCCCACCCCTCCCACGTTTAGCTGCTCCACGTGACCAGCCTGTATCAGGGTCTTCACCGTAGCGTGGGTAGCAGAGATGAAGACCCTGAGAATCAGGTTGCAAATGTTTTTGGAAAATTTGCTAATTTCATAGGAATAAAACACCAGGAGTCGATAAATTTAATGTTTAGCATTGGCATGTAAATCGTTAGAACTTTAGCCCCATGCATAATAACCTCGAGAACAATACCGTTTTTATGCAGACGTTGTAAAATAAAGTATCCATCGTAACACTGAAAATTATGTGCTATAACGATACTGACTGTGTTTTCTTTCTGAAACAACCACTCACAAAAGTCATCTTTCGTATTTTCACCTTGAAAAACATGTTCGACCCCTGCCTCATCCTGAACAACACAAAGATTAGGAATATGAACACTGCTTTCTTGAATGCACTCAAAATCGAAAAATAATAGTTGATTGTAACAGCTGTCATTGCTATTTTTGTCGCCTTCGCTATCAAACACGTCATCAGAGTCAGCTGTCTCGCTTGCTCTTGTTCTTTCAGGTTACATGTAACACCGATGTGTCTCAATATTCACGTATTTCTGACAAACTGTGCAGCGAACAAGCCCACAATTATGCGACTCAGGCCTCGTTAAATTTCGTTTCACCACTTTTTGACATTTTGTACATTTAACAAGTACTCACAAATTATTTCGTATTTCCTACAGTTTCCTTATGTCTGTTGTAACACCCCTGACTCTTAAAATATCACATACAATTTTTACAGTGAATACATGAAATTATAGGACAATTTTGGAAACGACATGATTTACAAGACTCGCCGCATAAATGGTCGGTTATTTTATAATAGCCTTTCTTCCAAGTGTGACAATACATTTTCCTAACATAAAATGCCGGCATACTAGTAATTACATCACAGTGATTCTCGTGACAGTATAAATAAATACGCTTTGCTGCCTCAGAGTCGGCAAAAATTATTGAATTTTGATGCTCTTTAGAAACAATATTAATTTGATATTCGGTTAAATAGGTTTGAAACTGTTTAACTTCACTCAAACCACACTCTGCAATAGGAACACTACATCTCTCATGCAACTCATGCGCTTTGCAATAGCAACCACTAATGCCCTAGCTAAACACATATTGTCGGTGTTTTGAATGCAGACAATTGAACGTTTGTTTGTCAAATACTTATCTAAATTAATCTCTTGACATTTCTTTCCAGTCCCCCCTTGGGGCATCTCAACATGCACGATATTGACACTTACTGAATCATCTCTGACTCGTCCCCAGTCGTCTCTATATGAGAACACTACTCCAGAAAAAATAGAGATCATTCCGACAAGGTTAAAAATGATACTCCAGATAAGTAGAGAGATTGTTTTTGGCAAAGGGTGAGCTTAATGCCACACGCGAAATGGCAAGAGCGCGCAAGGAATAAGGGCACCCAATGTGGCAAGGGAAGGGAGAAATGGGAGAGGGAGACGACTGGCAGATCCTGCATCGAAACTCTGGAATATCACTCAAAACTCTGGTACGGCTGTTTTTTGTAACTTCACTTGTTGTTTTGGCCTGTACGGAAACATCGTTGGCATTATTTTGGCATTTGTATATTTATAGCTACATGACAAAGATCTTGGAGGGACATTTTAATACATACTGTAAATGTAAACAAATATTCATGGTAAGTTTTCATATCTCAGATCTACTTTTACATTCAAATATACTTTCTCTAGTCTTTCTGCAATATCAATTTGACTACAGTAAATGTTCAATAATAACAAAGCTCGAATTATGATCCCTAAAATATTGATAAATTTATCAGTAAAAATTCTATATGTTCCTGTAGTAGATATTGGAACTGTTTTGGACAAATGGCATCTATGCTTGAGGAAGCTAACGGTGATGATGGCTTGAAAGAACTAAACACATCAACACAATCGCTTAGTATTAATGGTTAGTCTTTTAATTTTTATCTCTACGATCAAATGTTTTTTTCTCTTTATTACACATGTAAATTTTGATGTATTATACAGTATGTACATCAAATCTAGTATAAATAGAGAATATTAATTTTATAATACGTGGTTGTGAGGAAATATGAAATCAATTTTGAGTGATAAACCAGATCGACGCAAGAAATAAAATATGTAATTACTTAATACATAAAATATGAATCTTTGTGTAGATGAAAGACGTAACAGAGTTGATGGTCTGTATCCTTTATTACATAAGGTTTAAAATGTCCACAATTGGGTGGATTGGATTTTCTGCCACAGACCATATCAGCCTAAATTTTACAGTGAACTGACCCACATAAGTACACACTCAGGGTATTATTGAAGGCACATAGTTGTTGTACTGAGTACAGGAGATAAAAAAGCTGACAATTATTAAAATATCCCAGTATATGGTATCACATGTATACATATAGGGACAATGATTATCCTTTCCTTAACTGCTCATAGTACTTTTTATGTCAACCTTAAAGGTAGAACTGATTTCTTATGTGTCAATACTGAAAACACAGAATTCTTACCAGGTTGTTTGTTTTATTATTATACTCTTTTTACTAATCCAAGGTAGCTTTGCATGTAGATTTCAGATGATAGAGATAAATTAAATTAAACCATATTGCATTATGTTATTACTTCTGTACTGTAATATTTGGGGGGAGGGGGGGGGGGGGCACAGTCTGTGGCCCTCACTTCCCATGCCTAAAAGCAGTTGAAAAGTTATGAATCAGTCATTACCATGCAGTTAAAGTATAATGCTGTATAAAGAATACTCAGGTAACACAAGCTCTGTTTTTTTCCTTTCCATCTGTTGGTAAAAAGATTTTTCTTAACTGATGGAATGAATGAATAGGAAAAAGTAAAGAACTAGGTTGTACTGAAGTATCCATAACAGAGATTTATATAAATTCAGAGATTTAATGAAAAATATAAACATTGTATTATTCTTCTGCATACATTACAGATGAGATGGAAAACATCAGATAAGAACTATTTACATCAGAAGAAGTGATGAAGCAGATATTTGAAAGGGTATATATTGCCACTGAAGGAGATAGTCAAGTTAGGCAAATCCTTGCAGAGTTCATGGCTGAGTCAAGTAGAAGAGATCAACTCATGAAGATATTGCTCAGACTTGATAAGAAAACAATAATGGCAATAGCAATACCAAGTCAGATGTCCTTACACACGATCAAAGAGAAACTGTTATGAAGGAAATGAGAGTGCTTGAAGAACTTTGTGACATTGGCTTGTGCAGTAACAAAGCAGTTAAGAACAAATGCTCTTTCTTAACAAGCATTATTGAAGCTTCGGTGATTGGATCAAACTCTTGTCAAAGAAACACTCGCAAGACAGCTCAGTCAAAATTACTATGTGGTCATCATGCTTTGGCTCTTCTTAATGTTAGAAACTCAAATTGTTTCAATGATTTTCCGCTTGTGTTTGGTCTCTTATACATGTCTTATGGTGCTGGCAAACAATTGGTAAACATGTTGAAGGCCATTGGACTTTCACTACATTATGATACAATGTAAGTACTTTAAGGAAGATTTGAGGAATAATGGTCATTTTTCTTAAGTAAACAGGCAAAGTGCATGGTAATTTAATTTATGCTTCCTTGTCGTACTGTATTGGTCACAGATAGATACCATTGTGTGTGAAGAACCCGACTATGTCTCTTGCATACTTTTTGTTCTTCCCACATTATGAGGTCATCTAATCTGCAAACCCATGCAAAAAATGAAATCTATTTGTAAATTACAATAGATATACATACTGTACATGTACTGACTGAGTGACTGACTGATTGACATATATCAGTAGTTTTAGGCAGAAAAGAAAAATTTGCCCATTAAATGTAAATATTTTGGAAAGTTTTTTTGTCCGCCTACATTAAATTTAAAGGCCTTAAGATTAATATTTTACTTTATCATTTTCTAGTCTAAGAGCTGAGTCCCAATAAATGATGCATTGCACAACCCATCTTGCAGAAAAGGTTTGACACTTGATTCTTATAGAACAATATGTGCTTTTTCACATGAGGTACTTTGTATTATCAATTTGTGGTATAGGTGTCGAGATATCGAGGTTTTTTAGCCCCAATATGTTGGAATAACATGAGAGAGAGACTAATACTGCGAGGCTCATAGATTGGTTGGCTTTTAACCAAATCACACAAAAAATGTCTCATATGAATGCATTTGCAAGGCACTTTCGAAAAAATGTGAGTAAGTTCTCATTATGTCATCACGTGACAAGTCACCTGACCTAAAAATACGGAATTTTGCATTGAATTGCCTTTCACAATTAACAACCATTAAAATGCATTTATGTCTGCCATCTTGCGCACGTAAACTATACATCTTATGTCATAATTTCCATACTGTAAATGTTGCATTTCCGCAGCTCATGACTGGGCATTTTCTCCACCATATTACACGAAAATAAGAAACTAACGCGAGTTTTGGGATATTTTGAGCTAGGGGTTACAGTTACCCCTAGCCATTTTATTATTAAAAATAATTAACATTTATTAACTTTAACAGAAATAATTAACTATACTTTTTACATAAGTGTCAACATTGTTTTGCCCAGTAAGGTGAGGGCGAAAATTACGCCTCCAATTATTAACATGTTGGGGTCATATACGACCTCCTGGGTTCTCCAGGGTTAATCAAATTTTCCCAAATTTCGTTTTGAAAAAAGTAAACTCCATTAAACGAAGATAAAAACGTTAACCAGACACACAAATCGGCTTAACCTCAGAACGCAATCGGATAAAATAGCGTTGACTTGTCACACCTTGAGTGAGATCATAAAAGCGCCTGAGAAAAGCGGTCCCTGGTGTTATCACACTCGTCGCGAAATTTAGTAGCCCAATCAATGATTGCAGCTCCCTCAGCGTCACTTTTTTTTCCTTTTAAGAATCCCTCAATAGTTTCTACGCATTTTGCAATTTTATGAATCGGTATGATTCGAAATGTGCTTTTTATGTCATGATAACAGCCCGGACCTGCATACTGGATGTGCATGTTTTCTGAAGCTATTCCATCATTGATCGAAATTCCCTTCGGAAAGGACAGATGATGAATCAGCCAGAAATCGCCAGGTATTTTCTTAGGAATTAAACCAAGCGGTGAAACGCAGAAGGAATGAAATGGCGAAGACGTGAATGGACCAGCGATTCTATTGGCTGCCAACTCTTGCGCCAGTGTCTTGTCGACATATTCGGGATTTTGTAACGCAGAGGGCAAATTGTTGGGTGTACAAAATTTTCGTTGCCCTTGAAAATGTTAGGGAAAACCTTGTGAAAAACCGGAAATGATATATTTTAACACATCTGGCCAATAACCAGAAAGAAATTTTTGAGAAAGGTTTGAGCTTGACCGGCGTTGGGAGACTTGCCCTGACGGTCAGAATGGGCGTATGATTTACCGGTTCCAGTTGAGCTGCGAAAATTACACGTACTAGCACTGTGCACCCCTTTCTGGCATTTAAAGCAAACATGCTTGAAAGCGCAATTAACAGCTGAAAAAAACTGACCACAATGAAATTTGAAGCAATATCCCGAAGGAACCCCGCTAAGCCTCCCATTTTGGGAACTTCATTCACCTGGTGGGTAGACTGTAGGGCCCTAACAGGGTACTGAAAACGCAACCATAGTTCTGACTGTATTGTACCCCAAGGAACAAGACTTGCCCGTGTTTCGCGTAAATGGCAAAAGTTTTCATAGTAAAAACGCCAGCTCTAACCGCATGTAGCCAGATCCCGAACAATTTGGAGGGAGGGGGCCTCATGTGGGTTTCTCTGCGTATAAACGCCAACAAAAATGTGAAAAGCCTCTTGCCAAACATCAATGGATATAATTTTCTCAGGTCTTGCAACCGGTTCGAGACAAAACGAAGCCGGGTTTTCGGCGGTGGAATTTTGTATCAAAATCTGGTACTTGTCCTGCCTGGGATTGCTCAACAATGAACCAAAATCGACAAACTCATCATTTCAAATTTTTTCCTTAATTTTGGCAGAAATTTGTAGGTCAATCAGCAAACCTGCTGAAAGGAAAACTTGGCTAGGGTTACTACGTTGTGTTATATTAATATTAGTAGGCAATAACTGTGGCGCACCTGCTATCCGCACCCGATCCGAACGTTGTATCCTAATAATTTATTGGAGACAATAATTTTACTGGGATTGTTAGGGTTAGGGTCCGGGTTGGGGTCTGGGTCAGGGTTCATTTTATATGCATGAAATGACAATTCCAGTAACTATTGGAATTATAAAACGTTGTAACCAGTAATTTTATTGGAATACAACGTTCGGATCGGTTGCTATCCGAGAGTGAGCTGCAACTATTGCTCCTTCCACCAGTGTCGAGGCTGACCCAGCAGGCAATTGTGCTGCAGACTGACAACGTTCCTCCGTAGGCTCGGCAACGCATCGAATGGCTGAGGCTGTGTTTGGTTGCTCTGGCAAGGTGAGGGCTGGTTGAGTCGCTGCAAGTTGTCGAGTGACCTCCGCTGCGACGGTTGACACCAGCAATTGCACCGAGTCTGGATGTAGCTGCTGAATCGTAGACAGAGGCGTATGTGACGGCGGCACAACATTCGGTTGAACATTCAGTTGAATATTTGGTTGAACGCTTGGTTGAATGCTCAGTTGAACACTCGGTTGAATGCTCAGTTGAACACTCCGTTGAACCATCGAATCTACTGCTGCTGCCACTGCGACACTCGCTTGGGACGCTAACGTCGAGTTTCTTGTCTATTGACGTCGGCTGCGGTGGGTGGCCCTTCGTCCGCTGCTCGCAGTGTGCGCTTCCTCGCCCGAGACTTTTTTTGGTGGCATTCTAACGAAAAAACTTAACGAGAGTAGTGTGAAAAAATAACAATGGGGCCAGCAAGCAGCGTACGCTCCTGCCCCTAAATAGAAGCACTAGATGTATGTATAAAAAGTAGTATATACACTTGTGTTTGGTTATGGTCGGAACAGGGACTGTAAAACATTTTTGGGATTGGTCGCAGGACTGCTAGGGCTGTCCGGGGGGGGGGGCATGCCCCAGGAAATCTTTTCAAATGTAGGCCTCTAAAATGGCTGCAAATCTTTCAAAATTTAAGAGTTATCAGGAAATAGTATGGACTTTTTTGTGTCTAAACTACATGCAAAATTAAAAAACTAACTATGGAAAGATTATTGTTGGGTCTAAAGCCCAGCAAGTTATTCTGCTCCATGTTCCTGTGGATTTTTAGTGTGTAAAGACCCCCTGTCCTCCTGGTTTAAAACTTCTTGACCCCCCTATCTAAGCAAGTGAAATTCTGCCCCCCCCCTCAACTGCCACCTTTCCCCCATAATGCCAACCCCAATAAAGACATCATGCATGCTACCTCTGCCAACTTCCTGTTGCTTCTTTGGGACAAGTTGAATTCATTACATGTTGCTGTGGAGCTTCCACAACTTCATTGAACATGAACAACATCTCCCATCTCCTCCTAAAAACACTATCATGATGAGCTCATACACAAGTACATAAATATAAGGAAAAACATGGGGAAGTAAAATATTGAGTACAACATCAGGAGCACACTAAAATCATCAAAAGGTCTGTCAAAATATTAAATACTATAGTGGTGACTGCTGAGCTTATATTTACCTGGCCACAAGGGTGGGTAGTAGCGAAGTAGCTGTAGTTTGCTGCTGTAGCGAACTGCAATTTTGAAGGAGCGAGTAGTTTTTGACTACTTTTTTAAAACAGAAGCTGTAGTTACAGCAAACTACATTTTGTCTAAAAGTGAAAGTCTTTCTAACAGTGAACAGGCTTTTCGCTACTTTTTTAAATTGTTGACAACTTAATAGAATATAATATTAAGACACGTTTTTCTTAAAATTAATACGAAATAGTAAATTTGCGTGGATAAAAGCTGCGATTGTTTGCTGGTGCAAAACTACGCAAGGCTGATTATATTTTGGGGGAATGCCTTCGCGAGCTTCCACTTTTGGGTCTCCACTCTCAACACTTTCCGATGTTAATATGACGTCTCGCCTTGAGGCTCAGCCATTTTCTTTCAATATTTCTCGAAGTTTGAAGTTTCCCCCGACGCTAAAATAAAAGCATAAATCCATTGGACCCACTGGTGATGAGTCTGGTTGTGAAATTCCAGATATCCAAGTTGGTGCTGTACAATTATCATACATATTAATATTTATAAAGTTTAGTTATTGTAGACTGATAATATGTTATTTAAGACTGATTATACTCGCCAAAGGCCAGGTGATTACAAACCCATATTCACTGAGCCAAGGTGAAGTGAATATTGGCTTGGAATCACCAAGCCTGAGGCTACTAATTGTTTTTGTATAATTTATTTAGTAGTATATGCATATTTAATGGTCCATGAATGAAGCCAACAAATAAAATGGAACTGTTTGTCTGTTTCTTCACCAGTAACATCCAATTGGTCGAGAAAGAATCTGTCAGTCAACGACTGGTTGAGGGTGTCCCAAAAATTCTGACCTAGTGGAGATGTTGCCCGCCATCGGCCGTCGATTACCATGTGCTCGAACATCATGGGTTTCAATTGTTGAACTACACTGGTAATAGTAGGAAGCACAACACCAGATGTTGTTTTGGACTGCAAGCTAAAAAGAACAGTTGCCAGCTCCACCTTCCTGAGAACTGGAATTATTTCCCCAACAAGTTTCCAACATTGACGGCATATCTAGGACCCTTGCTTCTTGTGGCTTGGTCGGAGATTGATCAGACAACACCGCAACGACTGGCCAATGCAACAGCGACAGACACTCCAACATGTAAAATGTTGGGTTCCACCTGGTAGATGCATCCTGAATCAATCCCTTGCCATGATTTTCAGATGCTAGCATCTTTTTCACTTTAGCACGAAGACCATTTGTTGGCAGACTGGACATTTTAAAGTGCCCTACTAACCTCCTGGCTGCAGCAACTATCTTTTCAAAGGGTTGGTCAACTCCTTTCTTCATTGCATCTACGATCGATAAATTCAGACTATGCACCGCACAGCCGATATTGAAGGGTTCGGTCTCTCTTTTTTACCATTGATCATTTGGCCGGCAAGATTAACATTTGCAGCATTATCATCAATGCAGGCAAACACACGATCTTCAAGGCCAAACTCCTTCATCGTGTCATTCACCTCCGTGCCATTCAGCAGCCAAATTCACCCCAGTATGAAGATCGAGGCTTGCTCTTGTTGTGATGTGAGGAGTTTGCATGCCATTTCCCATTCACAAAGGAAGTGCCCTATAAAAATATTAAAATAATATATAAATCAGCAGAGCAAAACATGAAAACAAGTGTAGATTGAAAGTTATGACTTGTGAAGAAACTGTCAATTTAAATCTGTGACTTACCGGTAATTGTGCAGTAACTATCCTGAGCCACGCTGGTCCAGCCATCAGTTTGTAATAGAGAGGTCAGATTTCAATCTTTTCAGTTTGCTCTTTAAAGCTTTTTTGCCCGCAGTGTGTCGAAGCATGACCAGTCGACGGATCGTTCCTTGTTTCCGAATTTGATAAGTTGGTCATGCATGGCAAATAAGATCATGGAATCCAGCATCTTTAACTATGCTGAATGGATGCAAATCTTTAATGCAAGCATTGCCAATATGCTCATTGATCTCTTTTGCTTTGCCTTCTGATTGGTCAATCTTCTTTTGAAAAAAGTTCATTATGGATGAACTGCCAGCACTAGTTGATGTAGTTAGTTGGTAAACATTCGAGTGGCATCTAATAAGATGTTCTCGAAGATTTGTTGTATTGCCATGTCAGCCAATTGTTCCGTTACTGTCTTTGCATTTTGCTGGTGTTTGATTCTCTGCAACAAAATGGTCCCAGACGTCACTTCGCCTTTTAGAATGATGTTGGGGATTGCCTCCCTTTTTGTTTACCCAACAAGTTTTGCCCAGTTAAGTTTTTTAAAATTTGTATTAAAATAAAAGATTTCATGAAGTTTTCACTGACTGTATTCCTTTCACTCACTGTTCACTCGCTCATGAATAATGTACCGTACTAGAAATACATGCGTACATGCAAAACTCCTTGCCTCAATATATCAAAGATGCAACTATATTTTTGGGACATGAAGTATTTTCAAGGATTGTTGTCATAGCAACCCACCGACACTGCAGTTTTTAATAATGCAGTCTATATTTTTAAAATAACTGTGAAAATAATGAAAGAATAACCAGTTTTAATGAAAAAATACTATACTACAGAAATTTTTCAAATGTCTGTTGTCCATATGTCATCATGCGTGGTGTGAACTTTGGCACGGTATAAAATACAATTTATTACACTACATTATTAAAACGTTTTGATGAATATTTATGAACTATTAAATCTTTGTTTTGCAATAAAAACCATTTCAAGCCATGCATTTTTTATTAAAATAGCTAACGGTCGTATTTTTTACCTGTAAATTATTTTCACACTTATAATAAAACTGCAGTCTTGCTTTTACAAAACAAAAAACATAACGTGAAATTATGAAATTATTAAAAAATAAAAATTAAAATGTGGAATCATTACCCCTGCTGAATAGTCTGAATATGGCTACCTTTTATGTATGTTTTTGTTCTTGTTTCCTTCTGTTGGCGTGTTTTTTCGTCGTCTTTTCCGTATAGTTGATCTATTTTTTAATGATTTCGATTTGTTTTCCTACAGATTTCTTGCATTTATTTTAAAAAATCATTGGAATTCAATGACGTGAGCAAAAAGGTTGAACGTCCAAACCAACACATAATTGCGGATGACTTTGCCATCTCAGAATTAGTAACCCTCGCCCGGGCAGCGCTCCGCGCTGCGACTCAGGAATAAGAGTGCACTGGCTTTTATACCAACCGTTGCACCAACTTATGACCTAATTTTCTAAAAACTATTATGAGGTAATGCTGATGCTATACCATACAGGGTGTCCCAAAAAAAAATTCCCTTTAGAAATCACTCTATTGCTATTAAATGTGTGTTATTATGCCTCTGGGAATTTAAACGAATGGGCTACATGAATGGCAGAAGTATTTTTATTGTTATAATTTGACGTAATTATTGTGCTGCAGTTCGTTTTACATGTAAAAGTTGATTTAAATTCCCAGAGGCATAATAACGCACATTTAACAACAATAATGTCATTTGTAAAGGGGGACTTTTTTCTGGGACACCCTGTATGACCAAGCAAATTTTATTTGGGTCCAATCACAAGTATTATACCTTTAGCATTACTGAATAAATATGGATGTATTTCAGAACTTTATTGATTTCCTTCTATACTCACTACGTTCGTCCAAAGGAAAAACATTTTCCTTCTACATTCGCATATACACAAACACACAAGAGTGTAGATGGTAGGCTGCGTGTATACACTTGCCTCATATTTATTTTAATATTCTTTACATAACATTCAATTGTTGATTAATTGTGATCCTTTTTTTTTTATTATTATTTTAACATGCACAAACATTCATAATTGTAAAGCTTTTGTTAATGACAATCTACTAGTTACAGAATCTTGGATATACATGTCCTGAGACGTATCGGTTTTCCATCTTCCTTGAAGATGAAGCAGTCTGCCTCTGTCTGGCATGCTTTTGACACTGCAATCGCCGTTGCACCTCCTGCTCGCAGGCTATGAGTACTGAAGCACGCAGGATTTTCACCCACCGCTGCCAGGGTCTCTTTTACGATCTCTCGGCATCTAGTGTAACTGATTGGCTTGTTTTCCAACTTCGCTGCCTTATTTCGTGCCAAGGATGCCAGAGAACGGAAAATGTAGGCGTCTGAACCAGGTTGAATACCTGTTAGAGAGTAAAAACGAGAAAGCAAAGAATGGGGGCATGCAGGCTCGTTAGTTTTTGCAATATAAACGGTATTGCCTTGTCGATATTGGTCAGTCTTTGATTTACGCACTAATATTTCAAGGTGCTCATGTTGGAAACTCATATCCTGAGCCTGAAGATTGAGAAGTTCACTAATTTGAAATAGTCCGGTAAACCCTAAGGAAAATATGAGAGCCAATCGTAAACCCTTAATGTCTGCTGACGGCCCGGCAAATCGTTGACAAATGATCGAGACGGTCGTTGAGGAGACCGGATGCTTTTTGACAGTCGGTTTTTTGAAGGCCCGCTTGCTGCCTTCTAATATGTTCGCAGCCAACGATGTATCCGCTGGATTTCCGTAAACGGTGGTTGGAAGGAGAGAATGCACCCATTTGAGAGCGGAAAAAGCTTGTAAAACGACATGATAACTATGTTTGGACTGAGACACATGAGCCAAATAAGCAGCAATATAAAGGTGATATGATGGTAGTTTATATGGTCTTTTGGTGTTCTTGAGGAAATTAACATACTTCCGGTATTCTCTAACATACTTGTGAACGGTGCTGCCCGCCTTAGACCGTAAGGCTTGACGAACTAACTTTTGCCGTTCATGCAACTCTAGGTCATCCCAGGTATCGGCTGTAATGAGCTCCTGCAAGAAAAACAAAGTACAAGCCAAGTCATAAAGGGACGTATAATGAGTGTATTCAATTGGAAACAATCGCCACATTGTATGATGAAAGACTTGAGTAACGAGCAGCCATCCAGCTGCAAAAAAAATGCAATACCACGCGCCACCCGGCGACAAGAAAACGCAAAATCTGGTATATGCTAACAGATACGCCACCCGGTGGTTATATAGCTAACGTAATATATGCAAATATTCACACTAAAACGCCACCCGGCGATAGGAAAACACCTGTATATAATTATGTAATAATACAAATAGCAGAATGATACACAGAAAGGAACAACGGCTAGCATAAATGTGGCGGCAAAAACTGTTGACCAACAACAACTTAGAATTACAGTATGCTGAAGTCTAATGAACACACTAGGATATGACCCTGCCAGTTTTGAGAGCCTAACAAAGAGTTTTGATTATGTCCATGACACAAACTTTCGTTGCCTGTTGGAACAAGAGATTTGCCAATAAAACGAGCGAATTGATTAGTTAGTAACGGCCAATACACGGCTGACGTCCAATAGGGCGAAACAAGTGTTCCTTTTAATTTGTTTCAAACATAAACCTAAGCACCCTTGGCACTATTGAAACGGGTGGGACCAACCATGCAAGATCCTGAGACCAATCCTGATAAAAAGCGTCCACTCCCGCGGATCCAGGATTCCAAAAGCGCGAGTAGAACTTGGCGATCTTCGCGTTTTTGTAGTTGGCAAAACAATCCACAGTGTGTGGACCAAACATTGTGTTTAGGCTATGGAATACTTCAGGTTTTACTTCCCAATCATCCAAATCGGTGAAACGACTTATATAGTCTGCTCTCGCATTAAGCGATCTAGGGATCCACTGAATATCCAATTGAATGTTTGCTCAAAAACAGGTAGAAAATATGCTAATAGCCAATTTGTGCAAATCTATTTTCATGCTGCCCACTTGGACAATTTTCATCGCCATCTGGCTGTCGGTGAGGATTTTCACATTGCACCCGTGCAAGAGGGGTTCGAACGCCAGAATTGCGTACTGAATTGCGAGCAATTCTCGGTAGGTCGAGCTGAATTCCTGTTCGATAGGCGTGAATGCTCTGTGGGCTACCTGAGCAGATTCTTGGATATGCGCCCCACAAGCAGTTTTACTAGTATCAGTATAAATAGTTTTGTTGGACACTATCGATTCTTTAAAAACTCTGGCGCTGAATTTATGGACATCATCGAGCCAGAAATTTAATTCTTCTAAGCAGTATTTATCAAGAGAAAAAGGCGAATCCCAGTTTTCGACGTCGGCAATGGAAATTTGACAGTGTCGGGACAGTATACGAGCTAAGTTCCCGTTTACGGAGCCGGTGGAAACAATTTGACCAACAACCTGAGCTAACTGTCGGGCAGTAACCTCAGTTTGTTTTAAAATATTGTTTAAAGTAGAAGCCAACTTCTCAAGGCGATGCGCCGCAATGGAAATGGTACCATTTTCCCCGTTCCAATTTAAGCCTAGCAATGTTATATGCTGAGTGGGGGCCCACACCGATTTGTCGTCGTTGGCAACAAAGCCAGAGGATTTGACGTCTGACTTGATAGCTTGCGCGTTAGTGTGGGATAGATCAAATGAACGCTCTATGTCAAGGTTGTCGTCCAAAAAATTGGAGGTATGGTAACCTAACTCCCGCCACTGGCGTATGAGTGGGCGAAGGAGCTTGGTAAAAATGTACGGAGCCGAGGAAAGTCTGAAAGGCAAGACGGTGAACATATAATAAGTGGTGGTCTTACGTGCATCCGACCAGGAAAAACCTAAATGTGGTTGGTGGTGGGAACAAATATCAATATGATGATAGCCACTCTTGAGATCAAACTTCGTAAAATATGTTCCGGGGCCAAAAAAATTAATAGCCGTTTTCCAATCTTCAAACTTTATCTTTTGTTTGTATATGTGTTTATTAACGTATCTGAGATCAAGAATTAAACGTTTTTTCCCTGATGGTTGAACAGCGACTGAAAGGGGATTAATAACAATCAAATTACATTTTGACGTTTGGACAATTCGATCGGTGGATAGCAATTCGGAAATAGCGTCTGAGACAAAAGTTGTGTTAGATAATGCGGAACGGTTATTCGAGAAGGAAGCTGGCGTGGGAGTCGTGTAAAAAGGAATCTTGTAGCCTTCCTGAATACAATCAACGATAAATGGCGGTGCTTTAAGTGTGTGAATCCAAAATGGACTGTGATTTTTTAGTCTTCCTTTAACATTAGGCAAAGTAGTGGAGTCCGGCATGTTCAACGTTACATTAAATGGATAGTCATAATCTAGTTCGTGTACCTGCTCGAGTTGGAATAACAAATCGTCCTTATTGTGCTTATTTTCCAGGGTTTCCTCCTCTTGTTCCTTGGCCAGCGGAGTCTCCGGGATACGGTGACTTGTCAGTAAAGAAGGCGGGGAAGGCGGTTCGCTGGCGATCGAACTTGTAGCAGCTCTCTGCCCAATGGCCTCGCTTGCCGCAGCGAAAACATGTGTCACTTGAGTGAGGAAATCGACGGCCTATAAGAGAACAATATTGTACACAGAAAAGCGCTGAGGGTATACATTTATCGTGGTCGAAAAAAAATATATATATAAATTTTTGACTGTGAGGAGGCGTGCGTGCTACACGTGATGGTGATCGGTGTGGATACACACCCTTTTGTACTATCATGCAAATTCGTATGCACTAATTTGCATCCCATCATTGTTTAGCTACTTCCGCAGGAAAATACATTTTCCTTCTATACTCACTACGTTCGTCCGAAGGAAAAACATTTTCCTTCTACATTCACATATACACAAACACACGAGAGTGTAGATGGTAGGCTGCGTGTATGCACTTGCCTACCATCCTGATATTACAAAGAAGGGGAAATGGACAGCAAATATTGTAAAACCGAAAATACTGAAAGACGGTACCTTGAAAAAGCTGATTATCACTAGAAGCATTGAGGCGATAACTTTGAGTAGCCTTGTTCGGTTGGCTGGAGCTGCGTTGTTGTCTGGACTGATTTTTCTTACGTAGTGCTGTCGCCTGTGCTTTGCGAATGCACTTTTCATCCTCGGAGTCACTGGCCAATTCATCGGCTTCGTATTCTTTAACGGCTAACCAGCCAGCCTCGCTTTTATCTGCGAGTTTGATTTTCTTTTGTCTTTGCCTAAGGGTTTCTGCGTTGTTTCAAGGGTAGAGAGAGCGCCTGCAACGTCGTCGTTCTTCAATAAGTCGGTACTTTGCACCAAGGCGTCTTCCAAATCAGCATTAAAAAGATACTGGTCTTTATTCCCCCGAAATTTCAATTGTTGGCCTTCAGATTGCCTTTCAAATTGTTTTGAGCGATGGTCAGCTTGAGCTGTGAAACTATGTGTTAAATTACCGACTTTTTGATCAAGATAGGATTTAAACTTTTCGAAGATTTGCTCTGTGAGTTGGTCGTTGACAGGAGGCGATGATTCAGATTCTGCCATATGCGATAGTCCACGAAGAACAAATATATATAAATTTTTGACTGTGAGGAGGCGTGCGTGCTACACGTGATGGTGATCGATGTGGATACACACCCTTTTATACTATCATGCAAATTCGTATGCACTAATTTGCATCCCATCATTGTTTAGCTACTTCCGCAGGAAAATACATATGTAAACACCAGGGGTCGGTTGTATGAAAGGTGTTTAGCTTAAACAGTGGTAGGCAAAAATTGAAAAGAGCTCCCTATTCATCTGGTAAATAATTGAACTTAAATTTTAACAACCAAGTATGTAGTTCTATGTGTAGTTGTTACGTTCCGACCGAAAAGTTTAGTTTGCTTGCAGTCAATAGTTCATAGGCTTGCTTAATATTTTCGACTTATCCACCATAAAATTTTGAAACATAACTTGCCCTAGCGAAACTAACGTTTTGAAACGTGAAACAAAGTTTTAAAATATTTTTCAAGGTTTGAAGATATTTTTGCAGCACTGATAAACCCGATCAGAATGTTTTGAAGTCACCTTGATATTTAATTTGAATATTCTCTCAATTTCTTCCAGCAATTTTTAATCCAGAAAGAAATTAACTCATTTCTGCATGATGCTGTGTGGTGTTTATAAATGATCTGATTACTGTTAAGCATAATTGATTGATCAGGAGCAGCTTTAAGCGCAGTAATCACTCGTGTCTATTTCGTTATCTTTGTGCGATATTTTCATAGCTTTTGTGTGCAACTCATTGCTAAAATAAAATGGCTGTTAGTGAACGTCTCCAGAAGAAATACTTTGCCGATAACTATTTAGGTATGTTACTTCACTTTACAAAAGTAGGTTTCAATTATCAACATGCTAATTAGTTATTCTGGATACAAATCTATAGCGAATTGAAAATCCTGAATATATGGCTCAGCATTAAGGACTAGCTTATTCACTAAGACATAAAGATAACAGAACTGCTTGACTTGATTGCTAATTAGCATTTTTGTTGTTTGTATATTTTCACCACGTTTGTATGCATATTGGCAAGAACATGCAAGAAGGAAGATTTGTATTTCTAAACAATCCGTTTAATCTGCCTTCGCCATGAGTACTCACCGATACACAATAAAGATAAACGCCATTTAATTTAGAACTACAAAAAGAAAATCACACAAAAAATATTTTTGTCGGGAAATACACATACGACATAATATGAAAGTTCCCACTATCTAAATGCAGCGCAATTTCAAATTAAAACGGTTCATTGTCTGGAGACAACCAATTAGTTGGGCTGACTAAGAAATTATATAGTTAAATAGAATCACAAAGTTACTACTTTACAATATAAGACGAAACAGACTCCATTTGTAAACTCAAGATCATTTACATCATTTACATCATTTTGATCGTTTACATCATTTTGTAAACTCAAGATTTGAGTTATTTAAATTAACAAGACACAAAATACTGGTGATATTTTGACTTTATTGCAAAGTCATTGTCAAACCAAACTGAATATTTACAAGCTATGCTCTTTTTTAGACTTGGAAATCTCAGAATCCGAAATAGACGTTTTTCACAAAACTACACACGGGACAGTATACCAATTTCCATAGTTTCGAACCCTGGCCCTGTACGACAGCCTGGATCTAATCATAATTTTGCCATGCGGTACTAATATGCAACACATTTTTTCTAAACAAACAAATTTCTACCATTTCCAAATTCATGGCATGGAACAGTTTTCCAGCTAATTTCCGGTGTGCTATACTCAGAAAATTGAAGTCTAAACACAATAGCAATAATCCTACACCATATAGCAACATGTCTTCAGAAAATAATTTTTCCAATAATATTGCGGACGAAAGCATTTCCAAAATATGGGTTAGGATTCCGTTTCTAGGCAAGCAAGGCGAGTACTTGTTAAGGTACTGAAGCCCAATGTCAAGAGAGAGTTAAATCATATGAATGGTGTTAAATGACCAGACATCAGATAATAATGCGATGACAAATCCGGACAAAGAAACAAAAAGCCAAATAAAAAAAATCAGGTAAAAATAATAACAATAAATTAGTTTTATAGTGTACCGAAGCTTAATGATCGTTTTGTGACTTTTGTCAAGCATAGATATTGCAGGCTCATATTTCACTGGTTTGGTTTACTTTAATACTTATTTATACCACAGTAGCCCAGAAATTGGTGGTTTTTAACCTTAAATAAATCAATCTTGTATATGATATTCTTTTTACAGCTGTCAAAAACTCATAGAATTGTCTTTTTTTCTTGTGTGATAGTTGGTCAGGTCAGTCTCACTCAACAATTGTGTAGTATTATCGGTTTAATACGTATTAATTCCACAAGTATTTTTTAATTCCATGAGTTTTTGACAGCTGTAAAAGGAATATCATGTACAAGATTGATTTATTGAAGGTTAAAATCCTGTGATTTATACCATATGATTCACACCATATATCTATGATTTATACCTCTTTATACCAAAACTAATTAGGGATAACTTGAATAGCAATTCTAGTTCAATTTAAAGATAGGCATTTGCACTACATTTCAGTAGCTAGATATTGGCAGTGATTGCAAACAAAGCATTTTTATTTTAATTTATAGGCAGTCGAAAAAGGAAGTCACAGACAATCTTGGGTTCAGATGGAGAAGATGACTATGATGATTCTGAGCAAATTACATATACTTTGGGCAACAAAGTCCGTTTCTGATTTCTATTTACGTGTATTTTTAATAAAACATGAGTCCTTAAAGATAGGTTACAGTCGCATCTGCGCATGCACTAGCTTTGTTTACGTTTTTTGTTTTGATCAGCTTTAATTGTATAAAATGAAGTATTTAAGTTCGTCGGTATAACAATGCAATATAATTTTACCAACAAGGAGCGAAGGAGTGCAGCAACAGCGAAGCATTTCTGTTTTTGTCTAAAGCCATTTTTTTAATCTAAAGCAATCTAGAGCGGCAATTTCGGCGAACCGAAATACCGAATGTGCGAGTTTGAATCATTTTTGTACTTAAAGTGGATTTTAATGCCTTAATGGTTTTGGAAGTGTTTATTTGTTCTTTATGATGAAGATTTTTACTGCGGGACCCTCAACAATCCACATTGCCAGGCAGACAGAGTTGTGTTGTCGAACGTTATGGCAGTCTTTCGAGAGAAGTTGTTTGTTGGATGATTTCGAGGCAAGCGCTATAGCTGCTATTGAGAATGCTGCTGTGGTCTCAAACTTGGACAATATTGCATTGTGCTTTTGTCGTGGCCACGGTCTTCGGGAGAGAGAAACAACTTTTGTTTCAGCGCGTGCCATGAAGGGGATTTTGGGCAATACATGAACAACAGAAAAGTGCATGAAGATACAAACAGCGGTGATATAGATCATACAGTAAGATCATTTTGGAATCGTTTTATAGATCTTTACATTACTATGTTTTTGAACTTTATGGGAGCGTGTAAAGGTGTTAACAATTGTATGCTGACAAGTTTACCATATTGCATACCTTATTACTAAGAAACTCTAAACTCTCAAGCTCCTGTCCTAGCTGATCAAAAAATTAAATACATCAAATTTGTAGTCAGGCTCTATTATATTGTAAAATATGAGAAAGAGGTACAACTGTCACTAAAATATAAATTAAATCTCTTATAGTCACCATTACTTATTTGATATTATTAGTATTCATTAGCAGTGTTGTCAGTAGTGTTTATTAGTAAACTATAGTAGTGTAATCTAGGATTCAGATTTTTTTGTAGACCTGGGGTCTGCTGTCTATTTGCTGACTGTGGAGCATCACCAATGGGAGGTGGTGAATTGGGTAGCTGAGCTGATATTCCCTCAACATAACTGTCACTGTCTTCTTCACTGGTTACAATCAAGTTTTTTCACCAACAGGACAATGAACAGATCTTATTTAATACATGTGTCACATTACAGTCACAGCAAAATAGAAACATGACACAACAACTTCCTGTTAAATTACCTATCAGAATGCTATATCTTATTTGTGAGGATTCTGATTGGTCAATAAACAGAAAGTTTTGAATATTGTAATAAACTTTTCTAAAAATATTGAGGAATTGATCAGAGGAACTGCTAAATTTGAGCAAACGAATTGGTCAGATATTTTTGGAACACTTATATTGCTGCGACTGTAAACTGTGTCATACAAAGCAAGTTAACCAAGAATAGTATTTTTTTCTTTGGGGAACATACACTAAGGTTATTTTGCAAACAAATTAATTCATAGTTTTCACATATTGGTATTCATCAATTAATACAGCAATGTAGTAGGAATGGAAAAGCACCATTCCTCCTACAAATATTCAATCATTCAAGGAGTGCCCTCTTTCTTTGTTTCATCACTACCCTCGCTACAAGTTAGTGTCTCCTCTTCTTCGTACACTAAAGGTCTGTGTTACGTTGAGTTTAATGTATATTACATGACGTTCATAAAGTTATTGACGCCCGCGATGCAAAAGGAACAGTCGAGTCAACCATGTTTTTTTTGAACGTTTATGTCTAAGTATTTAAGAAAAAAGTAAGGAAATGTTAATGTTTTGAACGGTTTTAAGTGAGAACGTTGCAGTGGTTTGGACGAATGTGAGTAACAAATGTTTTCTTTAGCGTAAACTTTATTCATAAGAACTGTAAATTATAGATTATCTATTTAATTTGCAGCTTCAGATTGTACATTATACATTTTTGTATAATAAAATAAGAAAACCAAACCATTGTTGTCTATTCGTCTGCGCCATCGGTCCAGTCTGAAATAAAAATATAAAAATGTCAGTAACACTGAACATTTGCAATTGAAGTAGAAGAGTATCATAGGCATGTAGGGGGAATGTCCAAACAGGTAGCCATTTGTTTTACAAAATGCAGGAAATTGGTCAACTGATTTTTTCAAGTCAAATGGCTGGGTGTTCATGTATGTCCAGGGACATATGAGGCTTTGGATAGTGCTTTGTCCTTACCATGCATATGACAGGCTCTTAAACCAGGAATCCTAGACATAACTATTTTCTCCTATTACTCCTAACATGTAACTTTGTTTTATTGCCAACGACCCAGAGGTTAAAGGTATTTGAATATTTGATAAGTGATACATCATCACATTATATGGACATCCCTATATAGTATGATACATATATTGATAAAAACAGTTGATTTGTGAGAAGATAATAGTCGAATTTGAATTTGCCTTCTGACTCTCGCTGTTTGTGATTGGATACAAAAGAAGTTGCCACATTGGCAGCTTTCGGCGATCGTATATATTTCCTATTCCAAAATTGTGTCCATATATTATTTGTCCTCAAATTTATAACTGTTTTATGTTGGACAAACATGTGCGGTTTCATATTTCAAAGCCATAAATACGACACATGAAAAGTTTAACATATAAAAAAGCCTCGATTATTTTATACTGATTTTACACACCATGAGAGCAAAGACGTTAGTAAACCCTCGGGTAAACGTTCGGGCGACAATCGACGTTTAGTTGTTGTAGAGGTGACAGATATAAAAATAAAAAATACAACCGGCAAATTCGCGTCTTGAGAGTATAGAACTGCTCAAAAACATTGCTACAAAGAAATAGAAGACATATTCACTTACTTGGTGATGGTATTAATATGTGGCTTCACTTCCGAGCCATGAAATTGTAGCCTCAACTGATGTCTCGACTGTCTCATGAATATTACTAGTCTGCATAAGCAAGTGTCTGAATGAACCATATGAAATTGGCAACTTCCATGTATTGTTAATTAATCAAGTTCTTACCACAAAGCCTGTTTTGTCGCTTTTGGGGCTTCTGTAGCGTCGAACGAATCTAACAATATTTGCGCAACATCCGCATCTGTTTCCAGAGCGTGCTTGTCTTTAAATTCCCGCCATCGAGGAAACAATTCATATAAGTCGATTCTAGACGACCCTCTTTTGGCATAGACGTTTAAGCACGATTTGCGCTTGAACTCGTAGGATTTGAGCTTGAAGCTTCGCTATCGCTCCTCTTAGATAAAATTTCCGCAATGAATAATAATTAGTTATGGTGCAATACTAGAAGACTGGGGAGAATGTTATTGTTTGTAGGAGCCGGAAGTAAACAAAGAATGGAAAACTGGTGCATGCGCAGATGCGACTGTAATCTATCTTTAATAAACCATATTGTATGATGTTACAATTATTCAGCCAGGTGAATCTCTCTTCTAACTAGCTGTTTTTGTAAACATAGTTTGCACTCTGTTGTGTGCATAATTTTATGTAATTATTGTAGCAAATTTATTTATTCTCTTATTTATTTATACTGCAGAGAAATAAGTCAACACACAAGCAAGCCGAATAAGGCATTTGTTGGAGAAAAGGAGTGAGGTGAATGAAACCAATTTTAAAACTAGGGATCCAAGGGTAGTGCAAAGTTTCAGAAGTCAGACAAATGTATAAAAAACGGACACAAATACAAACAATGCATTTAATGTGACTGTCTCAGTAATATAGCCGATATCTTTGAGAAAAAATCAGAAAACTGTGGTCTGCAATTAGAAGGTATATTTTTGAAAATTTCAAAACGTTTTCAAGTCAAGTCTTTTGACTATGTAACACACAATTGTAGGGGATGAGAGCGGTAACTAGACTCTCATTAAAAGAAATTATAAAGCCACCTAATTAAATGAAACTATGACATCGAAACTTTTAAGCATTACCGCTCAATGTTTGCATAAACTTTGAAAATTTTCAAAATTTTCCTATTTGGCTTGGGCATTTTTACAATGAAATATATTGCTTCCAGTTAATGTTGTTTACCTGAAATAAATACTTCGCACGCTAAATTTCACTTATCAATCACTATGTCAAAGAATTCGTTATATCTTGCCTATTTTTTGTATTTTCGATTGAAGCCTTGCAAAAATATTAAGAAAATAACAGCATTTGGTACAGTGATATTTTGAGGAATATATGATGAAGGAATAGCAGAATATATGGTAAAATTTTTAAATATACAGACATATATGTATGGTTTGCAGCACGTCATGCAGTCGGAAAGCGCCCGCTACATTGTAATACACAAAAGATTTCGCTGAATCTTGTTTGCTCTTTATTCTTTTCGCATGAAGCTTTGCCAAAATGTAGAGAAAACTACGGTGATTCATTTAATGTAATTTACGAAATATGCGACGTAACATAGCAAAAATTTTAGTCGTATCTACTGTATACGTTTATGCTATGAACGCAACTCATCAGTTCATATTAAACTCGGTTTAATTTGATGCTTTCCAACGTAGAAATCCCTTTTTATGCATTGTAAACGAACAACTAATAGTCTGGAGTGAAATCTCGTTCAATACCGGTTAAAATAGTGTTCTTATTGTCGTAGAAATATCACTCATGTTTGCAACCCACTCCTAGAAGACCTACTACATGTAGAGACTATATTAACAAGCATTGAAAAATCTTTATTACAATCAGCTTTTTCATCCGAACATCGACGGTTAATTGATTATAACTGGATACAAAGCAACAGGGGGCCACTGGCTCAACCGCTCAATTTGATGGTAGTAAATTGATGTTCACATTATTTCATGGGAGTGTATGCACGCCCGACAATATTATAAATCTTAGTTCAATTTCAACACGAACTCAGAGTCATTTAGACTCAGATATAAACATTTTACAACGGTATTAACATGTTCATTGTCAGCAATAAAAACATTACTCATGTTTGCGATCTCAATCCTGCACTTAGAAGCGGCTGCCACAAATATATTATACAATATATATACACGTGCTTAGTGAACAATAGGATTCCGGGGGTGTTTTACTGCACTATTTGTATAAATATGCAATCAACTTGTAGGCTTACAGATATCATATTTCTCATTAACTGTCTTTCGTATCCATACAAAAAATGGCATACACTGTTCATTTACTAAATTTTAGTAATTTTGATGGTAAAACGATAACATTCAATCAAATTGGGACTTGTTAAGCATCAGTTTGATCAAGAGTACTAATTTTTACCTCCCCCCCGGAGTTTACACTATGAGTGACTCACTGACTGACTGACTGATGTAAATTTTCGCCACTCATCACAATACTGCAAAGTTTCTTTGAAACTTTGCACTAAAAAGAAATCATACACAGGATCCCAAAATAGAATCTTTTTTAACCCATTGTTTGTCATTACAGGTTAATAAGGCCAACCAGTGATATAATCCTGATCCTTTCAGGATTGTGTACATGAAAATGTGTATATGATTGTGTATACAATCTTGTACCCAGGCGTTTACAGGTTGGTGAGCATTGGCACTGGGGAAATGGAATGAGATTTGCAATTTTATTGGCTGAGGTGAGATCAATGACGCTGCCATTTCTTGCACGATTTATGCGTGAAATATGCATGGTTATGGGATGTAAAAAAAACATATACATCGTCTGTGTTTACGTTAAAATTTCTATTTCTTTCAAATACAACTGACAAAGCGTCATCTACTGGTTGACAAAAGCAGGGTTCCCACGGTCCTTGAAAATCCTTGAATTCAGAAAAAAAAATTCGAGTCCTTGAAAATTGATAAGGTCCTTGAAAGTCCTGGAATTTTCTTTTGTTTTGGCTGGCAATTAAATTATTTGTTTCTATAAAAATTATGTACAGTGATTTTCCAAGAATTTTTTTGCAAATGCAAGCGGGTATTCGACAGTCGGGTAATTTTTAACTTAAATAGTTATGTTGATTGTTGCATACTCTATGTTATTGCTACATGAAGTAGAGAAAGTTAATCTAGTACTACACAGCAAAAAACGCACAACGTGTTCTGGCCTGATGAAAACAGCATTGAACAATGTTTTGCTGCCCACATTGTTCAAGGTTGTCAACAATACTAAACAAGTTGATGAGCCTGAATTAGCCTGCAATCAGGTGTAACAATGTTAAACAATATTGTTGACAACCTTGAACAACGTGGGCAGCACAACATTGTTCAATGCTGTTTTCATCAGGCCAGAACAGGTTGTGCATTTTTTGCTGTGTAGGCTACTTCACAGAATAAAGACACACAGAAGGTCGATTTTTTTGTTTTTCCTATGATTTCGGCATAAACGTAATTCGTCATCAAATTGCTGACGCCATGGGCTGAGCCAATGCGCGTTTGAGAGGCATTCCTTCCCTGGAAATATTCAAAATGGCATAAGTCCAGGAGGGTAATGCCTCTCAAATGCGCACATGCTATAGGCCAATGGTGTCAGCATTTTGATGGTAAATCATGGCGTGGCAGCATTGACATATGATAGATCTGGACTGCTTGCTGTAACACTTTTTGACTGAAAGCCTGTGTGATCGATTGGAGCTGATGAATGCTGACGAATATGAGAGTAATTGCTAATGGCAAAATACACTGACTTATGAAAAACACTTTTGGAAATTTACTCAAAACAAAGTAATTTTGGTTTAAAACCAAACGAAAAACAACATGTGATATAATTTCATGCATCTTTTGCCTATAAAGCAGTTTTAAATTCAATTATATTTGTGAAAACTGGAGTCGTGGGACAACAGGAGTGCAAAAATGATAAACAAAAACTATGAAAATATCATAAATAGCCCTTAAAAAGGCTTTGCATCGTTATTCCTTTTTGTAAAAGTATAAACTCTGTACATAATTATATGGGGATATATTTAAATTATTTTAATTTGCAAAACTTTTTAGGTTGGGCAATAAGTACAAAAATTTCGGAAAACAAAGTTCGAAAACTACAAAGTACAAACCTTTGAATAAAACAAACTGTAGCCTCTTCAGGGCATTTACTTCAAGTATATTTACTCACCCATCAACTTAAAATTGAATAGAAACATCCGAAAAAGGTTTTCTTGAAAACATTTGTGAAAAGTACACTGCAAAAACATAACATGAAACGCCAACAGACAGCTCTGACTACTGGACAGTGGTTGACTCCACGAGCAATCACTCTCATGATTCGTCATCGCAGCGATCACGCTTTTGATGGCGTTTAAGCAGTCCAGATATATTATGTCAATGCGTGGCAGCGGTTACGCTGTCGACCTTCTGTGTGTCTGTATTCTGTGGCTTCGTCTTTTCAGCATGTTTGCATCAGCATGGCAGCCATCTTTTGTAATTTCGTATGCCGATATTAATATTTACATTATGCCAGGTAAATGCAAATTTCAAAACAGTTGGTTGAATAAAGAACAGTACAAAGGATGGTTGTTAAAAGAACCTTCTGATATTCATTCGGCACGATGTAGTGCTTGTTTAAAGAGTTTTAAAGTGGAAAACATGGTTGAGTCAGCCTTGGTCAGTCATACGAAGTCAGCTGGGCATAAACAAGCCATAAAAACAACACTTCAGGTAAGCTTATAACTTACTATATTCACTTATGTGACCCATAAAATGGCTATTTACTATTTCAATTTCTATTTGTGCTATTTTTGCAAGGAAATTGGAAGGGGGGATTCTGAATTTTGCAAATTAGACGTAAAATGACTCAAATACGAGACCCAATATAGTACAGTTTTTTTGCCCAGCCTAAAATCATCTTGATGGGTACATATACATGTACATTGAATTAGTTATGATTAGAATATATGGTTAAATTGTTGATCATTGGTAATTCTAACATGACTGCTCTGCCATAGTTGCTATTTAACATACTCCTTGTCAATGGTAAGTATATAGGTATTGTTCTTTTTTGTAGCTACTTCAGTGTTGGACTTCATGAAAACATCCAGTGCACCACAACTTGAAAAGCAGCAGTGCTTATCCACTGATGCATTACAGAAGACAGCAAGTTCTAAGGCAACAGGGCAACATGCACAATCATTGCTGTCATGTGTGGCTAGAGAAGACACCCTTAAAGCTGAGGTATTGTGGTGTCTTAAACTCAGTTTACTCATTGAGAAGTAGCAATTGCTCCCTCTTGTTATCTAAACCTAACATGTTGTAACACCCATAAAAGAATCTTTAGTTATAGAGGTGCTGCAGCTTGGATCAACCCCTCAATGAATGAACGTACTAGGGAAGGTTGACAAATGTGTATATAAACATACTTGCATTTTTATTTACTTGTATATATACTCTGATTTATCTATTTTATTATTTTTACATATGCACAGCTATCTAAAATCAAACTTATAATTTGTTTTAGTAAATTTTTATTGCATTTTATAGATAGACAAATAAATACTTTTTTTAATATTTAATCTAAATAGTTAGGTGGTTGAGATGTTACCGTGCTAAAATAAATCTCAATAATGATAAACAACAACTGGAGGAGGATTGTGATGAAGATAAAGGCATCACAATTACTGAACAGTCTACATTGAAGCACTCCTTGTTGCTTATACAATCAGTCAGTATGGCAACGTCAACTACTCACTATGTATGGAAACAGTTTGTGTCTCTTGGATGCCACATATAAAACAACAAAATATGCATAACTTTTATTCTTCGTGGCTGTAAAAACCAATGTTGACTATCAAGTTGTTGGATCGTTTGACAAAACAGGAAACTATTGCCACTATTGCAGGATAATCAAAGAATGGGCACCATAGTGCAAACCATCTTACTTTATGACTGATAATTGCAAGCAGGAGATCAGGGCTTTAGAAGACACATTTCCTGGTAAAAATATAATAGTTAACTAAAATAGCAATTGTATATGTGAAGTTGATAACTGAGTAATTTACATCATTGTAGGGTCTACTGTTTTCTTGTGCAACTATGTGTTGATTTTATGGAGGAAAGGAAAACCTTGAAATGCAGGAGATTCAACAACTCACATAAAATGCTGGGCATGCATCACTCATGTAACATGGGACTCAAACTGGACTAGGCTTGCTCAGTAGTGATAGCCAGACATATGCTAACCGCTTTACAACCGTGTTTCCCAGCGTTATTTTCTTTTATTTCCTTTGGTGAAGGAGGGCGGGGCAGGGTAAAAGCTTATAATTACCCTGAAGTGGTAGTTCAAGAGTCAAGGTAATTAATTTACTCATTAATAAGGGAGTGCTAAATTCTAATAGCCTATGGTTTACTTACTTTCTGATGCAGCATTGGGTTTGGACCTCACACCTGGCATTTTGCATGCGAAAACGCTAGTCTAAAGTGTGACAATTTTTTTGCCACCGCGCATCAAAATTTGAGAGCTTGATAGCGAATTTAATTCTTGAAAAATTCTTTAAATTCATCGAGTAATTCCTCGTGTGCATTTTCCTGGAGGGTTTTTTATGGTAATAGAGAGATAGAGGGTTTTTCGAGGATCGAAATGATATCAACATTGCCATGGTTACACGCAATGTTTTTCTACTGGGAGGCTTCTTGTTCAAGGTATTTCGCGCAATGGCGACTTTTTGTACGATGTTGTAAAAATGTGACAACTTCGGCTTGTATATGCTCCTTTGTTCCGGCTTCTTTTCATTTAATTTTTGTTGCCTATGCAAGTTAAGACATCTATAAAAGTTAGTATGTTTTTTGTTTTTGGAAAAATGTTAGTAAAACATAAAAAAAGCTTTTACAAAGGCATGAATTTTGGCAAATTTTGAATTGTAAATAAAGGCGCACGAAAAGGTTCGACACGTTCACAGTTAAAGAGAAGGATAAAAGCAAAAAATACCACTCAAAAACCTAAGCGATTGCTCCAAAAGGTAGGAAGCGTGTTATGGATTTTGTATTTCTTGTGATAACGTTTTTGATTTATTGTTTTTCCATAAAATTTCAAGTCAACATATCACAATATATTGTTCATCAAAGAAGAACTCACATATGTTTTTGTGTTGATGAATTTATTTTTGCCTGTTAAAGTGCCTAAGTTTGTTTACAGTTCAGAAAATCTGCTACCTAAAAGTAGATTTAATATATATATAATGCTATATTTTGTGCGTATATATATAGTGCTCATATGCCACATTGGGTTTGTACCATAGTGGTACAACCACTACACCAAGTTCAATGATATGGCTCAGGTCAATGATCATTAAAAATTTCTGCCAGACTAAAATTTACAACTGAAAGAAAATGAAAATAGATGTAGTTGGTTATGATATGTTTGTGCTATGCTGGTGATTTATACGGCTATAACATTTTGCACTAATCCACTTGACAGGCAAGCTATAAGTACTACATGGCCCAACCCAGAGTAATGAATTTATTATAAATTGATAGATGATTATTAGCAAAGAGAAATTGATGGTTGATGATTGCTGGGAGAGATTTTGTTAATAGTGAACAATATGGGCTTATCTATTTATTGAGAGTTATTATTAATAGTACACCTGTTTTAGACATCTGCATTTGAAAGGGCTGTTTAATAGTCAGCAATTAAAGGTGATTTTGTATAAAGCTTGACATAGTACAGAATATATTTGAATTCAGCTCTGCCTGCACCATTGTATATATTGATATTTTTCTGCTATTTATACAATTTCTTATATCATTGTGCTATGTGAGCCAAATTAGTAATTCAAGAATTATAAGAAAAATTGTGCACACTGGCAGCAAATTTCTTTTAAAAATATATGATTAAAGTTGTGATTTCTAATCAGCTTGTCTTTGCCAAATTTTAGTGGGTTGAACAAAACACCTGAAACATGATATATTTTGTAGGTTGGTGACATATATGCTATAACATTTATCATCTGACCAAAGTAACATTCTGCTTGTGTTATTTAGATTGTTTTCACCTGCCTGTATCAGCTGACATGACAAGTCATAAATCATAATTAGGGCAGACATTGTGTGCTCACCCCCAAGCAGATATTTGGCAGATTTTAACTATATTATTACCCACCTATATAAGGTTATTATACAAACAAGTTATAAGTTTTCACAGGAAGGTCAGGGTTAATGAACCTATATGTGTCACATTGTATTAGGGTGTCATTGGTCAAATTAGGTAACTTTTTTATAGTTTGCCTAAGCCATTGAGCAACAAATTCCCCTTGGCAAGTAAAATTGGTTTCATAGTGGGTAATACTGAACATGTCCACACTACTTCATTACACATAACTGAATTATACATTATACATAATAGACTATTACATTTTCCTGTCAAGGGAAGCCTATGAATACTGTTTGAACCATTGAGTCCGAAGCAAACCATGACAATATATGAATTTAAGACAATTTATTCATTATTTAATTTTAAATTTACAAAGCCTGTAACTATTGCATAAATTACAGTAATTAACTAAATAAAATTAAAAACAATTTTGCTTTTTATCTTTTGCTGGTTTAATTCACACCAATGATATAGAGAATAATACAAGGGTGCGCAGAAATACCAGATTTATTTCAAGTGTTGAACATGATATCTCACGAGTAAGCGCAGCGAACGAGTGAGAAATATCATGTTCAACACGAGAAATAAATCTGGTATTTCCGAGCAACCATGTATTTTTCTGTTTATTATTATAAACTACAGGTTTTCCACCAATATAAAATGTCCGGAAGCTATGATTGGTAATTGTTTGAAAAGCGATAATTTTCACATGCAAAATTATCATAAATAATCTCACATGTGAGATTATCAGTTTTATCGGTGCCCGAAATCAGGATTTACTGTTGCACCTTAATATCAACAGTTTGCAGAACAAATTTGAAGAATTGAAGTTGATTAACGATAAGTTGAAGGCAAGCGTAATTATTCTGACTGAAACAAAAATTGATTTGACATATCCTTAATTGGGTTATATAGACCTCCAAAATGTGATAACTACCGCAAACTGCAGGATGATCTATTTGACCTATGTTCATGGGCATTTTCACAAAGACAGTCGGTTATAATTTTGGGGGACCTAAATCTTGATAGACTTTAACCTAATTGTAGAGAAGGGAAGTTACTACGCGATATAGAAGATATATTTGAATTCACCTGCCTGATAGAAGAACGCACACGAATTACACCCGCTACGAGTACACTGCTTGATGTTATTCTCACCAATAAGATTGATATGTTTGACCAATTGGGGGTAATCAATTTGGGACTCAGCAATCATGCAATGATTTATGGTTTTCTCAAGTCAAAAGTGAAACGTTATCCTATGAAGACAATCCTATTTAGAAGAACAAAAATGGTGAACGAGTTGGAATTGGGAAAAGATATGGAGGAGGCTATGTGTGCACTTGATCTGAATATGCTCTTCCTGTAGATGAGCAATACAGTAGGTGGAATACAGTGGTAAATAATGTGCTTGATAAACATATGCCTCTTAAAAGTATGAGGGTAAGGGAGAAGGATGTACCATATATAACCGCTGAATGGAAACAAGCAATTAGGAAGAAACGCAAATTTGCCAAGAGACATAAGAAATTACAAACCGAGGAGAGTCTGGCAGAAATGAGAAAATGGAGAAACGCAGCAACACGAATTAGAAGGAGAGCAATTAGGAAGTACTGGAGAGAGAAAGCAGAAGATCTTAAAATCAATCCCAGCAAATTTTATAAGGCATTTACTCCTTTCATAAGAAACAAAGGGAAAGATAATATAGCAATTTCCTTACAAGTTGACGGCATAATTGAGCATGATCAACGAAAAGTTGCTGAAGTACTTTCCAACTATTTTTCTACTATCGCAAATAATATTGGGAACATACCTGATTTGGAAAACTGCAGCAATGTGAATCACAATAGTGTCAGGAACATTCAACAGAAATGGTCTCATAATTTTTTCAGTTCCAAAGAAATTACTCAGACAGAGGTTCTGACGGCATTAGAACAACTGAACCCTAAGAAGGCTACTGGAAATGATCTATTATCTCCTAGGGTTTTAAGAATTACTGCACAGGAAATAGCTGACCCGCTCACTAATTTATACAATCAAGTCCTTGAACAGGGAGTTTGGCCTGCCGTTTGGAAATGGGGAGAGTGGATTCCAGTGTTCAAAAAAGATGATCATCTTTTGAAAGAAAATTACAGACTGGTTACCGTACTGAGTGCTGCTGATAAAGTGTTCGAACAGCTTCTTTGTGAGCAATTACGTTTAATTTAAAGAGAAGACCTTTGACGATTTTATGTCTGCGTTATAGGAAAACGTATAGTTGGGAGACCACCCTAATTCGCCTAGTGGAGGACTGGAAACATGCACTCAATCATAATAAAATTGTAGGAGTATTATCATCAGATATGAGCAAAGCCTTCGATTCTATGTCTCCATCATTGCTGCTCTGCAAACTTGAAGCATATGGTATGTCAAATAATTCCCTAGCATTACTAGAATCCTACTTTGTGGATCGTAAAAACAGGGTAAGGCTGGGTAACAATGTTAGCAGTGATTCGAAGGATGTTACACGTGGTTGCCCACAAGGTTCCTCTTTGGGACCAGTCTTGTGGAATATTTATCAAAACGATCTGTTTTACGAGAATTTAATTTCACAACTATCAATGTATGCAGATGAGCGTCAGCTCTATTCTTCAAACCAGACAATTGAGGACTCAGCAAGGGTTTTGGAGACTGATGGCAAAATTGTGAGTGAGTGGTATAAGGTGAACTACTTAAAAGGGAACCTTAGTAAACATCAGGTTATGATGATGACTAGGCGTAAAAGTGATATTGCAGAGGTAGATATTGACAATCAGAAATTGGCCCAAATGGATCAGATGAAACTCCTTGGAGTAACTTTGGATAAAGAATCGAACTTCTCAAATCATGTGTCAACTATTTGTAAGAATACCAGCAAGAGAATTGGAGTCTTAATGAGACTCAGAAAGTTAATACCCACTACAGCAAATTGTATATTTAGAAGGCAGCAATCATGCCATACTTTAATTACTGTAGTCTTGTTTGGCATTTTTGTAAGGCCAGTGATAGAAATAAACTTAAGCGAACTAACGAAAGAGGTCTAAGAGCAGTCTTTTGCGACTGGGACTCTACTTACGAGCAATTTTTAATAAAATCTAACCTGACCACATTATATAATATGCGGTTGCAAAACATCGCTATTTTTATGTATAAGATTAAACATAAGTTATTGCCAAAAAATATTCTAGATTTATTCGAAACTTCTCAGACAATCTATAATCTCGGGAATTGTGACTTCTGGCAGCCACGATTTACTGGTGTTAAATACGGCAAACATTAATTAAGTTACTTTGGTCCGTATTTATGGGATAAGCTTACGCTAGATTTAAGATCTTTGCCATTCATTCATAGCTTTAAAAGTAATATCAGGAAAGTAGACTTAACTGACTTAGTTGATACTAATTCATGTAAGAATTGTATCATATGCAGTACTTAACGTTATAGAAATTTTGTATATTTTAAATTTTTGGGTAAATTATCTAAGTTAGATTGTACATATTAATTAGTTACTGTTGTAAATAGCATAATTTTAAGTGTCCCCGATTAGTGAAATCTTTGGATTTTGCTATGAGATATGACACTTTAATAAAATTTATAATAATTATAATAATTATGATTATGATAATGATAATGATAATGATTATGATTATGATAATGTTATGATTATGATAATGATTATGATAATGATTATAATAATAATGAAAACTTTATTAACTTTTTGATATATATGTACAAGCAGATATATATTACAATTGGCTACTTGAAATCACCATTATACTCTATAACACACAATAATCTAATCTATATATACACAAATGATATTAAATATTTAAAATTTCATTAAATCGGGATTTGTCCATTCCTTGTTGCGACAGCAAAAGATATAGTAAGATGTTCTAATGTAGATGTTAATAATTTTCTTTATACAATATTTAGTTTGAGTTTCACTAACATCAAGGTCATTGAGCATTTTCAAAAATGTAGAAGATTCCTTGTCAAAAACTCCAAGTGCGCTGATAAAGGGATTGATGAATTGAACGGATTTAAAATGTTTCTTTTGCTCTTTAATAACATTCATGTATTTAGCCTGTTTACGTTTACTATTATTTCTAAGATTAGTTTCATATCCCACAGTTAATTCAATAATATACAAGCAGTTGTCTTTCGTCGTTAGGAGCAAATCAGGCCGATATTTGTTACCAGTTACAATTGAAGGGTTGAGAAATCCAGGAAGGTCAACATAAAGCTTTTTGGAATGTAGAGGTTGTAGAATATTATTGGCAATGAAGTTAAGTACTGAGTCGTGTCTCCAAGTGAAACGATTCAAATATGTTACAACCAGCTACGACATGTAACAAGGATTCAGGATTAAGACAAAAAGAGCAATCAGTTGTCAAAGATAAACCCCATTTTGCAAGGTTTCTGTGGGTCGGAAGGGTATTATTATTATTATTATTCTTATTCTTATTCTTTTTATTCTTATTATTCTTATTCTTCTTATTTTTCTTATTCTTATTCTTCTTATTCTTCTTCTTCTTGTTGTTCTTCTTCTTGTTCTTCTTCTTCTTGTTGTTCTTCTTCTTGTTCTTGTTCTTCTTCTTGTTCTTCTTCTTGTTCTTCTTCTTGTTGTTCTTCTTGTTGTTCTTCTTGTTCTTGTTCTTGTTCTTGTTCTCGTTCTTGTTCTTGTTCTTGTTCTTGTTCTTGTTGTTCTTGTTCTTGTTCTTGTTGTTCTTGTTCTTGTTCTTGTTCTTCTTCTCATTCTTATTATTATTCAGCATAGAGCAGAGCTGTCTGTATGCGCTCTGTACATGTTGCTAGTTTTATCATTGTTTCTCTTTTACTTGAACCACTGTAAATTTTAAAATATAACAATTAACAAGTTTATTAAGGTATTGAACCATGATTCGTTCAAGTCTTCTCGTTATGTTGGTGATTTGCGCAGTCTGTTCGTCCTGTGGTAAAGAGTTCGTTACACTCGGTCGTCATACATGGCGTTGTAAAGAAAGATTAAATCAGAATCCTTCAGTTAACACAGCTAACCAGATGCCTGTTATGCATTCTCCTATCAGGATTTCAAATACTGACGACATAAAGTGTTGCTGCGGTAAATCGTGCAAGGGAACGAGGGGTCTTAAAATGCATCAACGTAGCTGTCGGGTGATACATGGATTAAATGATGAACTGCTCGCAGACCTTGAAGAGCTATCGACTAAAGACTCTGGTAATAGATCTGTTCATTCTACAGCTGAGGATATTGATAATATGGCAAATAACATTGAAAATCAGAGCTTTCCTGCTTTAAAGAAAGGAATAAATCTCCCAAAAAGCGACGCAGAATGGCTAACGGCTAATAACTATTTCGAATTCATGCTTCAATTAAGTGCACCAATCAGAGGTCAGGATCTAAATTCAAGCATAACACATCTAAATAATGTTGTTTGTAACTATTTTGCTGATAACTTTGGTCATGTTGAAAAAATACCAGATGAAGAATTAGTAAACAAGTATAAAGATCAAACTGTGAAGGACTTAAAGAAATCTCTAAAACAACTAAAGCTTTCGAACGCTGATCCTTGTGAAATAAGATATGTGTCCCGTACATTACGTGATAAGTTGCGTAATGCTAGCTCAATCAGTGTCAACAACACGACAACTCAGTCAACTCAGCCAAAAACATTCAATCACGATAATTTAATTGGGAAGAATTTTTGGGGTTATGTTAAAAATATCTTGCAGCAGAGCAATTCCTTACTCCCATCCTTTACAATGTCGATTTGCGTAAGTTATTTCAAAGACACTCTGAACTCAATTAACCTAAATAAACTGTTTCATATTCCCAGCTGGATTCCGAAGTTATCTGATCCTACCGTGCATTTTAACCTTGAACCCCCAACATATCGCCAAGTTACAAATATTATTCGCAAAATGAAAGCTTCTGGTTCGCCTTGCCCCTTAGACCAACTTTCAATTATATGTTTCAAACGATGCCCATTCTTACGCACTTACCTGACCGAAGTAATACGTTGCGTCTGGTCTTCTAAATCTGTGCCAGCTGAATGGAAAAAAGCGTGCTCCATACTTATCCATAAAAAGGGCGATACAAATGACCCCTCCAATTTCCGTCCGATCACTCTGGAAACTGTGCCATTAAAAGTGTTTACCTCATGTCTAGGCAATTCTATGTTTTCTTTTCTAAAGGCTAATAATTTTATTGAACATAACATTCAAAAAGGATTTACTCCTAATCTGGCTGGCACTTTGGAACACACGGCTCAAATGACAAATATTATTAATCAAGCGAGAATCAAACAACGTTCCGTTGTCATCACCCTTGTTGACCTTCGAAATGCCTTTGGTGAAGTGCATCATAATCTTATTCAATCCGTCCTCGACTATCATCACATCCCCAAACACGTTAGTGACATTATAAAGAGCTTGTATACCAACTTCCATACAGCAATTATAATGTCTGATTTCTCTACTCCATTTATACAAGTTGGCCGTGGCGTGCTTCAAGGTGACTGTCTCAGCCCTTTACTTTTCAATATGTGCTTCAACACTTTCATTCAACACATAAAAACTGACAAGTATCGACAATTTGGTTTCATGACAAAATTTTTAAACCCTATCCATTGGCTTCAGTTTGCCGATGATGCTGCGGTGATAACCTCTCAAAGCGCGGAAAATCAACATCTTTTAAACCACTTTTCAATCTGGTGCCAATGGTCCGACATGATCATCAGAGTGGACAAGTGCAGTAAATTTGGAATTAGAAAAACTCTAACAAAATCCGTTCAGTATTTACCAAAACTACTAATTAGCAATAAATTGATACCTACCACTGAAATTGGAGAGTCATTTTGATACTTAGGCAAATACTTTGATTTTGATATGTCGGAAAAAAAGCATAAAGAAGAACTTACAACTCTCCTTGAAGATATCATGTCAGACATTGACCTTAAACCTCTCCACCCAAAAAACAAACTTCTACTTTATAGATAACTTTTGAGATAACAAAACTTTTGAGATAACAAAAATATCCAATACCACGTCTACACAATGACAAAGGAAGTCCTTAAAAGCTTTAACTCACAACAAGAGAATAAACTTCAAAATCACCTCGTGGTCCAGGGCTCTTTCTTCTCAAACGTTATTAAATTTTCATTGAAGAAACTAAACATTTTATGGTCCAAATCTCAATCAAACCTTCCAAAGAACATCTATAACTTTACCATCCGTTACATTAATAACTCCCTTCCCACCTGTAGAAACCTTACTAAATGGGGAATAATGTCAAACTCTGATTGTTCCTTCTGTTTAAAGCCTGAAACCCTTCTACATGTAGTTGCCGGATGTCAATCGTATCTACCGCGGTTTACATGTAGACATGATTCCGTTTTGAATTTTATTGCAAAAACGCTACAACCTGTCAGCAACTCTAACCTATTTGTTCACCTTCCTGGATATAAAAGCCCTTCAATTATATGTAGTGACACGTTCGTCCAGACCTTCTACTGTCCATTTCAAGTGATTATCTATATATTCTCGAACTCTCTGTTGGTTATGAATCTAACCTCCAAGCAAATGTTAGCCGGAAAAGAGAAAGATACAAAGATCTCATTATAGAACAAAAGAAACATTATACATTCATTAAATTTGTAAATTTATCGATAAGTTCTTTAGGAGTTTTCTCAAAAGAATGCGATGCTTTTTTGGATATGTTAAACGATCTACGTTTTGATGACAGACACAGGAAATACTGCATTGGGAAAATTATGTCCATCGCCATCAGATCAAGATATTATATACTCTGTTGTAGAAACAAGGACTGGTCAACTCCAGAATTACTAGCGATTTAGAGATACATTTTCAAACTATAACTTTTTATCAGGTTCAAGTAGACAATTATAAATTACCTTAGTTGTGAGATTTATAATTGTAGATATATCTATATAACATATTTTAATAAAGTTTCCATTATTATTATAATAATGACAATAATGACAATGGCAATGACAATGACAATGACAATGACAATAATAATAATAATGTACACCCTAACTGACAAAGCATCAGTTGTTGTATGACGAAACTGTCGAGACTTACACGATGAGACTGTCTTTCATAAAATCTTTATGCTTTTATATTGTTTATTGCTATGACGATAATACTGTTTGATACAAATTCACTCTTGTACTAGTTTAGTAGCTAGTGTATTACAAGATAGCACATTGTTTTTGTATTTCTTGTGATCACTTCCTAATGGGTAAAAACTTGTAAACAAAGTTTCCAATTGTGTACTGTGACAAGACAAGACGATTTTGGCAAAATTTGCTAGCATTCAGCCATTCACTGCAATGGACCTTTCCCCTTTTACATGAAATTTTGAGAAAATTCAAAATGGGCAAAAATATCACGACAGCTTGAAAGAGCATCCTAAGTTTAGTAAGATTGCAAAATTCGGCTGTGACATAATGTAAAATGTAGAAATTATAGCCTTGTGAAGTGGGCAAATTTTGTATATATCTGTATTACAGGGGGAAAAGTGATAATCAGTTGATACTTTTGATTATCATTTTCCTGCGCGTAATACAAATGTCTACAAAATTTGCCAAATTTGCAAAGCTATATTTTCTACAGTTTATTACATTTCACAACCAAACTTTGCAACTTTAGTAAACTTGGGATGCTCTTTCAAGCTATGGTAATATTTTTGCCTATTTCAATTTTTTCAAAATTTTGTTTGAAAGGGGAAAGGTCTATTGTGACTGTTCTGTTTGTCCACTCTCTCCAATATATAATCGAAGCCTTTACAGAGAAGAAAACGTGGCATGGACAATTGTCCTGCTGTAACATTTGTACAGTACTTTCTTAAAAACTTAAATCCCTTCATTTTCCTTGCCATAGTATTGTGCTTCTCTTGTCTTACTGTAATTTGCAATTTCGTGCAAATAAAATTTGTTTGCCATTTTGAATCAATAATGAGGAATACTTGGTGTAAGCTGAAGTTATTGGATATTTTTTGCGGAATAAATGCTGGATTTGCGTACAGGCGAACTAGTGATTTCGCATTCAAAAATGCTAGGCGTGCCTACTGAAAAGATTGCATTATTGTATTACACAAACCAATAGAGTTGAAAGACAAAACAGAGAGCTTAAACATCAGTACCTGGCCTCGCATCAAGACAAAACTCTCAATGGGTTACTGAGTTTGCTCTTAACTGACTTTTTACTTGACAATTATTCAAGGTACTGTAAATGTTTAGTAATAACTTTTTGCAGATACGATTAATGGACTAGTTTTTGCTACATAAATGGGTTAAATTATCAACTAGTAATGTGCCCTAGTGTGCACTAGTAGTTTTTTTTTTACTCATTGAGGTCGAGACGATTTTACGCCTCATTGGAAAAGCTTTGCTACCAAGTGACTTAATGTAACTCAGTCTATGTATAATTTTACTGTCTCTAAACCAGATGGTCTTATTAAGGGGAGAACAATGCTGAAAATTGTGGGAACCACTGAGTATTTTTACAAAATACAAACAATGGTGACTCTGAAAATAAACATATTGAATTTAATCTAGCTTTTGACTATATTTTAGTCATCATCAGGAATGATGCAAGTTACATAACAGTGTACTTACATAGTGAAGATTATGACATTATTGGATACATGACATGAAGTTACATATACTTATATTTAGGAACATGCATAAGTGTACATTAACTAATTAAATATTATAAGTTCTTTCGAAGCTTTGGTTCCATGATTCAGTTGGGGTTTAAACTGTTGTATGGCAAGAGATTCTTTAAAAAGCAGTAAGGACCAATGATCTGCAGATTTGTCAATAATCTTAGAGTTGTTTAGAATAAACGTTAATAATAAGAGTTACGCTTACCTGAAGCTCACCGGACACTAAATAGTTGCTAACAATATGTTTTAATGTAAAGATCTGACATTGCCACAGAAGTAAGTTACATTTGTACGATTATAGCAGTATTTGAATAAGGCACAATTAGACAATGCATGCTACTACATTAGTTATTATTTACAATTATGTATTATTTGGTTTTAGATTGAATATTATTTTTTATCCTATTATATTATGTGATTTGCAATATTCCGATCTCTTTGTTTACCTAGTCTGTGATCCAGATATGTTGATGTAGACCCAGTCCATGAATCGACAAACATTCATGATCCAAAAGCTATTGCGGTAGTCAACTCAACTGGCAATAGCTTTGAAAAAGTTGGATATTTACCATGCAAGTCAGCGAAGTTTGTACATCCTCTGTTATCTTGTGGTGATATGGAAGTCAAGGTTAAGATGTCTTATTTAAGAGTTGGCTTTCATATGACCATAAATGTAACAAAAACTGGGCTTTGCAGCGACGTAAGCAAGCAAAAAGGTATATAATATTTAGCCAAGTCTATGGCAAGGATTTATGTTATTTAATTTAACTTTTTTGCCTTCAAGAAAATTTTTCTATTGCCTATTATACTATGGAATATTGATTTTATCATGTTGTCAGACTTCTACAAAACAAGGTGAAAACATTCAGTCCGACAGGTACTCTAAACATGGTCATGGGGCAGGTTGTATGAAACCCATTTTAGTCCAGTAGGTTAGTGACAACTTTTACAAAAATCGTTACGCGCTGGACAAAAGCACCAAACCTTGCACGCTACTAACTTTCGGTGTAAAGTTTTAAAAAATCCAATGCTCCAAAAATTTTGCTCACTAGAAGACGAATATGACGTCATTTACGATGTTATGACGTCATTTATGACTAATTTTAGTTAATTGGCAGTTTGTGTATTATATCCAGTTTGAATTGGGAAATCTTAACGGGTACTCATTCAGACTGGTGTGAAAATATGTATAAATAAATATTCCGTGAAGAAATTGACTCATAACTGTCGGCACAATGTGGTGTAAATGATATTAAAATGTATACCGTAGAACGAGTTTATCTACATAAACACAATTTGGATTTACTTGAATACATACTCCTGACTGGCGTTGCTGTTTACATATTGAAATACAAGGACTAATTTTAAACGAAAAATCGTGTATTTACATGGTGAGCGAAATTTTGATAATTTGAGCCCGCGTAGCAGTCAGCGGCTTGCTACAATAAACTGCAAATCGAAATTAGCAACTGGATTTTTGATGAAGAAATGATGTTTAAAAACCTGAATATTTTCCAGATACACTTTCAATATTGTAGACAAGGTAGGTAGATATTTTTGTAATCAAGAATGACTCTTTGTTGAAAAATTTAGGAAAAATATAAACTTTTATCACAAATACAATTTTTCCCACCAAAACCACAAACTGTGTTTATAGTCCACTTATAGCATGTAAATTTATTTTTAACTTGGTTTTCTTTAGTAAAACCCAACTTCTCATATATTTTACACGTCTACTGTATGTTGTAAACGAGAGTTCACAATATCCACTCATCACTTCCCAATTTTCCTTGAGAAAGATAATTAGCATGCTTTGAAAGTACTTTTTAAATAAAATAACTTATGGAAACTTATTGTCTCCCTCCCCCCTCATATATTTTTAAATACCTGGCAGTGTAAAAAGATTCGATTGAAACATGCTGAGTATGTACTGAGCATAAATAATATCAGACATTTAAATTCTGGCGTGATTTTGTGCATCTGGTTAAGTTTCATTCAGCCAGTATTAAAAGATGGGAATTAGAACAGGGTTGCCAGATCACTGCATTTTTGAGGCCAAATCGTCATTAGTGTAGTCAAGTAAACAAAGAAAAACAAAGAGCATTGTTGAAGATTTGGCCTGAAAAATGCAGTGATCTGGCAGCCCTGAATTAGAATAGAGTTGGTGCAATTTCCATCAGTCATAAGATTAGCGATATCACTAGAGAAACCTCATCTATCTAGGGGAAAAATAAGTTCTTTCTATTTATTTCCAGCATTTCGACTACAGTTATAGTTATACTGACAAAATTGCATACTAAGCCTGTACAATTTCGTATTACTCGAGAGCATACATTGTCAAAACACCATGGACTGGACAATGTGTGTCATTTGTCAAAATCTACTTCAGAACCACTATCCTGCCCTCAAAATTCAGCCAACAGGCGTGATCCACTTAATGTTTAATGTATATAAAGACTTTCTTGAAAATGTGGCGGAATTTGAGAAATTAAATGCATTACCTACACAATGTGGTATTCTGTCGTCTGGCATGTCCGATAATACAATTGAAAGTTGCATGGTCAACAAAGCATCGTGGCATCGTTCGTGCAATCAACGATTTAATAATTCGAAACTGCAAAGAGAAAAAGAACGAAAACGCAAGCTAGATGCAGAAATTGAAAATGGCAACGAAATGTCTGATTCTGCAACACATCGATCAAAACAACAATCTATCGATAGTTCGGCGGAAAAACCAAATGCATTTTCTGTGAGAAGAAAACCGGCAAACTTCATGAATATAGCACATTCTCTTCTGGCAATACCCTTAAGAATATGGCATTAGAAATGCAAGACACAACTCTTATGGCCAAATTAAGTGCTGGGAACGTGATTGCTATCGAAGCCAAGTATCATCTTCAGTGCCTGACAGCGTATAGAAACAAATATAGATCGTTTCTTCGCCAACATAAAAGGCAACCAGATTTATTTAAGGAAAGGTGCAAGGCTAGAGCGTTTGCAGAACTAGTTGCTCACGTTTACGAATTACTTGAAGCTGGAAATTTTCTCTTTAAATGTTCCGTTTTGCATAATTTGTATGAACAACGCCTTAAAGCGTTCGGTGTAGATATTGCTGTTAACAAAACGCGACTAAAGGAAAAGTTGTTGGAACACTTTTCTGGTATGGGTTTGCAAGAACAGTACGATGGCCGAAATACAGTCCTATTATTTCCTGAAGGTATGCAACAAGTCCTGAAAGATGCTCATCTAGATCATGACTATGATAACGAAGCTCTTCTGCTCACTAAAGTTGCAAGAATATGCAGACAAGAAATCCTCTCTGAAGACACCACATTTTCTGGATCGTTTTCAGTAGATTGTCAAAGAGATATCACTCCCATCACCAACCAACTTGTTTCCATGATACTGTATGGGCCAAATATCAAAGACAAATCAGGTGAACCTCAATCTTGTCTCACTATTTCTCAGCTGCTACTCTTTAACAGTAAGAAAAGAGGAAAACCGTTATTTACCCAGAACAGACATTCACCAGAACGAGAACCACCTCTTCCTTTGTACATTGGCTTGAATCTCCACAGTCAAACTAGAAGCAAAACGCTTGTTGATAATATGGCTAAGTTGGGTATAAGTGTCTCCTATGATAGAGTTTGTCTGGTTGAAAATAACTTAGCGGTGTCGGTCTGCCAGCAGTCCAATGCTGATGGAATTGTCTGTCCCTCAAACCTGCGTAAAGGGATTTTTACCGTCGGTGCATTAGACAATATTGATCACAATCCCTCATCTACTACAGCCGAAGGTTCTTTGCACGGAACAGGAATCAGCATCATGCAGTTTCCAACGCAGGAATATCAAGGCATATGTAAGAGAAGCATCGTATGTGGAAGGTAATTTAGCACATTCGCAACAACCAACTCTTCCAGACATCTTTACAAATGTACCAGCAGTGACCATAAACAATGCAATTGATGTACCCCAAAGATCCACTACCAAGTTTCACCAGAAAAGTCGAACAGGCCAAAGCTCAAGAAAAGTGTTGGATAGAAAGAAGTTTGGAGCTACTTCGACTAGATAAGCTTCAGAAGGGTCAGCCGATTTCTTGGGCTGCCTACCACGCCTCCCGTCATCTCCCTGTGCAAGATCCATGTTCAATAATTGCACTTTTGCCCCTTTTCCTAGAGAAAGCGGACTCGCCAGCAATGGTGAAACATGGCTTAGACATGTTAAAATGCATTACTGAGTTCTTGAATGTTGGTCAGATACCTGTTCTAGCTTGCGATTGCCCTATCTTTGCCATATGCAAGAAAATTCAATGGTGCTTACCACACACTCATGGAGACAAAATCTTGATAATGTTTGGTGGATTGCAGAAAGCTCTCTGGAATGCACTTGGGAGTCTGTTAAGTGGATCTGGGTGGACCGGCGCTCTGCCTGAAGCAGGGATAGTAACATCGGGCACCGCAGATTCTTTTCTGAGTGCATCACATATTACTCGAACATGCCATATCCATCAGGTCACGGCTCTGAGTCTTGCCAAGCTGCAGCAGAATGCTTTTGTCAGGAGGAATGAAAGCCGTTGGGTTTCCGTACATATACGAGATATGCAGTCTTTGCCTGCAGATTTGAAAGACGTTTTCTGCAAGTTCTGGGTTGTTCAAAAATCATACAACAGGTTTTCAACAATCCCTATTGATCAAGCCCACGAGCAGGAAAACGCGAAAGTTAAAGGCAACGGTGGAGTGGTAGCACTGACAGAAAACCCTGCTGCATTGCGTCGATGGTTGCTTTCTGGCCCTGAATTAGCCAGGCTTCTCACACAGTTTGAGGAACAATACATACCAGAAACAAATTCAGAAACAGAGTGCACCCACCACGAAGAGGGCCTTTGGCACCAAACGAGATTTCATAACCAAGTAAATAAGTTAGTTGAAGAAATCAACGGCCTCGGCAACCCGTTTGAAGATCAATGCCAAGAACTGGTTATGCTCAACACCAGAGAATGTGGGGATGATTCTGTTGTGGCTACAGTATGCCAAATTGAGGAACTGGGTGAAAAGCAGTATAAACAATACAGAAAGGAGGTACTGGAAGACAGGTCCAGATCAATCCATGCAATGATTAAGAAGAACTTGTTAGGACTGTTCAGCACAACAAAGCGAAAAACTAAAGCAACAGCCAAGAAAATTAAAGCGATACGCCATGACGTCGGACTTTTCGGACGTTTGTATATGGGAAGCCAACAGCGTGAAGGTGATCCAGATGAGTTCTTTTCCCACGAAAACCATACCTATCCACCGTCGCTGTCTGAGTATGGAAAACTCCGTTTGTGTACTAAATCAGACCTACTAAAGCTGCTGCCAAGTTCAAATCAAAACCTTGAAAGTCATAGATTCGATTGCAAAATTGTCGACGTTGGTGCACTGATCCACATTCTCACTCCAAAGAATGTGACTACATTTTCAAAGTATGCTGACCAAGTCTTCATGTCTTTCATAAAACGAGAATTACTAGCTGCGAAAAGAATAGATATTGTGTGGGATCAATATCAACAAGACAGCATCAAGAGCTGCGCAAGGGAGAAGCGTGGAGCTGGCGTGCGAGTGAAAGTAGGCCCCAAGGCTAAAACCCCAAGCAAATGGAATGAATTTCTGCGTGATGGGAAGAACAAGACCGAGTTATTCGACTTCCTTTCAGATGAGGTGGCCAATGCAGAATGGCAAGAAACGAAGGAAATCTACATTACTAAAGGTACCTCAGTTGTATCGAGAGGAAATGCGCTACCGATGATGGAGTGCACACATGAAGAAGCAGATACTAGAGTTATGGTCCATTTACTTCATGCTGTAGAAAATGGAAGTGCTAACGTAGAGGTTCGAACTGTTGACACTGACATAGTCGTTTTATTGATTGGTCATTTCTTTAACCTACACGAAAACCATCCAAACATTGACCTATGGGTGGCGTTTGGTGTTGGAAAGAACTTCCAATACATCCACATTAATTCGATTTGCAATGACCTGGGTAGGGAGCAATTGCGTGCGCTTCCTATATTCCACGCATTTTCTGGGTGCGACACCACTTCTTCCTTTTGTGGAAAGGGCAAAAAAAGTGTCATGCGCCCGTGGAAGTCGTATCCTCAGGTCACAGATGTCTTTCTTAACATGCAAGAATACCCCTTTGAAGAGATGAGCTATGCTTCGCCACACTTCCAAAAGTTGGAAAGGCTAACAGTTTTGATGTATGACAAGAGCAGTCAGTTGCATTCAGTCAATACTGCACGGAGGGAACTATTCTCCAAGAAAGGAAGATCACTTGAAAATATTCCACCCACACAGGTAATTGAAAATTTCCAAGTAAACAGTAAAAAAATAGTAAAATAAGTTACATCAATGCACATATGTCTTGTAGAATGCGCTCTTCCATCATGTTCAAAGAGTATCATATCAGGCTGGAATTTGGGCAAAGTGTACAGAACCACAGCCGGACATCCCTTCACCAGAGGACTGGGGATGGAAATGGAAGGATGGGAGCTGGGAACCCGTTTGGATAACAGTGCCTGAAGCCGCGAAAGTTTGCAAAGAACTAATCAAGTGCTGCTGCAAAACAGAAAGAGGTTGTTCCCGGTGTAAATGTTTTCAAGCAAACCTACCTTGTGAGAGCAAGCAAAATGACACAACGGAACTAACTGATCACGTGGCTTGGTTATCTTTTCAAATATTCTACGAGATGTAATTAACATTTTGTAAAAGTGTTATCAATAGGAATTTAACAACATAAATATGATCACAAACGAGGTTGTTGGAGACCAAAGTTGTGATATTTTACCCTCGTTACTCACGTGCTCATTATATATATTAGACTATCAGCACAGTATAGGGTATAAACAGTAGGGCCACTCAGCAGTGCAACATGTTTCCCTATTTTTACGCAATTGACTGGCCAGAACCTGCATAATGAACATGCGTAATGAGACATGTGTGGAGACACAAAACTTCAAAGGTTCCGACTCAAGTGGCCTTTCTGTTTATTCCTATTCTGTGCTATCAGTGTACAATTTGTTTACGATAAGTAATTAGGCATGGCAGAAATACAAAAGGCTAGAACAATATTAGAGTAGCATGCTTTGTAGCATTAATAGATTTTGTGATTCATCATAATGAAGATGTCATATCCACCCTCCAATTAACCGAAATTTTTGGAGCATAGGAATTTCTTAAAGCTTATACTCAAGATATCTTGTGTGCTAACTTTGGTGCTTTTGTCCAGCGCGTAACGATAATTTCACTAACCTACAGGACTATTTAGCTTAAATGGTGTATAGTGAATTTCTCTCTAAAAGTCATCCTTCGTAAAATTACAGATGTTCAAAGCACATATAGTCACTTGATGACTATATCACCCACACTCTCACCTTTGTCAATAATCAACTTGCGCCGTGCAATAATAATTAAAAATATTAACATATCAGTCGGTTTCAACAGGTAGATTGGCAAGTCCCAACATGTGAATGAACAAAATAAAATATTTTAACATGGAAAAGGACAACATCAAACATCAAGATCACTATAGTGTTATTTAAATTTGACTTATCCACATGTTTAAGCTAAACAGACTTCTATAGCATGGCCAGTGGATAAGATTATTCGTCCTTTGTATGTATATAGAAGAGGCCCCTATGTGCTGCATGTAAAATAGTGTGGGATGAATCCTTTTTAATGTTCTCTAGGAATTGTTGCATTTAACTGTCGCTCTCTAAAGATGGTAAGGCGATTGGAGTTTTATGAAACATAATATGACATGTCAATTGCCCTTTTTCTGTTAAAGAAGCCTCCTGTTCAGAACAAACACACTCGGCCCTCCTTCCGTCTAGATATTTTTACTCTATCCAGTTGTTCAGCAGCACTAGACTTGCTTGCTTCATTGAAACTTGGTAGTTTTAAAAATTGCAGCCTTTAATTTTTTTAAAAACAAAAACATTGTCGATTTAAAACTCGCATGGTCCATACGGCCTCATACGGACCGCTCGTGTAGCCAATCAGATTGCAGAACAGGCAAAAATATGATTTTGGACCACAAGAAAAAAATAAACTAGGGTATTCAATAGTTTGCATTCCAACATGGCTATTTTTAAGGGCCCTTGATACAATTACAAATGGATTTTACAGAATTTTATTAAACTTTGCACAATGTTAGTCTATGGTGTTTGTAACATGATGTAAAAGAAAATTAGGGGTCACCGTGCTTCTTCTTGACTTGAGCAAATTTCATACTCGAGTGTTGCCATACCAACAGAGTAGTTGTCATCAAGACTGCCATACCTTTAAAGAAAATATGTTAAAATACACGAACAATTCAATATGGATTGTTAACAGCGCAAGTGAACTATATCTTCATTTTTTGAAAATTGTATTGAGCCACCTTATTCTGGTTATTTCTTGTGAATTTTTGCTAAATTAATTTGCTTCTTTACTGTGAGATAAAATTGTAAAATGTGTGGAAACTTGCGGGTTTTGGTTAACTTTTTTATCATTTAATGGAGTTTATTTTTTCAAAAGTAAATTCGGGGAATTCAATGAAAATTATTCACTGACGCAGCCAGCTCAATTGGTTTCTGCATGAATTTAGGCAATGTGTGGTGCTATTGACGATGGCCTGATCAATGGTTGCATCGTAACATTGCTATTTCGGAGGTTTTTTCCTATCATCCTTAGTTTATGCCTCTGGGGTGACAAAATGCAGAATCATTCTATCTTGTTTTTATGGACAACGAAGTGCTAGTGCATGTGATCAACAAACAATCATGCCGTGACAAAATTCTAATTGTTTTTATGCTTTATTTGTAATTCTTCTTAAAATATATTATCTACTTTCAAACAAGCTTTTTATAAACGTTCTTTCCCTGTCCGATCTCATGCCCGCGTTTTTGGTCTCCTTTCGCGCCCTTTCTTGTTACCGTGACAACAGAACAGATTAACACAACAGTAATATTAATATATAACAGCAATCATATATACATGCAACATCTCTTCTTGTCTTAATAGTTGCTCATTTGTTTGTTTTGATCAAACCGGTTGTTTATGTGTTTATTCCCAATCTGCTGGGCTGTTTGACAACTCGTCCACTGCGTGTTCTAGTCGCATCGCTCGTTCCTGTCGCTCCTCTGTTGGGCTCTGCAATGTGTCCCTTTGCTAGAATCATTGGATGGGCATCGTCTTCGTTGGTCTCTGGTGTAGGTGGTGTTGGGACTGCACTTTCTGTGCCTGGTCTGTCTGGCTCTTCTTCGTCTGAGTAATTATCATCGGAAAATGTAGTAGCCCGTGATGGTCTTAAGAATTTTCTATTCCTTGTGTAAGTATATCCTTTACATTCGACTTCATAGGATCGTATCCCGACCTGTCGTAAGATTTTTCCTCTTTTCCATTTCTTTTCGTTGCCGTGCGTTGGTTGTAAACGGACCATTTCTCCGGGTCGAAATGTACTGAGCTCTTTTGCTCCTCGGTCGTGGTATTTCTTTTGTGTTTCTTGTCGTTCTTTAATGCGTTCGTCGACTTTCTTGTTTATCTTAGGTTGGAGCAACTTTTCGGATACAGGAAGGGTGGACTTTGTTCGGCGGTTGAGGAGTCGTTGGGCCGGACTTGGATCGTCTGTGGGGTGTTTCGGACGGCCAGGAGGGCTAGGTATATGTCGTCACCGGAAGCTTTGCATGTTCGCAGTATTCGCTTCGCTTGTTTAACCGCAGATTCTGCTTTGCCATTTGATTGGTGGTGATAAGGGCTGGTAGTGACGTGGTGAAATTGGAACTTTTCAGAAAATTCTTGGAATTCTTTACTGATAAATTGTGGGCCGTTGTCGCTCACGAGAGTATCAGGGATGCCATATCTGGCAAAATGAGGCTTTAATTTCTTTATTACAGCTTGAGATGTGGAAACTTGCAGGTGGTCAACCTCGAAGAAGCACGAGTAGTAGTCTACAGTCACGAGGTACATTTTCTTCTCCAATTCAAAAAGGTCACAGCTGACTTTCGCCCAGGCTCTCGTCGGTATTTCGTGCAGGATGAGCGGTTCTTTACGCTGCTTGGCACTGTATGTTTCGCAGGTGGCGCATCGGGAAATGTGGTCTTTCAGTTCCTGGTTCAAATGTGGCCAGTAAACTGTATCTCTCGCTCGCCGAGTTGTTGATTCGATTCCTTGGTGGGCTGAATGTAACTCAAGTAACATCTGCTTTCTGAGCGACCTCGGAATGACGATGCGGTCTCCGCGAAATACTAAACCGTCCTGGGTGGTTAACTCGTCCCGGATGTGGAAGTATGGGGTAATATTCGGGGTTAAACACTTCGCGTTTCCTGGCCATCCTTTGTAGATGTATGATTTGACTTGCTGGAGCTCTTGGTCTTTTCGGGTCTCGTCTCGGAGTTTAGCTGTCGTGGTTTCGCATGCTAGTATCTGGTTGATTGTGTCTAAACTATCCGTCCACTCGAAATCGCTTTCTATGCTGCACGCTTCGTCGTTACAACTTTCCAAATGATGGTGGCTCAGCGTGCCTGCTAGCAGCATCTCGGATCCTTTCTTGTAACTAATGGTGACGTCATAATGATGTAATCTCATCATCATCTTTTGAAGACGGCGAGGTGCTATGGAAAGTGGTTTTTGGTGAATTACTTCCAGGGGTTTGTGGTCTGACTCGACTGTGACTGGTCGGCCATATGTGAACTGGTGGAAGCGTTCGACTCCATAGACGATTGCCAAAAGCTCTTTTTCAATTTGAGCATATTTCTGTTCAGCTTGTGATAGTGCGCGACTGGCCAATGCGACAAGTTTTCCTCCTTGTATGAGGGCAGCCCCGAGTCCATGGTCACTGGCGTCGCATTGTAGTACCAGGGGTTCGTTTGGCTCATAATACTTGAGGACTGGTGGCGTTGTAATTAATTTCTTGATTTCGCTGAATGCGGTGTCGGTTGCTTCATTCCAAACAAAGGGATGGTCCTTCTTTGTGAGTTGCCTGAGAGGTTCGGACACTTGTGATAGGTGGGGTAAAAACTTAGCAAGATAGTTGACAGTTCCTAGAATTTGTCTGACTCCAGCGACATCACTGGGTTGCTTCATCTCCAAAATAGCTTTAACTTTTGCGGGGTCAGCTTTCACACCATCAGGGGTAAGAATATGGCTGATGTAGGGCATTGATGTCTTCTTGAACTCTATCTTGCTTGAGTTGAGCTTGATTTGCTTTGCTCGGCAGCATTCAAATAGTCTCTTTATCTTCAGATCGTGATCAGCCGTTGCTTCATCCAATGTCGCGCCGTTCCCGGTTATTAAAATATCGTCTGCGACTGTCCGTACACCTTCCAAATCATCAATTGCCTGGTCCAGACGTTGTTGGAAGATCTCTCCGGCAGGAGAGATCCCAAAAGGCATCCACTTCCACTTGAATCGTCCGAAGGGAGTGTTGAACGTCGTAAGGAGGGAGGGCTCATCGTCTAGCTTTACTTGCCAATATCCATTGCTACAGTCGACTTTGGTGAATACTTTAGCGTTCGATAATTCCGGAAGGACATCATCTATGGTTGGAATTGGGTGATGGCATCGTTTCAAGGCTTTGTTAAGTGGTCTTGGGTCTAGGCACAACCTAATCTTTCCATTCGGTTTGGCTACGACAACGAGTGCACTGACCCACTCTGTTGGTTCGGTGACTCGTTCTATGACGTCACGTTTAACGAGATCGTCTAAATGCTCACGTAATGGCTGTTTCAATGACTCGGGAATCTTCCTTGGCGGAAGTTGAACCGGTGGGCAGTTTGGATCCACGTCAAGGTGCAGCTCTGGGCATAGGGTGCCAAGGCCCTCAAAAACATCTGGGTAGGTTTCTTGGACATCTTCTAGTTTCAATCCTAGAGGATGGGGTACGGGAACATCTTCGCTGACTTGATTGACTTGTGTTGACGGTTTCACGCGTATTAAATCCAATTGCTGAACAGTGCGACACCCTAAAAGGTTACTTTTGACATGGTGATCCTCGACGATTGTAAAAGGGACCTTGAATTTCTTTGTTGTTGTTGGATCTCGTACTTGTATTTTGCATTTGCCAAGGGGTATAAGTGTGGAATTGTTGTACATCTTTAATACGTGCGGGCTACGTCTAATTCGTCGCTCGTACTTAGTGCCTTTCAGTTCGCTTTTTCTTAGAACATTACAAGTTGCGCCTGTATCGATCTGGAATTCGGTCGACTTACCGCCCTTAATTTGCATTCTGACAAAAAGTCGAGGTGCGTGTGTTTCCGGTTCGTGTGTTTCCGGTTCGTGTACGGCTGAGATAGTTTCGGCGGGGTGTAGTTCGACAGTCGATATCGAGTCTCCCGAGTCGCTAGAGCTATCTTCCGATACGCCGTGTATTGGTGCGTTACGAGGTTTTCTTTTCTGCATACATACTTTGGCAAAATGATTATCGCGACCGCAATTTCTGCAACGGCTGCCGAATGCAGGACAGGATTCCTTTTTCTTCTGGTGTGATGTCCCGCAATACTTACATTGGATTTTCGCGTCCCGTCCGCTGTCTCGTCGTTCTAAACTGCCACGCCCCCCGTCACGCCTTCCGGTTTGGGTTTTGTTTGCATTTGTAAACATGGCGTTGATTTCCGCTTCGCTTGCTGCCTGGTCGTCGTTGGCATGGATTTTTTTGACTTGTTGTTTGGTGCTTTCACTGCTTCGGCAGATGTCGATGGCTTTAGCCAAGGTAAGATTTCTATCTTGTAGTAACTTTTTCTGTAGAGCGTTGTTGTTGATGCCAATGACCAGTCGGTCGCGTATGAGTGAGTCTCGTAAACAGGCGCAAAAGTTACATGTTTTTGCTAATGTTCGCAGGGCTGTGATGTATTGATCGACTGATTCAGTTTCGTTCTTTTGTCGGCTGTTAAATAGGAATCTTTCGTATGTTTCATTTGTTTCACCTAAGCATAGGTCTTGGAATTTTTTTTACGACAATATCAAATTTTGTTCGCTCGTCTTCCGAGGCGAAATCCAAGCCTTCGAAAATTTCCATGGCTTCTTCCCCGATGCAAGATAAAAACGTTGCTGTCTTGAATTCCTCTTCAAACCGATTTAGTCGGGCAACTATGGCATAATTGTCCCAGGCGCGTTTAACTTTTTTCCAGTTGGACGTTAGATTCCCTTCGGTTTTTAGTGGCTTTGGCATTGCTAAGCCGGCTGGCAATAATGGCTGAACTTCGGTAGTCACTGTGCTTGACGATGTGCTTGCTACTTCGCTCGTATTCGCTTGAGGTTCGTCGCCTGGCATGGTTGTGATTTATGTGATAGCTAGGTTCTTTAGACTCCTGACACCATGTTTTTATGCTTTATTTGTAATTCTTCTTAAAATATATTGTCTACTTTCAAACAAGCTTTTTATAAACGTTCTTTCCCTGTCCGATCTCATGCCCGCGTTTTTTGGTCTCCTTTCGCGCCTTTTCTTGTTACCGTGACAACAGAACAGATTAACACAACAGTAATATTAATATATAACAGCAATCATATATACATTCAACACTAATGGTTTTTGTTCATAAATTAGTGCTTATCTGCCTGGAACACATTTTATTCTAGGTACTCATAACATATTGGCCGATTGCTTATCTCGCTTGCAGGTTCAAACATTCAAGCAATTGGCAACAGCAAACATGAATCTGTTTCGTACAGACATTCCCCTGCACTTGCAGCCTCACAGCTGGGTGATATAGTTACCCACTTGGCAACTTCCAGTGTGCACCATTCATCAATTCCAACATACACCAGAGCTTGGAACTTGTTTACTCATTTATACAGTATGTTGTTTCAGACAGCATGCTTTAGCTTGCCAATCATGCCTGCTGCTATCACACTGTTTATTGCATATTTATTTGAATGCAATTTAGTATCCTCAATGGTTAATACATATTTATCAGCTTTGAGTTATTTGCACAAACAGTCAGGACTGCCTGATTCTACATGAGTTTTTTATATAGTTCAAATCCTAAAAGGCCATGGCAAAAAAAGGGCTCAACTCGACAGTCAATTGCCCATAACATTACCAATCCTGCAAAGATTAATCCAGTTGTCACCTTGCCTTACAGGCTCTAATTATCAAATATGTCAATTTAAAGCTGTGCTCTTTGGCATTCTTTGCATTCTTGAGGATTGAAGAAATGACGACAGGTTGCCAGCCTTTACAGCTACAAAATCTCGCTTTCAGTTGTGATTCAGGTAACCAAGTAGTTGGTAGCAAGTTAACACCTTTCACGATTTCAAGCATAATTATATTTGCCATCCTTTTACATTAATGAATAACCATCTTCAAGGTTTGTGTTGTCCTGTTCGATTACTTCTTAAATACTTCGCCCTCTGGGGCAACAATGAGAGTGCTATTTTTATCACACGTGGCGGCTTACCAGTAGGGCACAGTTTTCATATTGGTGCAGTTTCATATGCTGCGAGACAGGGAATGTCTGATTCACAAATTCGTATCATGGGCAGATGGAAGTTGCATTCGAGTTTCATCCATGTCGGCTTTGGTGACATTTGTCATTAGATACACAGCACAAAACATTCAGGTAACTTGTGTATTACGAGCGGCCTGGCATGTGCGGGGAGTGCTTGGCTGTCCTCCAGTTTGCATGGGCAGCAAGTTCTTTCATATTGCATTGCATTATTATAATTAAATATTATGATTAAATATTATGATTTCAATTGACTATGTTATGGATTCAAAGATCAAAATAATACAGAATGCATGTACTGTTATTACATGTAACTTTGTTGCCTATAGAATGACTTGTTTATTTTAAGTACTGTGCAAATGATGGAAAATTGTATTGACAAATAGATGCAACAATGTACCAGCACGAAATATCATGCATGTTCACAATGTTGCAAATAGCTTGTAAAAACCAATTTTATAGATCTATTGGTGAAGTAATTTTGAAAATAAATCTTGTATATGATGAGAAAATCAAAGTTAAAAGTTTATGTTTATCAGCACCTTGTATGGGACTTGAGACTCTATTTTGCTTAATATGGTCCATTTGGGTGTGTGTGCATTTGAAACTGATAGAGTTTACAATAAAATTAAAACAATTAAGTCATACTCAGTTATGTGTTGCCCAATATTTAGTCAATGAAGGCTTCTTCAGTGGGTGCTATATGGGCAATGGGCAGTTCCTTAGGTCCTCTTTTTGCCAATATTTTCATGTCCTTCCATGAACAAAAATGGTTAAGCAACTGCCCTTCTTCCTTCAAACCTCTACTGTACAGACGCTATGTTGATGATTGCTTCCTTCTTTTTCGCTCCTCAGACCACGTACCACTTTTCCTCGACTACGTTAACCAACAACACGCCAATATAACCTTTACCACTGAGATCGAACGCAATGAGAAACTACTGTTTCTCGATATTGACATATTTCATTCCGACAGAAAGTTCGCTACATCTGTTTACTGCAAACCTACGTTTACTGGTTTATTCACCAACTTTAACAGTTTTATTCCTCTTGCCTACAAACAGAACTTAGTTTCTTGTTTGATTCATTGCATTTTCAACCTTTGTTCTAGCCATGAAAATTTTCATACACAGCTTGAAGTTGTCAGAAAGTTATTTAACTCGAATGGTTTTCCCTCTCACATGTTCGATCGCATTGTTTGCCGCTTCCTCGACCACACCTTTGACCCTAGACCACCTGTTCTGACTGCCTCTAAGGAAATAACCTATTTTTGCCTTCCATTCACAGGGATACATTCTCTACAGATACGCACTCAAATCAACCGACTCTGCAACGCCGCTTTTCCTCATCTTGACATTAGATTCGTTTTTCGTTCATCCAGACGAATCTCTTCCTTTTTTTCGTTCAAGGATAAAGTTCCCAAATACTTGAGATCCAGTGTGGTATACTTATTCAAGTGTCGATGCTGTTCTGCGTTGTATGTGGGTCAAACCACACGCCATCTACTCACTAGGATATCTGAACATCTGGGTATCTCTCCAATCACGGGAAAACATTCAACCAACCCAGCTATGTCTAGTATTCTGTCCCATATAAACGCCTCTGGGCACCCTGCTAACTTTGACGACTTTCAAATTCTTTCTTCCTCCTCAGACTCATACGAATTAGTGATACACGAGAGTGTTCTCATTAATAAATACAAACCTAATCAAAACATTCAAGGCAGCTCTATTCCTCTTAACCTCTTCTAATTTGTCATTTATGTTCTGTGTGTTTGTAATGTCCTATCCACCTTCACACATCTATATCCTTAATTACCCCTTGTAATTTTACACCTTGTAAATATAACAACACTATTAGCATAGATATATATTCAAATTTTGTATGTAATATTATCAACTTGTCTGAAGATGTCTTAAGTTAAGACAAAACGTCACAATAAATAATTTCTATTTTAAATCTTGTTTTTATGGCTTTACTCAAAGCATTATGTTGGGCATTGATCTTCATAATGGTAAACATGATATGCACACTGTGTGTCACCACAAGTCAGACTTCAACGAGTTGTGGCCACAAGTCCGATCCACCAGAAAAATGGGGAAAGGGTAATATTGTGTGGGCATGTTAACCCCCACAGTACGACTACTGATTTGGTAGAATTCCCATCAAACTTCACCTTGCAGGTAAGGCTTGTTTAATTTGTAATTCTACCAAATCATAGTGACTTACTTCCGGGTTAACATGAGATTTCAAAGCACCACTAGCCACAATTGGCACATACAAATAGAGAGACGAGCAACCCAAAACAAAGGAGGATAACAGCTGAAACGTGGTAGATATTTACTATATTCATTACTGGAAAACACTATTGGCAAAAACACCGTTTTGTCTAATAGATTTGTCATCATATTTGCATACAACACAGTCCGACGCCCAACCAATATGTTTTAGAATGACATTTGTAGGAAGGGAAGCACTGGCTTTACTGGCCGAAGCCACTCGAGTGCTGCGAGCTTTAAACCTGGTTGTACCAATGCCACTTAGAGACAGCAGCATCTTGATCCATCGACCTGTCGTGTTTGTAGTGATCCCACCATGCACCTTAACAGATAAAACTAATAATTTACTGCTACTTCTTAAGTTAGCAGTTCGCTCCAAATAATGTTCCAGCGTTTGGTAAACGCAGAGTTCCGTTTGATGATGGCATCAAACATGGACTGTGGAGAAAATATTGCCTGGCTGGTTTTGTTTCAGTTGGTCTGTCAGATGAAAAACAAATTGCTCATTTGTTTTTGTCATTGCTCGAGTATCTAAGGAAGCTAACGGGTGACATCTTTGCCCCGTAGTAAGGGCTAACAGAATAACAAGCTTATAAGTCAGGTGCTTGAGAGCCAACGTGGGTAATAAATGCCATTTTTTGATAAAGTCTAAAACAATGTTCACGTCCCAAGTATCAGAATATTTTGAAGTCAGAGTTCTAGAGTTAAAGACACCTTTCATGTACTGAGTAACGAAAGGATGAGTAGAAATCGTGTGGTTCGTACTGTGGAGGTGGGCATGCATTAAATAACAGTTTAAAGCTGACCTAGCGGTATTAATTGTAGAATATGATAGATCCTGTTCATATAATGGGTGGAGAAATTCTAGGATGCTGGTTACAGAGGGAACAATTGGATTAATTTTCCTTTCATTACAAAATCGAGTCCATCTGTTTATGTAAACTAAGTACTGTTTTTGCATACCTGGTCGCCAAGATTTGACGATGATGTCGGCCATGTTTGCCGAAATTTGGCAGCCGGACAAGCGTCACTGGATACCTTGTATGCCATCAAGACCAGTTTCAAACTCATTGGGTGTGTTGTTGCCACCAGAGGATTGGTCAATACATTGTTCTCGACTTTGAACACCCGTGGCGGCATTCTCAGCAAGCTCACCAGATGGGAGAACCATACCTGAGTTGGCTATAGAGGCACAACAATTATTATGGTGGCTGGGTCCTGGACGATCTTTTGTAGACATCTAGTAACGAGACAAAAAGGGGAAAGCAAAGCCGTTAATGCGACTAGCAAATAAATCAATTGAGGGCGGCCCAAATAGAGATGAAATTTTCATGAAAATCAAAGGACTGAGCTTCCGTTCAGTTCTGACAATCAAGTTACAGGGTAGTTGATCAGCAGTAATGTTCAGTTTCCCAGGGATAAATGACACAGAGAGCCAATTGCGCCGAGCAATTGCCCAGTCCCAGATGTCTTTTGTGACGGAGTTGCACTCCTCCACCTGGCAGCCGCTCATTGCTGCTATGTGTGTAATGGCTGTCATGTTATCCGAGTAAATTCGGATATGAGTATCATGGCTATCAGAAAGGATTGTAAGCCAAATTTAATGGCAAGAAGCTCTGTGCTTCATGAACATTCCACAATCCTTGTGTCTTAGAGGTAGATAAGGCCACTCCCCAGCCCATCTTTGAGGCATCGGTATGAATGAAAATTTGTGGTTTGTTGTGTTCAATTTCCCTGAATGATGTTGGTAAGGAGGGCACCCACCAATTAAGAAATTAAGATCCAGTGTACTTCCCAGAAACAACACAACTTTGGCGTCAAAATTATAAGATGCTTGACAGAGAGCACGATTCTTGTCGTGTTCTGAGATGCAATAGTGTAATGGCCCAAATTGAACGCCTGGAAATGTGGCAGCCAATGAGCCGATTAACGAGGCCAATTCTCAAATTGTAAGAGATGTTTTTGACAATACGTGCTGGCATTCATTCACAATGTGTGTGATTTTCTTAAGTGTTAGTGTGACTTGCATTGAAATAGAGTTTAAGATGAAACCTAGAAATTCCAAACTGTGTGGGCTTGAACTCTGACTTTGTTGGATGTGGAAGAAAACCAAGCCTTGTAAGAAGCTCTGTTGCATGTAAGGTTGCTGCTTCAGCTGAATGTTTAGTGTCTTCAAGATAAATGGAGTCATCAATATAGCCCAAATAGCAGTGACCCATTCACTGTGCAAATAAAGGTTTCATGATTTTTGTTAATATGCAGGGACTGCTAGAGAGCCCCATTGGGAGACATGTACAGTGGTAAAGCTGGTCACGCCATAAAAACGTTAAGTATAGTCTATAGGTTGAGGAGACAGGAACACTGTAGTATGCATCGGGCAAGTCAATTGACATCATGTAGCAACCTGGGGTCATAAGGTTTATGGTGGATTGTAATGTATCCATTTTAAATTTATGATAAGTCATATATTCATTTAATCCTTTCAGATTGAAAATCGTGTGAAACTTGCCGGATTCCTTCTTGGGCCGGAGAAATATTGGTGAAATAATTTTCCCCTGTCTTAGGTTGGGATTGTTCGATAACATTTTTAGATAAAAGGGAACAAACTTCCCCATCAATTGCGATTTGTTCTGCCAGAGAGAACTGATAAACGGGTCAAGTTTGTCCGCCACCCCAATACTGGTTCACAATTAAACTCAATTTGATAGTTTGAAACACACATAAGAATGAATGGGTCAGAAGTAAGTTTTTCCCACTCTTCCAGATGAAGACTGATTTGGATGCCAACAAAGCCTGGTTGTGATGCTAACAAGGCTAAAATAGTCTCTTTGACACTAACCCGCCGAGAAGGAACTATTGCTATGGCTTCTTTGACTGAGTCGCAGGATATAGGTGAAAACGAGATCCACGACCTCTCCGAAAGCTAGTCAGTCTGTTACTGAGTTGGCTAGCCTTTGTTAGCTGATCAATTTCTTTATTAATGTCGTCACCACATAAGTCTGGTGATTGGGGTGGACAAGTTACAGAGAGGTGCATATTTAGCATTCAGGTGTGGTCGTAGGAATTTGCATCGACGAAGATTGATTTCTCTGTTGCCAGACATAGCCAAGACAAGCGCATGTATGAGAGGGGGGGCGAGCTTTGGCTGTAGTCTGCACGCAGGCTTGAAGCATTGCATACACTGATGCTAAAATCAATTTTTGACACTGTTGCATAGTGCTGTCCACTGTGTGAACTGTTTGCCTTAACTGCTGCCAAACCACTGTGTTGACCTTTGGGGTAACAAGGTTGGTGCAATTTTCCGGTCGACGATACTTCGCAAGTACTGCATCCAATTTTGCCTTCGACAACTGATGTTTACATAACTCACTGACAAGGTTGGAGACCTGGTCGTCAACAGTGGCTCCAGTCTAGTCGGCAATGGTAAATTCTGCTGCAAGCTCAGCAAAAGGATTCGACAGTAATGGAGCTTTCTGCCTCAGCAGTGATATAGTTGTCCACGGCATTGGCAACTGTTAATGAGCCTTCGTGCTCAGGCCCAGTGGTGCCAGTCATTTCAGCATCAAACTCTTGTGAGGAAAAATAGTCCTCAAACTCAGTAAGGAGTTCCTGTTTGAAGGAAGTCATCCTTTCAGTCATCAACATTGTAATTGGATTTTTTAATTCATCCGGTAAAGGACTGTTTTGGGCAACATCTGCATCAGGGAATTGTTTCGAGTTAGACTGGTCAGCCATGGCTGCTAGAAAAGAATTTGTTGGTCATTGTTCCACCGTCAATGAACATGAAATATTTTTTAGAGATAAAACTCGATCCAAGTTCTTGGGAACTATAAGATTCTTCCCGTTTATATTTCATCCTGAGCTAGATTTACATAGGAAACTATAAATTTCTTTCCCTACATGCTCAGTAATGGGAAACTATAACGTTCGTTCCCAATAATTGACCTCGACGGGCCAGCAAATCGGCAAACATGAATGCCGGCGGACATAGTGTTATGTTCAAGTTTGTTTCGATTCTACAGAGAAAGTAAAATCTGAGGTTAATAGTCCGTAAGATAAAATATAAAATCAATTTACTTGTGTGAGTGGCAAATGCGTTAAATCCCTGAAGGTAGAAGAATTCTCAATCGAAGTCTGAACTGCTTGGCTTCACAACTTGTACTGACTCGTGGTGACACACAGCGTGCATCTCACGTTAACCCGGAAGTATGTCACTATGATTTGGTAGAATGTCTGTTTTGTGCCTATGTTTTATGCACTAAAGTAGGAGTTTTAACATTTCTAGCTTATCTATCTCAAGAGAGCAGGACTGTTCTGCATGTAAGTTTTTTTAGTAGGTATATAATCGTAGGGATTTTGATTTTACATTTGGCTGCATGAACAAGCATGGTTAAAAGATATGTAGAAGTTACAGCTATTTGCAATCAAGCACAAACCGCAAACGTTTTCTTGTCTTGTTTGTCATTAAAAAAAATTCTCGCTGAAGGAGGTGAGGGGGTTAACTGGTTACATTCCTGGTTACAGAAATCAGAAATTACATTACATTAACTGGTTGCAGAAATCGCTTATCTGAAAGTCTACATATTTCTGTTTACACTCTGAACAAAATTTAAGAAGAAATTTTGCGATGATTTTACTGAGAAACCATATTCGTTGGGCAGATAGCAGTTTGACCAACAGACGATTTGGAATTGATCGAAGTTTTAAAGAGTGAATGCCCTTCCATCTCGCTGGCCAAAATTAGCAATGTTTTGATTGAAATGGGCAATGCTGCTTCGATTAGCACCATATCTTTGTGTGATTAAGACAAGAATGCCGTCAGAAAAGTAGTACTCCTGGAAGAAACTTACGTAATAGCCATGGAAAAATCCCTGTCGTATAAAATTTTTTGACTTTACGAGGCATTCTCCACTTGGAACCAGATCCCCAGAGTTGGTTCGAAAATGTGAGTCTTGAAACATGAATTTAAGTTTACTCGTATCATTCAACAGTCCAGAGTTTTTTAATTTAGTTGATGGCACAAAAAATACAGTGGAATTTTTAAACTTTCTCAGAGGCTGCAGACGTGGTAAACATTTTTCCAGGAAGGCCTGCTTTTGATCGTGGAGATATAATTGTTATGGATAACTTGACTGTGCACCATTTTGACGATGGAGAGGTATTGGAGGACTGGTTAGCTGAGATGGGCATACAGCTACTATACACACCCATTTATTCCCCTGACCTAAACCCAATAGAGGGCTGCTTTGGTGAAGTGAAAGCAACCCTTAATGGTGACCTGTTACCTCTGTTAAAGTTTATATTTTTAAAATGGGGTTAGTTGTGCAAAAGATGGATAGTGCTATTCATTGAATAGTAATTTTTTATCCTGTCTTAAAAATGCTTTTAAATTAAAATGCAATAAAACTTAAATATACTTTATATTATAAGTTATTCAAAATTATAAGTTCCCCCTTCAACTTTAAGGCCCCTTTTACACTATGCCGAATTAAATCGGAGCGTAGCGATTCTTATCCTGGATTGGGCTGTTATTTACACTAGGCCACAGTAAACCAGCGCACGCTCTGCGGAGTGCAAATCTCTTTGTTTTGGAAGTGATATGAAAAGTAATCTGGTACGTGCCGGAGCAGGGTAAACAAAGCAATCCGGTATGCCCTGGTTCAAAATCCGCATTGACGTGTATGTTTCAGAAACAGTACTGCATTTTGCACAATATTATGCTTCATATGTCTCGTTTATCTTGCTTATTAACTCTACTAACCATTTCAGATAAATTCATAAATATAAAAGTGCCTGTTTCTTTCAAAAGGACCATGCTTTTATGAAAATAATTCCTTAATTTGAATCCTAGCAAGACAAAGCAATGTCCGGGTAAAGCTCTATAACAATTTTAATCATAATATCAAGAAAGTATTGTTGTTTTTAATATATTCCAACATATTACAGCAGTTAAGAGGCAGTCCGTGAAAGAATCGAGAAAAGTTGGAAATGGCCAAAAAATCGCTAAACCTCAAACTTTGTCTGAAGAAACCATACAATTAGCCTAATAGAATGGTGCAATTATTTTCCGAAAAAATGTTTTTGTCAATTTTTTACAAGGTCTTGAAGAAATTTGACGTTTTAGCGGTCACAAAGATAGGAATTATGAAAATTTAAAAATCGCTCAAATCAAAACAACAAGATTCATGGTAACGAAGCTTTGATAGTGTATTTGTGTATCCTAAAACTCTGATTTAGTACAAACTATAATATTTTGACAACATTTATTAGAATCTAATCGTATTTTAAGAGGGCATATTTTGTCCTTATTTTTGCATATATAAAATAGGCCTTTTTCAAATCAGTTAAAAGCATGTTGGTAGGCTTATTTGACTAATGCATCTTATTTTCCCAGAAACACCGTTTCTTGTGCTAGTTTTTTACGATTTGAAATTCGTGGGCACTTAATTTCCTTTGTGAGAAAGTGACGCGATTCCACACCTAATTTTACGTATTGACTAATTAATCGAGAATTGACTAGGCCAGCAAAATAGCAATAAAAGTATTCTAAATATCCAAAAGACAATTGAAAGTTGTAGTAGAACGTCACCTTTTTCTTTGGATAGGTTCAATTTCAATGCTTTTTCAAAGCCCAACGGGCTAGCGCAACACACGAGTTATATTATGGCCGAATGCAAGATGCTTTGTTTACTTGATAATTTCTTATGACTCTGCCTTAATTCAACCGAGCGATCGATTACAAAGAAAATATTGCACTATATAATAATGGTCATAAGAGTAAATACGTATGAATGTTGAAGTTCTTGAAACCGAAATGAAACCAATTTTGTGGCACACATGCGATACCAAAACAGTGCTTATTGTCCTGATGGCATGAAATTTGATTTAGGTTTTGCAGGTCACGTTAATTGTACATGTATCCAAAATATTTTAATATGTCAAGTTTGAATTGATGAATAGTGCCGTTGCTTGTAAATCTCTCTAAACAATTTAATTTGTTATATTTTCGTGTTTTACCTTTTTAGATTTATTTCTTCAGTTGTCATGCACCCGACGTCACGCGATGGTAATTATCTGACAGCTCATCGTTATTTTTTGTTTTGCTTTGCAAAATCTTGTTTACTTCTCTTCCCTGATATGTTAATGATCTTGAGACTGGAATAGTGAAATGCGGGATAGGTGTATCTTTTGGTGTGGATTGCAGGCCAAGTGGCCACAATGAAAAACAAGCCTCGAATATGCTCACTTTAGGCCAATGCAAACAAGATATATCAGGACATTTGAAGATGCTTAAGTTGAAACAAGAAGATATTATATCAGAAGGAGATCTAATTTGCTACTGAGCAGGTAAACAGATGAATTCTCATTTAATGATTACAAGGCCAGAGAAAGGGTAGGGCATAGGGCATTTAGAATTTTGCAAAAATGTGACAACCATATTTACTGGAATGGAAGCTCCCATTCGAACAAGCGCCACATTTGGAGGGGTAGTTAAAAAATCTAGCAGAGGTGAGCCACTCAATCGAAGTTTCGTCAGAATCCCCTTGGAGAGGCAAACCGGGAAAAAAACCAAAAAAATAACCACAGTACGCCTTGATCTTAAAGTTAAGCCAACCAATTAGTCCTCTATAGTTAGTCCCCTAAATGTGAAGTGAGTATATTTTAATCTTTTTTGAACATAAGGATACAACCAATGCACAGTTTGTAAAAGAGCACCGCCCTCGAATATACGCCGCATCCAAGGTTGACCGTCGCACGATAACCTATAATTATTAGCCATGTAATTTGTTTTGTATATTAGGATTTTAAAATGATTAATTAAAATACACAGGAGATGCCAATGGAAACGTCTTTTTCGCTTGATTATGATTAAGAGGTAGATTGCTTGGTCTGAGAAATTGAAAACCTTGAGATAAGAGAGAAATCCTGCAATGTATCAGTCTATCAACCATTATCACAAAAGTCATCATCTACCGACCAAAGCAGCCAAGAGTCTTACAACATTGATGATATTAATGAAAAGGAAACTGTATCATCTTCAGACAACTTTCTCCAGCATGCAAACCTCCAACCACTGGGTAGTGTTCTTACTCGTCCCTGGGATACCGTATCTAAAAAAACACAGTCACATTATAGAAAGAAAACCAGTAAGATCATTGCAGGAATTCTTCGCACTGTTGCACCAGAATCAGCAGCATCATTGTGGAATGCTATTAAAAGAAGTAATGATGTCATGGAACAACTTGAGGATCCCAAGCCGGATGACAACTTTCTACTGGCCTTAGCTGGGTCTTATAAAAACAGGCATCGAAACCAGATACAAGATGCTACTCTCGTAGCAGGCAAAATCAGCCATGTGCATCTCTCAAAATATATACCGGCTGTAACAAGGTATCAGTACACAGCTGCTAGGAAATATTCCCTGGAGGTTGGCGCAGATTTTACTGTAGATTAACCGCAACAACACAGAACAAAGGTTGATATTGCAAAAGTAGAACACTTTATTGACTTTATCATAGCTTCTAACGCAACTCAGGACTTACCCTTTGGGAGAAAGACTCTCAAGTTATCAAACAATGAAGAAATAGAAATTCTTCACGTTATTCGCACGTTGATGCCATCACGACTGGTTGCTCAGTCTTGCCATGCATCGGTGAGGAAAAGTCTCCAAGGGTTAGATAACTATGTAGCTGAAGGTGGTCGGGCTTTTGATAGTCTTATATCGTTATGGACACTGATGAAATATGGTGCCCCAGAGTCAACAGTGCATGAAATTAAAGAAAAACTCAAACTCCTCAAACAGTATCTGAAGGGAGATTGCAAGGTAAAGATGAATATGTTTATTATAAATAAAAACCAAGGGGGGACTCCATTTTTTCATTAGTGACAATAGTAAAAGTAGTGATAGTGACAATGTTACAGTAGACACAATGATAACGATGATGATAATTTCAACCGCCTTTAAAATTAAAAATAAGCTAATTTTTTACATTTAAAAGGTCCACTCTTCAATGGATAGTGAGGTTGGAGACCACTGTAGAGTCTTTGCTCTCGACGACCCAAAAGACTACGCATTTCAGAAACAATGTAATCATTTTTATGACCAATCATGTGATCGGTAAGCAAGTAAGTATCTGTATTTCTGTTTGCCGTCTGTCTATCCGTCTGTCCTGCCCGTCCATTGTTGTTGCTGGTTTTTACTCATTGGGCTGCCTGGTCATTTTTGTGAATAAAGCACTATCCCTTTTCTTAATCGAAGGTGCTGGACACCGTTGCTTCAGAAATACACGAAACTAATCTTCCAGAAGATGTTCGAGACGATGTGAATATAATTAAGTCCGGTTTCCAGGAGAGTGAAACAGTGATTGCCATCATGGAGCACGTCATTCAGACACTGAAGAGAGAGCATCCAGAAATATAGAATGTCTATTACCGACAGGACAACACCGGATGCTACCATTCAATTGCCACTGTCTTGTCATGCAAGATTCTTCGCGATAGATCTGGAGCAAATTTGCGTCGGCTAGATTTTTGTGACTCCCAAGGCGGAAAAAGCGCTTGCGATCGAAAAGCAGCACAGATAAAACGTCAAACCAAGGCTTACATCAATCAAGGAAACTCAGTGACCACACCAGATGAATTAAAGGCTGCAATTCAGTCAAACGGTGGAATTCCCGGTGTTCGAGTTGCATGCATACCAGGACCAACAAAGGCAAATGAAATTAAAGCTAAGTGGGAAGGCATCAGTTCATATTACAACTTTACATTTTCAAACTATGGAGTCAGAGCTTTTAAAGCCTATAGCATTGGAGAAGGAAAGTTTTAGCCATAGTCAAAGTTTGAAAGTAAGTCGATGGTAATTTAATAAAGTTGTAGAAAGCCCTGATTATGCGCTTTCGAATAACTAGTTAAGCTGACATAAACCGATTGAAAACCATGCATTGTCTATACATAGATCACAAACAAAAGCTGCACGTCACTAAGGCGTGCACGCCACTGCAGTGTTACTTAAATTATTACTCATTATTACTCATTATTTTGTTTCGCAGGCAATGCTGACAATGTAATAACATGGATATCCTGTGAATCTTTAAATGGGGATTTCATTCCAGTGCAGCAGAGGAAAAGCTTGGTTCCCAGATGTGTCCCTGTTGAGGACACACCCTCTACTAGTGAATCCCATAAGGATCATCTATCAAGCGATGAAGAAAATGAGATGTCCGAAGCGTCTCAAAAGCCCAACCTATTTGTTTGTCCACTGGATGGTTGCGTTAAGAAATTCCTTATGCATGGTAAACTGGATCAACATGTGATGTATGGAAAACATCAGTTTGAGCTTGAAAGGTTGAACTTGTTGGACAGAGCTAAGGTAAGTTATGCCCAGCATTTAGAAGCAGGCTCGCAAACAGTTATCACCGTTTCAGCAATCCCTGTACAATCAAGCATGAATAAAGAGATAGAACCTCAGCCACTGTCAAAGGGATGGGCTCTCAAGGAAAGCGAGAAAAGACACATAAGATTTAACAAAAAACAAAACAATATATGGACAAAAAGTTTATCGAGGGAGAAACAACAGGAATAAAATTGTCCGGAGAGGAAGTGTCAAAAGAGATGAGGTACATAAGAAATGATAGCGGCAAGCGAATATTCTGCTTCGACGAGTATCTTCATCCCCAACAGATTACCTCGTACTTTTCTCGCATGGCTGCCAAAAGAAGAAAAGTGACAATACTTGACATCAAGGCTCAGACCAGCCAAGACAACCACGAAAGACTATGTAAGGATGTCGTTGAGACATTCAAACAGAAGAGCCTAAAACACCCAGTTATTTTCTCGAGATGCAACCTTTGCTTAACGAAAGAAGATGATTTTAAAGAGTTCAAGATGACCCAGTTAAGGGCAATAGCAAATCATTTAAACATGAAAGTAAAAGGAAGAAAGAAAATCGACTTGGTCACTTCCATTGTCAGTTTTCTTGGTGATTGTAAATGCAAACAAAAAACACACAAGTAAGTCGTTATTGTATGATGTAATAGCAATTACCATCGTTCTAGCAAAATGTTTGATCAAATCTTCTGTCTGCTATCGCGATGTTTTTATCATTTGTAATCTAACACGTGAGAAACATAGAGAAAAGAATCCCCAAAGAGTAGGGGTTCGGAAATTGCGTGAAACCTAATTTTATTGGCGGCAGAATTGTTAGAGCAAACACGAATATATATTCACTGTGAAAACAATTTTTCTATCTTTTAACAGGTAAAGTGAGAACATCTTACCGGCCCGTGCGATGTAGTAATAATATAAACCAACTTGATGGCAATATAAATTCACATCAAAAAACGAGGAGTTGAACAAAATTAAAATTAATGAAATTATGAAAAAGCTATTTAGTTTTTCAAGCAATTATGTTATATGTCAATTAAAAACAAGGAAATTGGGATATATTAATGTATTTATAAACCAGATTCATTTCATTCCATCTGTACATTAAGATTGTTTGCTTGCCACAAAATAAATTAGCCTCATTTCAGTTTGGAAAACTTTACTGTATATATTATAGCACAATATTTTCTTTGTAATCGCCCAGTTCAATCCGCGAGTCATTGAAATTGAACATATCTAACGAAAAAAGCAATAATTTATATGTTTTAGGTACAGTTCAATTGTCTTTTGGATATTTAGAATACTTTTTTGCTAATTTGCTGGCCTAGTCAATGCTCGATTAATTAGTCAATAGGTAAAATTAGGTGTGGAATAACGTCGCTTTCTCGCAAAGGAAATTACGTGCCCACGAATTTCAAATCGTAAAAAACTAGTACAAGAAACGGTGTTTCTGGGAAAATAAGACACGTTAGTCAAATAAGCCTACTACCATGCTTTTAACTGATTTGAAAAAGGCCTATTTTATATATGCGAAAATAAGGACAAAGTATTCTCTGTTAAGATACGATTAGATCCTCATAAATGTTGTCAAAATATTATAGTTATCACAGAGCTTTAGGATACACAAATACACTATCAAAGTTTCGTTACCATGGATCTTCAGGTTTTGATTTGATCGATTTTTAAATTTTCAAAATTTCTGTCCTTGCGACCGTTAAAATGTCAAATTTCTCCAAGCTCTTGCAAAAAATTCACAAAAATATTTTTTCGGAAAATAATTGCACCAATGTATCAGGCTAGTGGTATGGTTTCTTCGGCCATTTCCAACTTTTCTCGAATCTTACATGGACTGCCTCTTAATATCTGACAGTATGGGCTCACTGCGGAGTGAACCGGTATATTGTGAACACCCACACATTTTTCGATCAGAGTGAAAATTAATCCAGCATGAAAAGTAAACTGTTATAGTGTAAACGGGGCCTAAAATGCTAAACACTAGATTTGACCATCTGACCGCTGCATATACACTAAAACATTACAAACTGTTTATAGAAACTGATATAGAATCACAGAAACTGTTACATGTGAATAAGCGATATCAGCAAACCTCAACCACAGATCTCAACTCAAAAGGATTGTTGTTTAGTAAACGTTATTTTTAAAATCTCAAACTTGAGATAAGTTTTTATACTTTAATTTCCGTGTGTATTATTACCGTAAAAGAGAAAGGAGAATACTGGCCGCCCCTGTTGTGTCGTCGTCGGTTGTACTGTCACGTTGACTTTCATCAGACGCTAAAATCTCTTGAAGTGCCATACTAACACTTGCATTTCCACTGAATTTGGATTCTTCTGACTCTTGAGAGATCATCTGAACATGAAGACAAATGTCTCCTGGGCTGGTGTGTTTGGTTCTCATTTCTTGAAAGAGCATGGCTTTCCATCAATGCTGTTTGGTGTGCCTCCTCCTCTTTAGACGAAGGCTTACATCGATAGTACAAACTTGACACGTCAGCCGCTGCTGGTATTTGCTACACGAGTAGCTCTGGTTGAAAGGAAGATGTAGGAAATTCAACGCCATATTTCTATAGGGCAGGTTTTGCAGGATTTTCAGTGTGCCTTTGATTTGATTGAACCTCAGACGGTTTTAATGATACAGAATCATGACTATTTAGCGCTTTTTTTAAAACAGTTTTCATGTCCTTTTTTGCCTGAATTTTACCATTGAACTCCCTCCTACAATACTGTTCAACTGCGTAAACATGTTTGCATACTAATGTCCAGTTTTGTGTCTAAAATAAGTGTACTCGTCACCATTAACGTGCATCAATTCAGATTCAATTCGCCTGGCAAGACTTTGTTGCAATGAATTGGACACAGCCTTTTTGTTTTTAAGTTCAGCTTTAAGTTGTTTTATCCCAGGGCAAGGTGTTGATGCTTTCTTGTGCTGCACTGCTTGGAGACGTGCACTATAATACTTTCAACTTTAGCCATTTTAAATCGACTCCCGGTATCTTTCGAGAAGACTTCTATAGACAAGCTATTATCATCTGTTGCCAACAAAACAAGATCCCTTTCATTGTTTTCTCGTACATAAGACAACTTGCCGAAATATTGACATTTTTTACATGAAAATGGAAATTTGATTCTTTTGGGAAAAAAAGCCTTAGCAACTAATGTAAACAAACCTCCATAAATGGTTGCTATGTAAATATTTTAGACATCTTTCCTTTGAGACTTTGCTGTGCTAAAACGATCAAAAATCCCAATGGGGGTTAAAGAATAGGTATTAAACTAATCATTCAAATTAAAAAAAAAATTAATTTTTTTCCCAAAATCTAGGATTAATGACTATCTCAATAGCTCAATTGGTAGAGCGGCGGTCTAGAAATTCAAAGATGCGAGTTCGAATCCTGCTCGAGACAACAAATTTTTGGGTGTTCTCTGCAGTGTTAGATTAACATAAATCTAGTTTTTCATATCTCTGAAGATAGTTCTGAAGTAGAATTGAAACGCTGGCCCTTCTCAAAGACAAGAGCTAAGACATCACGAAAATATTTTGTGCCTTTAAATTGGATAAGACTCACTACCAATCCCAGTTGACTCGATAGCTCAATTGGTAGAGCTGCGCTGCAGAAACCCTAAGATGTAAGTTCGAATCCCACTCGAGACAAAGAATTTTTCGTTGTTCTCTGCAGTGTCAGATTAATATGAATCTAGTTTTTCATATCTCTGAGGATGGTTCTGAAATAGAATTGAAACACTGCGCATCCTCAAAGACAAGCATTAAGTCATCACAAAAATATTTCGAGCACTTAAATTGGATAAGACTCACTACCAATCCCAGTTGACTTTATAGCTTAATTGGACAGTGGCGGTCTAGAAACCCGAAGATGCGAATTTGAATCCCGTTCAAGACAACAAATTTTTCATTGTTCTCTGCATCGTCAGATTAATATGAATCTGTATTCATTTGACGGGGGAATTTGTGCCTTTCCTTTGAATATTGCACTCTGTCTCTTCTAAACATGTGAATGGTTGGTGTGCTGTCGTCACTTATCATTTCTGCAACAGGCATGAGCAGATTACTTTCTTTGGGATGGCAAACAACAATGGCATAGTACAATATCCTTTTTCCTATAAAATCTCTTACAATTGTTCCTGTCGCGTCCAGATATGCTATGTCTTTAGCACATAAGTGATGATGCCATAGGCGCACCTGATTTTCATTTCACATATATACACAAAGTGGATAAAAAGAAATAGCATGGACAAAAGCAGTTATAATATTTGTGGGTATTACACGCTTACCTTCACGTTTAAATCAACTTGTCCATTGCATTTTTTTCTAACGGTGTTTGTTTTGTCCTTCGCTTGCGATCTTTCTGATCATACATGGTTGATTACTACAACTAGTTATATTACCAGGTGTCTTAATTTTTTAATACACTTTAAAGTTTGTCAGGACCTTTATGAAACTTACTCATCATTTCATTTTGAATATCACTCACTATAAATCTAGACTGCCTTTCTCTCACTGAATGTTTAACAGAACCTTTGTAAAAAAGTCTTTCTTTTTGTGGCATAATCTCTATGCCTCGAGTGGTGATTGAAATTGATGAACTTCTGATCATGTCATGCTTGTGGAAAAAATATGAATAAAATATTAAAGCAAAAAGAGATGTTAATAACAAACTAAAGAATGCTTTGAATGGCATGCGGGGGAAAAAAGATTTGTTTACCGTCAGATGAACTGACAATTCCAATGCTTGTCTTCATCTGTAAAGTCCAAAAGTACTCTAGAATTGGACCTTGAGAGTTCATCCCATTCCAAAATTTGGGTATTACTATGCATGGTGTAAAACAGGCCTGTTTGATCCACTTTTCCAAAGTAAGGACATATTGGGAAAGGAATGGGAGTAGACATTCTTGCTGGCAAGCACACTTGCAATCAAAATCCTACATTGTATGTTAAGTCTGCTGAAAGTCCACCCAAGAGCTCTCTATGGTCAAAAGAAGCCAGACCTTTTCAAAATGTTTGTCTGTTGACAATGCTGAATCTTGGAAGGGCAGTCAAAACACCATCTGATTTTGACTGTCATTGTCACTCACTGATGTTTCATCATAGAAAGCACTCCTTTTGGGGAGGGTGGATTTCAAAGAGCATACAAAGCAGCCAGTCCAACTGTTAAATTAGTTAAGAAGGAATGGGTAGTCAACAAACATCTGCCCAGTACCCTTAAACTTATTGAGAAAACCAACCAAACGATAGAAAGTAACAAAGAAAACTGCGCAAACCCATGTTTTGGCACAAAGTTTTGCCTATCAACTTTAAGCAAAATTTGATGAAATGGAGTATTTGGAACCGGAGAAACTGTTTTCATATAACAACATCTTTATGGGGAAAATTGAGGAAACAGGTGAGCATGTGATTACTTTGTTGTTGTGAAATCCTGCAAAACTTTATCATTATTATTCACTCATTAACTGACATTGCCCCCTACTTGTTTCTTTTAACATGTCTAATGCCAGATTATTTTACTTGTAAGTGGGAAAGCTAAGCCACTAAATAGGTTAAAGGTGACATTTATTATGATAAAGACCAAAGCGTCAGTTACCCCATTAATAAAATACTCAAGGGTACCTTGTTACTTTTCTGTTTTTAATGCCAGAACTATTTATGTTATTTTTAAAGTGCCTATGCAACGAAAAAATATTCTCACCTATTTTTTTTACTTATGAACTTTACTATATATACATGATTTTTACAACAAACACTACTCTTGAAAATTTATCAATTGTGATGTTTTTAATTGTAAATTGCGGTCAATATCAAACAAAATACTACACATAACGAAAACCAGGAACCTGGGGCTAATGACGTCATCGGTTGTGTATGTACTGAAAAAGCTCTTGTTTTTGTATACCAGTATTTCATACAGAAAGAGAAGCATATTATCAAAAAAGGTGTATATTTTATACTTAAACTTAGGCAAAATGTCAGAAAGTGTTGAAATATTTGTCGTCGTCATCTGGGGAAGAGCTTGATTTCAATATTTCCTTTCAAGACACAAATGATCGAGAGGGGGGGGGGGAGTAGAGAGCATTTGTGTGCCTTAAGAAGATGGACAATTAGCAGACACTGGGCCAAGTGATGAATCCAATGAGCATGACGAGATGGATTATCTGCTTCAACTCTGGAGAGAAGATAGAATAAAGTCGATCTTGATGCCTTTTTAGAGTACTGTGTTTTGCTGAGTTCATAATATCAGATGCAAATACATTTGTATGTTTACTTTATGTTTTATGTATTTCATATAGTCAATATGATAAAAAAAAACTTTCTTTTAGGTGCTCGTGTGGTCATTGCAGCAACCAAAATTTGGAGTCTGCCCTTGAATACGGATGTTGTCAAGAGGTAAATCCAGTGGTCCATTTGCTTGGGTTTGACGGTAGTTGTGAACAAGTTAAATGCATCACAGAGCATCCTGATTTTGGCCCTATGACCAATTGAGCCATGCTCACAATAGTTGCACCACTGCTGAGAGGGAAAAATGGAAGAGGGTATCACCATCAGCCTGGTAAATCTGAAAATGAGTAAGTCATATTTTGTTTGCACTAAATGTGGCCACCTCCACGTATGTTAATGTTGCCTTAATTATTAGACAATTACCATATAATTTACTTTGTAAATTATAATTTGAAATTGCAGACTACTGAGAGCTACTGCATACAGATTGCTGATAAGGTGGCTGTGTGGATGTTTAGGGTGTGATAACACTCACCATTACCAGCTTGCATTTACCAGAGTGTACGGACAAGGATACATACAGAAAACAGAACAGGATATGCAACAGCATAAAAAATAAATGATGAGTGGCATTTAAACTATGCTATACTATACCATATACCTGGCAAGGAAAGTGAAGCACTTTTTTCTAATTTTCTCCAACTACAGTAGTACCGTTGTTTGGAATTGCATAAGTCTAACTATAAATTGCTGCACCAATATACTCCAATAGTAGCATATATAATGCGCGTATATGTTTTTAATACTTCATCATCATCTTGTAAACCATGATAGCAAAGTATAAATATTGTAAATATACATATAAGTAATACACACATCAAACGCAGTATAACGCAGTTGCATAGTAGAAATATAATAAATTTAAATATATCAAACACAGTATAGCGTAGTTGCGTTGTAGAAATATCATAAACTTAAATATATCAAACGCAGTATAGTGTAGTAGCATAGTAGAAATATAATAAACTTAAATATATCAAATGCAGTATAGCGTAGTAGCATAGTAGAAATATAATAAGCTCAAATATATCAAGCGCTGTATAGCATAGTAGAAATATATAAACTTAAATGTATCAAATGCAGCATAGCGTAGTAGTGTAGTAGAAATATAATAAACTTACATATATCAAACGCAGTATAGCGTAGTAGAAATATAATTTAAATACATCAAATGCAGTTTAGCGTCCACGTACATACGTATATTAGTGCGTCAGATTGTTCCTGCTAGAAAAACAGTGGCTTATATTTGCACATGCACGTTAAACACATCTTATTTGCACAAGTAAACAAGAAAAGTTCTTTTGCAAGAAAAATTCTATGCGAAAACGAAAGAAGACCCTTTTTCAAAATCTTAGCTGGACAGATTACTTGTGGATATGAGAATGTAGAACACCTTTCCCATGTGCGTTAGTTCTGCATTAAAAAAAGATTGTCGCACACTTAAGCTAGATTGCCGCAGCCACAGGATAAACAGTTTAATTTAATGACTTTTATTAAGTATTTTCAGTTAAATTTGCTCAAAAACATAACCTGAATTAACAATAAAATTAACCTGATTATTATTCAGGAATTTAAAAAATTACCTATATCTTGATTTTAACTTAAAAGTTACCGACAATTTTTCCAGAAAACAACCAGACACCACATTCAGGCAAAGAGAAACAAAGTCAAATGGATGGTACATACTGTTTTAATTCTAATTGGACAGAGCCCCTTAAGAGAATTGGCAGGGAGGATCTTCCTTGAGGGATAAAAAAAAATGGGGCCATAACATCAAAGATCCTAAGGATACATGAAACAAATGTTTACTAAATATAGAAAAACTATTGCTCGTATTGCTCAGCGCTACTATGTTTAAACATTTAAGCCTTCGTCCCAAACCTTTTTTTGTGAGAAAGGACCTTATACTGGAAGGGCCAAGATTGTAAACTGGGGGGCTTTTGAGAATGCTGGGGGACGTTTCCCCCGGCTAAATTAAAAGAGGTCATGTTCATCTATAGATCCGTCTGCACATAAAAAGTTGGGTTTCCACACAGGCCCACCCACTTACTTACACATGCACATTTTATTACAATATCCTATAATAATATACCTTAGAGAAAAATATATGACGACGCTCAAATATGATAGTAATCTAGTTGTTTTTCTTTGTGCAAAACAAATTGCAAAAGTGCTCAATTATGTGGTTTATTCGAGCTGAAAGACAAATCGATTGATTCAATCGACTTATAATTATTTATCATTTCAGACAGTGGGTTTCCATCTGATGATAATGCCACTGAAGGTTGCTGCGTGACGTCAACTCCAAAGAAAACTAGTAAAGGTATCGAAAATAAATGCAAATAAATCTTACAAGCAGTACCATGACAACAAAACAGTTTAGGGGCGTGACATCATTTTTAAAGGAACAAATAGACTAGAAATGTTATGTAAAGCAGATTGAAGTCGTTTTTACTTTTCTAAATGTATACAGCAATTTATCAGGTTAAATCATAGGAATAACAGATATTTATGCTTGTTATTTCTATAGGTAAAATTGCCAATTTAAAAATTGTTAATCCACACCATCGTACTTAGCACCCTCATTATCTGAGATCTAAAATTTTACAGAGTCTAAAATTTTAAATATATACTTTTATGCACATTTTGCTCCCAGACTCCTACTATACATGGCGGTCTTAAGCATATATATTTATACTTGGACTTTAAATGTGATCATTATTTCATTTTAGGAAAGTCTAAGCAAGCTCGCATTAATAAAGAAATATGCAATGTTTGCAACACTAAGAAAGCCAAAGCGATGATATGCTGCATAAACTGCAGTCAATGGTTGTATTGTCAATGCGTTGGATTAACGTATAAAGGTGCAAAAGAGCAACTTTCTATTTTTAAATGTAAAAGCTGCACATGAAAAGACACATTCAAGAGGAGGACATGAAAGCATTTAGTAATATTAAAATAAGGGTTGTGAGGTTGCACGTTGTTACATTAAACAGGTTGGCACATGGTTACAATAAACAATAAACAGGTTTTTCCATAAAGGATCTTTTTCAGTCTCAGTTAAATTCTGAGAAACTCACTGTGTAAAAGCATCTAGCCTTTTTATATTACGATTTGAACAATCTCAGCACTGTATATACTTTTTAGAACATAGTAAAATGCTAATATTAGAAATGTAAAATTATAGTATTTGTAACGTACCGACCAATTACTGTACAGGTGGAGCAATTAAATGCTTTACTGAACAATACATATGCTTTGAAAGAAATATGTTGCAAAAGAATATTAATAGTACTCTATTGACACATTCAACACTCATGTTGCATTGACAATAGAAATCATAATTGACAATATAAAATATGATGTACATTATAGTTTGCTTATCACTTCTGACATCCAACGCTATTTTGCCTGTTTAAACCACTTTTTTGCACATTTTGGCAGAATGGGCTGTTTTCCAACTTGGTAGCAAAACTGTGTGTATGTATCTCTCCTCTTTACCATTCTGTGGAAAAAGAACATGTGGTGCACGTATGGCATTGCCACCATAATTCTCTTCAATCTACTGGCCCAAATGTTAACCTGTTCAGCAGCCATTGCGTTAAAAGATTTGGAAAGAAGGTTGTCTGGATTGTAAAGGACTTTGCAGGAAGGGTCTTTGTGATTCTTCAAGTGTAGCCTATCTATGACCTTTTGAAAACTCTGCCACATTTTATTGAAAGGTGCAGGCAGTGGCAAATCTTTCTGAGCTGCTCGAAGAGAGTTTAAATGACACATGTTGTCATAAGCTAATACAGTCTGTTGCATGGCTTGAGCGATTTCTTCATCATCAAATCCTTTGTTTCGTAAAACCAAAAATTTGTTGTATAACCACACAATTGTGATTATAAAGGCACAGGTTGGGGACTCAGATCTGCAACAATGGATATGGAAATTACTATTACAGTACACTGTTCTTTTTCAGTCAGCTGTTAAACAATATCTCAGACATACTATTTCATTTCCTACTAGATACGTAAGCACAGAATTACTATATACGTGGTAGCAGCTGCTGTCGATAAGCAGATCAATGAGTTCTCACATGTATAAAGGCTGCCAATACTCTATATGACCACCAGCTGTTGCAATAATGAATATTCCTCTGGACCATTTTTGAGGTCGTCGTTTCCCCACAGTATCTTTATTACATGATACTGCCATGCTCTCTTGACAATCCCTCACTAAATGTTTATTTTTTTCCATAAAGGATCTTGTCCCTGTTACACAATGGTAATGGCATCATTACCACTTTAAGGTTTTATTCCACTGCTGCTCCAGCTCTTCAAGTAATCATGACGTTGAGTAATTATAATCTTCTTATTAACAGTAAAGAAAGAGCAAGTACATATAGTATGTAACATTTTCATACCTTGAAACACTACAGCATTGTCCTCTTCAATATTTCTTTCACAGCTTTCATCACAAATTATATCCCTTATGTCCTTCACAACATCACTAGGTTTTATAAATTGTACAAACTGTTGATTTAGGTGTAAGGTCAAACATTTCTTATTGTTAAACATGAATAAAAGTATACATACATGTATGGCCCTTACACAACAAATATACATATAAACCCTGTATATTCCAAATACAGTACTTCTATAACATTTTTTAATTCATAAATTTGTTTAATATTTCAATTTTATAATTTAAATATATAATTTATAATCACCCCACATGAATGGCCAGCATTTTATTGTGGGATTATAGCATATAAACTATGCCAAAACAGTTTTACCACAAATACAAATAACATAACCCTGGTATGGAAAGTATTTACAGAAGGGCCTAGAGTACCGTATTTGTTATTTTACAACATCTGTGCGGTAATGACAAAGTGCGTTTAGTAGATGATGCAAAATACTATGGAAGTACACAGTAAGATAAAACATAGGCCATAAGACTTACATAGGAAAACAGCAAATAGAAAACCTTTTGGTATCATAGAAATATGTATAATACTAAGAATAGGTATACTCCTGTACCAGTACCTTTATTTTGTTTGCAGCAAAATTCAAGAAATGTCCTCAGTTCTGTGGGAATTCCAGCTTTTTGTACCAATGAGACATGCTTCTCACAAAATGCTGATTTGTGCACAGGATTTCGTGGACCAAGGGTGGATCTAGGGGTAGTCAGATTAGTCATGTGACTAACGTGAAAAAGGCAAACGAAAAAAAATTGGATTGAAATTATGTCCAAGCGCACAAACCTTTCTCCAATTTCAGTTATGCAATCAAAATTCAATCCCGCTCCAGCTACAAAACTTCGATCAGCTCTTGCACACTGAGCCAGCGATTGATTAGTCAAACGATTAGTCAAATAAGCGGTATTCAAATAAGAATTGACTATTCTGCCTTATAGTTCATGTTATTTGATTGGTCAAATTTTCTCTAATCACACATAACAGGCATACTGATTGGTTAAACGTATTTTGGCTAACCCATGTGGGGTATTTTGACTAATCTTGCAAATAGATAGTAGCTTGTGATTGCTGCATTTGTGTAACATATTGAGGAGATTAAACTAAGAGCACTTCCGATTGGGCTTATAATTTCTATTTTGGAAGCATATCATGATATCAAGCATTGTGGAGTTGGCATCTTTACAATCTGCTCCTTGACACGATATTGTTAGGCACAATTTTATAGGCAAGCTTATTTGAGTTTAATGTACTGTTGTCGAAATTAACGACGTAGATTTCGAAAAGGTTAGATCGTTATTCGAAAAAAAACGATTCAAGAGACAAATAAGTGTATGGCAGTAAGCCAGGTAAGTTCGATTAAATGTTATTCTTAAAGTTTTAAACATCCATAAATTTAGTAAACCTAAGTATAAACTCTTAACAATATTTGCATATTTGTGCAAGATCAAGTCCAAAGGTTAATCTAGTTAGCACATGCATTGATGCATAATTTCACAGTAGCATTATCAGATTTTAACTTTGCTCTCTGACCTTGTAAAGTGTAAAGCGTTTACTATTGGACTACAGGATATATATATTTATTAATTTTAATAATTTACTTTACAATTTATCATTTTAACCTTTATGTAAACAGCGATCTGATCAGTAAACTAGTAAAGTGAGTAAAACATAAATAAATGCCTCAAATGCCAGAAGTTTGGGTATGCAGGATACACAATACCTATTCTATTTGTAAGATCAGTAGGGTATAATCTGTGTATAAGTGCAAAATGGTGAGAATTGACAAACATGATTATAGGTTTAAAAGACTAATAGTGGCTGTACACAATATATATTAACCCAAATAAAGATTTTGGTTATAAATTTAAGTCTGATGCAACTGGCAATTGCCTATAAAGCTCTGTTTCTTTGGCATTGACAAGTACCAATGGCCTGGTTAAATGTTTGACAATTTTAAAATATTGAACTTTTTTTTAAATGCCAATTTTTATGCTCAACACCCTTATTTTCCTAGTTTAGTAGAAGAGCAGAGTAAGCACTTTAAAAATTCTGCCAAAAAGTCTTTTGCCTTTATATGTATCTACAACATCTTTAGATACCAACTTAACTGATGATGCACTGGTTAAGCAAGAAGCAAATTCTAAATACCATGATAACAGATGTTCACAATTTTTATGTGTATTGGTCTATAATCAGCAATAAACCACAATATTTATACTTAATACCCTGATTATGCAAGATTTAAAATTATTATTTAATGCCAATATTAATCACCATGTACCAGAGATCCAAACTATTAAACCAATTTATATTTTGTTTTGTTATGAAGGGTTTTTAATGCCTGGGAGGCCTTTAAACATAACTACTTTGTTTCTCTTTTATTTAATGCATCATCACAGAATACATCATTCAAAATGTTTTTAAACCAGAAAAAAAATTATGCATTCCCCAAGACAAATGGAAGAGCTTTTAGGCATGAGTGGCTAGATATGTTTAAATGGCTGTAGCCTATTATTCACCTTCTGCTAATGGTGCTTTTTGTTTATCTTGTGTTTTGTTTGGTGATAGATTTCCTGGCAGAGCTGGTAAGATTCCAAATTCTCAAGATTCAAAATTCTCAACCTTTATTGCACTGGAATAATGCAGGTCATGGGGTTACATGCTTCTACCTTTCCTATTCTTCAAGCATGACTTTCTCTAATTTCTGGGGTAGCCCAGCCAATTAATTTTAGATGCCAAACTTCGAAATGAAGTTGAGAATAACAGGAAAAAACTGACATCTATTGTTGACGCGGTGATTCTTTGTGGTTGTGGAGGTATGGCTTTGAGGGGACATGGTGATGACTCTCAGTACCAACAAAAGATTGGTGGCTACTCTACTACTCATGCAGTTAACTTTATTGACATGTTAAAAATTGAGGATTAAACCATTTGCGGGAACTAAACTTATACATGTTGATGATTGCGGAGGACAAGCTTATAATGAAGCAGGATCTGTCCTCTGAAAGGGCTGTCCATGTCGAATCACAGTTTTAATATGTTTTCTAGGCATGCTGATGAGCCCTGATTTAGGGCGAAACAGTCTATTACATGCTGGACGTTGTTTAATTACATTTTAAGCATCTTTAGTTTTATGCTATAACACATACTTCTACAAAAAATGTATACATGCCATTGATGACGTCACGCATACGTCATCAATGACATCATAGAATTTTGACTAACGTACAAAAAATCCTAGATCCGCCCCTGTCGTGGACATATATCAGGATAGTTCAATTCTACTTCATATCCAAAGAATAGTTACAGGAACATGCAATGAGCATAGCACAATTTCCAATTTCCATCCATAATGTACAGTATATCACAGCCTATTAGATTAGCAAAAATATTAGGTCGTAGCATGTCAGTTGTTTTATTACATTGCAATCTAAGGCACCCATTACTTTTCTTTTGGTGTCACCAGTGCTTTGACATCTTGTGCCTATTAACAATTATGGTAGATATGGACAAAATTATACTTGTTGATCGCAGCTATTTAAGACCAATAGCACTCATTTTAATCAAAAAAGTATTTCCACCCAAATTAACAATTAGATTACGAGCTTGAGATCTCTATGAGGTGATAGTTGATGAGGGCGAAGCCCGAATCAACTATCATCTCATAGAAATTGAGAGCGAGTAATCTAATTATTTTAGATCAATGATTAAACATGAAATATAAAATCAATGATTAAACATGAAATATTCAACAAAAAATTGATTTTTTAACAATTTTTAGAAAGGAAATCTCTAGAAAGATGATTGTTTTGCTACTCGCTATCTAATGATGAATAGATAGCAAGTACAGTAGCCAATCAAATTACAGCATTTGCAATAGTATACTAGTATGATTCTACTAATGATAAATAGTGTTCTGAAAAACCTATTTTGAGAATTGAGCCACCTTAAACTAATCAATGCTCTAAATTAGTACAAACCCCTCTACATTATTGATGATTACCTTTGTTTTGACAACCTTGATAACATTTGTGGTCATAAGAGTTCGCAACTCTTTTTTCTACTACATACTCAGCAGCAGCATCGTTTGACCCAGCAAAGTTGGTAGTAGATCCGTGTTGGGTGAAGGACCACTTCTGTGCCAAGTTCATGTCTGAAAGCTCAGCAAAAAGCTTGCATTCCCAGAATGCTGCAGCAACAGATTTATGGTGAAGTTCACCTGGGATGTGACCTGTAGAAAAAACAGCAAAAATCATATGGCTTGAAAGCTGGGCACTGCCTCAGTCAGTCACCTTTTTCATCTTTGTGTTTTAAAACTTGACTGGAATCTGAACAAAAACAGATTATTGAACAAAAACAACTATTGAACAAAAATTGACGACTTTGCACAAAATATACTGGTAATAATCAGGAGCAACATGACCCTTGTTAATACTGGTATAAACCTCCAATAATGAGGCCACCACACAATGATTATATCCACACAATTACATGTATTGTACTCAATATACGTTCCAGAAGCACCTGAATAGTGAGAAGGCACTGCCAAAACAGGTCACTTGCCACAGCAGGGTGTACTGTACATGCACATGTATTTTTTTACTTTGCACCCTTTCCCAGATACAAGCAATAGTATAGTTTTTAATTTTTATATATTTTGAGACCGTGATTACTGCATACTCAACATGACAAATGTGTACTTAATATTGCCACAAGTACAATTAACAACCATAATTCAGTGTCAATAATAAGGGCACACTCCCAATAAAAAAGGGCACATTTTCTTCTTTTCAAAAAGTGGGGGAGCACCATGCTTTAGTGCTCCCTGTTCCATGGCCTATGGTACTCAATGTTTTGATTGTTCAGAAAAGACAGTGAAAACACACATACCTTAATTATTAATTTAACTACAAATAGCTTCTTAATTTTACATCAATCAGAATCCCTCGACCCTGTTCCCATGCAGTGGGGTAACTACTAGGGGCTCAGACTGGGCAAACTCAAGAGGGCCCCTGCCTTACAATGTAGAACCAAAAGCTTGGTGTAAGTCAGTATTTATTGTCCTACTAATAACAATTTGATGCTATAAACAAGAGGAAAAATTTTATCTTTAAAGAAATGTTTTATTTCTCGAAGCTGTATTTCTCGAATTGTATAATTTGTTCAATAATGAATTTTTCTCACACAATATCAATGGCAGATTTTAACCAATTGGACTAAAATTTTCAACCGTACAACATGTTACATTAGGCAAGGTACTAAACAAAAAAAAACTAAAAAATGTTTTAGAAATATTCCTATATTTCTTCTTTGATACCACATTATTTTTTCAGAAATTGCTATTTTCCAGGAAAAACTTCAAAAAACAGTGATGCTCGCCATTACTTAATTTTTTAGGTTTGGCTCCTAAACATTGTTTATAGTCACCATGTGAAACAAAGATTAAAGTTTTTTGACCATTCTTCAGGCCCTAATCGTGTTCGAAAATAGGTGCTTATTTTGCCACTAGGGGATAATTATCATGGTAACCATGACAACACACAAGTGAACGAATGTATTTTTTTTATCACATCTTTGTTACCTACCATAATATTAACTTGTTCCTATTTTAAAACATAATGCAAAAAAAGATATTTTAAAGGTATTGGACCCCCTTAAATTTTGGCCGAGTAACTTTTCTCCATTTTTTTCTTGAGGGCTTCTCTTTTGACATTTTCATTAAAATGAAGGCTGGCTAAAATGTTTCAAAATATATCTAAGGATATACAAAAAATACATATTGTAGAGTTACAGAAGTGCAGTAACCCACCACACCATCTAATATCTCCAGCTAGTATATTCTAATCTATAAAACATTCATTAGCATACCCGCAATATGTTCCTAGCCAGGAGAAGCGCATCATTGTGGGGTGCCAATAGTTCAATGTCGCATGATATCCCTCAAGACAACTTGTCTGTGCACTCGAAGACAATTTCCTAATATCATTCTTTCACCAGAATTGAATTCAGTTTTTCATGACTTTTGGTTCCTGTGTAGGTTCCTGTTCCTTTTGGTTCCTGTTTGGTTTGTTTGGTTCCTGTTTGGTTCCTGTGATTGGTTCTAGGCAATAAAGACATTTTATTGGTGTATCGCTAATTTCAAAAGATGATTGTTCATCATAAAATATCTTCTCTTGCAAGTAGATATGTCAATATTTCTCAAGTATATACTTTTCCTGAGATTAAAGTTTAATTTCATTGCTTTGTTTATACTTTGAATTCACAAATTGATTATCTGCATCCATGAGGTGGTAAGGTGTTGCAACCAAGCAGTCCAGTAGCGTAATGTGAGTAGAATGGCAGTTTGACACAACGTTTCATGGACCTATGATTTGCCAAATTTTTATCTAAAAGCAATTTTGCCACCAGTCTTCCTCACTAAAGAGAAAAGGAGGTGATGGTCCCTCACACCTCCCTTTCCAGCATCCCTGGGATACTACAGACGATCATGCTGATCAATTCTATACTATTAACATGAATCATAATATACAATCACTACACTTACAGTAGTGGATGCATGACCTTGAGTCAGCAGAATGGTGTTTATCCTCTGTATTTGACGTAACTCATGGCATCTCATGAACATGATTATACCATATATTAAGCATGCAGCTGGAATTTTCTTTTCAAGACAATACATGATGTCTAGTAGCTTTGACAATATGTCTGATACAACTGGACAGCGAGTAGAAAGTTCATTCATCTCTTCAGTCATCCAGTTTTCATTAGACATTCCTTCATAAGATCTTTTCCACAATACTGATGGCTCACTTCTTCTGGCAATTTCAATCAACTCTTCATTTGCCTTTGACATAACATCATTCATTGCCTGGGTGATGTCAATATTTTTGCTAGATGAAGTTTTTGCTGTCTAAGAAAACACAATAAAATCAGTTTAACTTCTGCTAGGGTGATCTTTTGTTTTTTGAGGGTGGAGACACCATAGTAACAAGTACATACAGTATACAAGATTTTTCCCTAGGTGAGTAAAATTGTCGGTTGGTAAGTATAAATAAATGTTTAGGATTCATGCAAAGATGAAAAACTAATAATTATGCTGCTTGGGATTTATATACAGTAGAATTATTGATTTTTGAATTCTATACACATCTACAATCCTGGACAAAACATTGACGACACTTTTCCTAATATCATCATTTTCTTAGCTCATTGTTATTACATAGAACAAACCTCCCCCATTCCCCCACCGATCAATGTTGTTTTGTTGTTTTAATTTCTTACAGATTCAACATTGTTTTGGGGGCGAGGGGGTAAATTGAGGGGCCTATTTTGATGTTTTTTCATTAGGTACGCACATGCCCAACAAATAATTAGAGTGTAGTCAATAGTTTTGTCCAGAACACAACATTTTTATACTGAGGTGGATGGCAATAAAACAATAATTTTCTGGCAAGCTTTTATTGAAATACATGAAAATCTTGTCCCGGCTAAGTGGGGTTTACATAAACAGACCGGAACCTTTAAGTTTGCCTATGCATGTCGCATTGGCAAGCCAAGTTGCACTGCTGAGTAGACCTACGGTATTTGTCTCATAAATTATGTATAACTTATACAGGTTTCGTTCAATCTACACATTGATAGTTTAATACCATTCCCATTTATATAGCTGGAAGGCTGTATAAATATTAAATAGCTACTGTATATTCATAAGAGTGAATACTCTCATTGTTTATAAATTAAGTCAGTGTGTATAATCAACATACAGGTTTCGGCGGTTTTTTAAAAGTTTTATGGTTGAGTCACGCTTTTCTTGCGCATTTATAATAATACAATTAGATTCAAGAACTCACCCCCGATGTGGAAGATAAAGATTCAGTAAAATCCAAACTCCTCCTGCGACCAGAGGTCAAGGAACTGACACTCGCACACACTCTAGAAGTAGATGGTTGAACAACTGACGGAAATATTTCCAGACATCGTTTTGAATGGATCTCTGCCTCTAAGGATTTCTGCGTTTTTATGATTACATTCTTGAACGCGATTGCGTTGGTAAGCCTTCTTTCGCATGGACGACACATCAAACGCGGTAGACTGTTGTCTTGAGGCAAATTGTCACCAAAGATATTTTCCATGTTCTTTAATACAGCTCAATTTTTGTCAACAACAGCTTTACAAAGACGACAAGAGAAACTGTAGACTTCAGCAGTGATGCTTTTCAAATAGTGCTTTTTCAGTGTTTCCTTTGCAGCCATCAGCGACAGAATAACAACGCATTTTGTGACATTTGACCTGAGTACATGTGGCTATGTTGTAATATGATATTAACAAAAAATAAGGGTGTCAAATATCTGATTTTTTCACTTAAGAATGCTATGAAATCTTTTGGACCAGAATGAAAACAATATTATTCTCAATAAATTTCCCAAAATATGCGAATGTTACAAACCGCTCCTCAACTACCCCTCCCTTGGTATAATTTAACTTACCTCCCAGAATCTGGGAGGTCACATGACCAGCTTTTGCCAGGGTCTTTGCCGCAGCGCCGGGCGTAGGTAAAAGAGCGCCTGGGTACGAGGTTGCCACTGAATCTCGTATTGTTTCTAGTTCTTGAACTAGGGACTGCACTCATTGTCTTTCAGCATTGTTTCGAAAATTCCAATTTCTGGAAACGAGGATGGAGAATGGTTGACTTTGCAAGGTGTAGATTCGCCTCAATATTCACAAATCAACGCAGCATCTGAGCAATCAACTCTTTCTTTAACGGAAATGTGGCACTACTTCCAATGGTAACACTTTGCAGAGATCTCGCTATAGGTATAGGTTTTCATCTTCTTTTTTCCGTGTTTCGACGATTTTGTGTTCTGGGGGGTATTTACACTTCAGGTGCTAAAAGTATTAAAACATTTACTGAATGTGTGATAATTATTAATCTGAAATCACAAATCACAAAATATTTAGCTCACCTTCGCAAGATTTAAAGTATTGCTTGAATGCTTTATAATAATTTTACATAATAGACACTGACTGGCATATTCAATTTCTCAAAATAATCCCAAACAATGCTACGAGAACGTTTGTGTTCAACATTGACACCAGCATTAGATTTTGACACCATTTTCCAGCACGAAAAACGAATGTTGAAAAGACAAAAGGAAAAACCACTGGGAAAAACCTTAGCAGTTGGCAAAGAACTAAGTGAAGAACTTCATGTAATATTAAATATTAGTAATATCCGGTCAGGTATCAAAAACATCGATATTTCAAAAAAGTATCTTTTGAATTGTGAGTATCGACGGTATCGATTATTTTGGTAGTGTTGTCGCCCACCACTTCTACCAGGAAAAATATTTTTGTGTGTACTATCATGATTCCATGATAGATTCTTGCAGTGCATTAACATGCAAGAAATAAGAGAGCAAACACCATGTGGGTGGCTTAAATCTAAAAAGGAATTAATTTGTCCAGTATAGTTGATTATTTACTTAAAACCAACAACGGTATATAATATAGTGATGATAATATCATTACCTGACTGTATTTTTTTATTCTAAAACTGGATCTTCATTATCTTCATCATCTTCATCATCATCATCAGGACTCTCTGTATAATTGTCTTCAGCTTCCTAGTCTGAGTCTGCATTATCCATGCAACCATCTTCTTCTGAGTATGTACCAGGCTCACTTAGAAAATCTTCATTTTGGCTGAAGTAGTCACAACTCATTTGAGCTTCAACTTTGTCTTCTGAAGTCCCAGGTGTATCTTGATTACCACTCTATATCAATGCAAGAACACTGTACAGAGTTTTAATACTTGCAACATAATAGAACATAATCTGGAGCTTTCCTTATACTAACCTTGTTCAAACGATCTCTTAGAGCTTGTGCTGCTCTTCTAAGATAGCTGTTGTTCTTCTGAAGCCTTTGTATAGTAATACTTTTATTTGGGCACTTCTCGCACGAAACTGGTGTAGAGGGGGGGGGGCATCTCGGATAAGGTTGATTTGAAGAGATCTTTTCCATTACAACATCTGTTGCGACAATATCTGTTGTGGTATCTGTATCCGGAATGCTTGTTTTTGATGAGCAGTGAACATCAACAGCTCTGGTCTGGTCTGGTTGGTGGACAATATGTATCAACATTGGGCAATTCACAGTTCATTTGATCAAAGGAGGGCAGCGGCGTGCATTCAAGCACCTAAGCATACATTTTAGACATTGTCCTAGTAAATAGCTAAATTCAGTTCACAACTACTCACTTGTCCCTTAATCGTTCTCTTATCTTGAAACGTTAAATCTGGCTTGTCTGCCTTTACCTGCCTTTACCTGCGCAGCTGTGTCAATTGTTGGAATTGACCCTTTGACCAGTCGTGTACCTTTTTGAGATTTCACCAGAAACATTCTGAGGCTCAAGAAGATCGATGTGACGAGTGAAACAATCTTTACTGAAATGAACTGAACACAACACAGACGTTTCAGATGGTTTAAATCCCTGGCAGGTGCTTCCGAACGAATTGAGTCCATTTTCGCTTTGCATTATCATCATGTGGAAAATTATGTATAGGTATGCCCACAGGCAACGCAAACTTTCCACTAACCCTTTTTTTTCTATCACGTTGAACATTCGCCATATTTACATATACTTTGTTCTTTTGCGCTAAACAACTAATAGCGTCACACAGCTTAATTTAGCGGAGAGTAGTGTCTCAACACTTAGCGCTAAGTCCACTGTTTTTAAACGCAAAAAAATTTTTTCAAAGTTCTTCACTAATGTAGTTGTAACCACGGCTCTTGTTTCAAGCATTGGACTCCATTTTTATACGATCAGTTTAGCGGGAAGAGTATGTACTTTTTCAGGCTGCAATTATTTTGCAAACAGTCTCTTTATTGCAAACCTGTTGCTCTATTTTCCTAACATTGATATTGTTAGACATATATATTGTTATCGATTGTTTTGTCAGTTTGTGTGTGTGTGTTTCATTGCAAGGAAATACCAATTTATCTGTAAAAACTTGAAACTACAATGGCATATCTTGAATGTTCACAGTAGTTTTTTTAGGTACAAAAACAGATTTTACTGTAAAACAGTTATACAGCATCTTCACTGTAAAATACAGTATCAGTACTGTAAAAATATACACTAAAATTTCCTGTAAAAATACGGTAATTTTTATCAGCGTATGCTGCCTGCAATGCAGGTATCAATTGTAATGTAAATAAAATGTTCGTTTTGTACAAATGTTTTATGCACTAGAGTAGAGGAGTTTTAACCTTTCTAGCTTATTTATCTAGAGAGAGCGGAACTGTTCTGCATGTAATTTTTTGAGTAGGTATATAATCGTAGGGAGAATTTTACATTTGGCTGGGTGAACGAGCATGACTACGAGATATAGAAATTATGCCGAATGAGACATTATATACTTAATACATGTTGATGTTCAGGACAATTTGTTTACCAGGGGCAGTTGTAGTGGTTGTCAAATCAGTCGCGCGACTGAAGTAAAAATCACCCACTTAAAAAAATTTGACTCCACCTTTAAACTTAGTAACTGTAGCAGCAAGCAGATTGAGTTAATTATAGTTTGAATGGTAGTCCAGTTATATGGTTTGTGCTGTGGCAAAGCTTTGGCAAAGTTAATCTTAGTCAGTCACAAACAGCGGTCTTACATGGGTGTTGAATCCGGTTATCTGATTGGCTGACACGCTCATTTCCATGGTCACAGCCATTTGCGACACATCTGTTGGGGTGGCCTGACAAATTTGCAGATTCAGGAGCTCAGTATAAGCCTTCTCACTGGACTATTAAAAAAATTCTGCACTGTTATTGGCTTATATTTAACAGATTCGCAGCGTGGGGCATTCGTCAGCACAACATCATGAGCCAGTCTTCAGGCTTCACTTCTCGTCGCTGCTTTGAAACATGAGTGCTTACTATTTCGAAGGTCCATATCTGAGAAATTTTACCAGCGCTTTCAACCGGCGATGTGGGGAACCATTTTCGACAATGGTTCAGTCTGCATTCTTGGCAAACGATTTGGAATCTCTACGTTTGTATACCGAGCTGGAAAAGAAGATTGATGTTTCACAGATGAGTTCTGTTGATGATCTATTGAGCACGATTAACAACACAAGCAGAAGCCTCACAACAAATTTTGGTGCAGAGAGTTTCATCTCAAAATCTGTTCGAGATAAGGACAAAGCTTGCACTGCTATGGTAGATAAATTTATGGTTTTTAGAGTGATGTAATATGTATCTTTAGCTTTAAAAGTATATAACTTGGCACCAAGCCATCGGTGTTTGTCTGACATATTTAACTCTTCCATATGCTGTATTAGCATAATTCTGCAGTCAAGAAGCTAAAATATGGTTAATATTTAGTCATTCAATGTCCGGCATTGTAAGCAAAATAATGAATATGAACCGTCAACATGTCACTCTAGGGGTTATGTTGGAATTTAGTTCTGCATTTGACATTGTTGATCATGGTATCCTGCTTGATAGACTGAATAATGAATTTGGAATAAAAGAGTGCGTTCTTGAGTGGTTTACTTCGTATCTCTCTAAACATTCTCAATTTATTTCAATCAATGGTGGTCGATCTAGACTTTTTAATGTGTCATATGGAGTCCCTCAAGGATCATGTCCGGGGCCCCTGCTTTTTGCACTATATGTTAGTAAACTGTTCAGGATTGTGGAAAAACATCTACCTGATGCTCATGCATTTCCCGATGATTCACAGTGGTATGTTTCGTTCAAACCAGATTCAACATGTGATCAACTTGCTGCAGTGGCTGCCTTAGAACATTGCATTGATGATATTAAGGATTGGATGCTCTCTGATAAGTTAAAGGTTAATGGTGGAAAAACAGAATTTTTGATCATTGGAACTCGGCAGCAATTAGCAAAGGTTAATTTTAATTCCTTGAGAATTGGCGACAATTCCATTAGCTCTGTTGACAAGGCAAAGAACTTGGGATTTTGGTTTGACTCGAAGGTGACAATGGTAACTAACATAAGCAAGTGTTCAAGTGCTGTGTTTTTTAACATTTTTAACATTAGACGCATTACAAAGTTCTTCACCTATGAAACTGCAAAAATATTGGTCAATTCGCTGGTGTTAAGTCGATTGGATTATTGCAATAGCCTTCTTTATGGGCTGCCAACAGTTCATCTTAATAAGCTTCAGAGAGTTCAAAACGCTGCAGCTAGACTGATTAGCAATACCTCACAGTTTGATCATATTACTCCGACTTTGATTAATCTACACTGGCTGCCGGTAAAGTACAGGGTAGACTTTAAACTGCTATTAATAGTCTTCAACGCATTGCATGAACAGGCACCTGATTATCCGATTGAACTAATAAAGATTAAGTCTCCATGCAACTATAATATTAGATCGAACAGAGAATTTCTTCTGGAACAACCTTCAGTGAAGACTTTAGTCACGCTAGGCGATCAGTCATTTACCTCTGCAGCACCTGTGCTCTGGAACTCCTTCCCCTCATATATCCGAGAGGCCAATTCAGTTGACAATTTTAAAAGACTTTTAAAAATGTACTTATTTAGGAAAGCTTATTCAGTATAATTTTAATAGTTATGCTTTTAACAAATTTTTTAAGTGAGTTTGTATGCTGTATATTAAACTGTTATGCGCATATGAACATATTAAGATGCGTTGCCTGTAAGAATCGAACAAAGCTGGAAATCGGCCAAATATTCTAAATTTTGAAACTTTGTCAGAAAAACGTTTATCACTCGCCTGATCCAAAGACCTATCCTTTTTTCTTAAAAAATCGAAATTTAAATTTGTTGGCACGTTTAATTTAATCACCCATTTTAGCATTTCAAAACCGGAAAAAAGCCAGACTTGGAAAATTCGTCAAAAATCACAAAAACCATGAGGGTAAACGATCTTTGGGTATGTTGTCAATCGTTTTAACAACTTTCAAGAAATATGACTTAATAAAAGTTTGGATATATATTGTGGTCAAAAAGTGATGTTGAAATGTTGGCCATTTTCTCACATATTAGATACTCCTTTGTACCGTTTTTTTTAGTAGCATACTGATTTTGCATTATCTATTTATAAAATTTAAAAGTACTAAGATTGATGTAGTTTTTAGTATGAACATCTCTGTTGGGCAACTGTTTCGGTGTTTACCAGAAAGCGCCTTCGAAATTCCCGAAATGCAAATATTTCTTGAGAGCTCTCTCAGCCACTCGAATAGAGGTTCTTATGGCGAGTCTTAATATTCGAAACAAGGCAATGATACGATATAACAGGAAAAAGAAGTTGACAATATAAGGTTGTTTTCTTGATTTTTTGGTTGGTATGTAAACCCGCTTTTAATTTGATTTGTGTTGAATAATGAAATGAGAAAACTACTCAGGGAAGGCCCACAGACATTTCATTTATAAAAATAGAATGCAAGATAGGCACAAAGTTTTGAACCATTATTAGGTAAACATTAAAGATTAAAGGCTATCACTACAATCATGCAAAAATTCTCGTAATGGACAAATGCGGAATAGGGAGGCTTACAAGGACAGAGTGTGGCTCAATTTCCGTTAAAGACACCGAAGTAAGCGAATTTAAATCACTTAATCAGTGTCAACGTGACACAACACAACATTTACAAATGCTGAAGCTCCGCGGGGATGATATCACATCGGAGAAAGAGTTGATCTTGCTAAGGACAGGTGAGTGCAGTATTAGTGAAGTTTCTCATATAATGACTGTAGTCAAAACGTGTTAGATTTATTAGTTGACCTGCATCTAAGGACATATGGCCTCATTATTGTGTCATTAATATATCGTCGAGACATAGTATAAGCAAATTCATCAATTGTTACTGGTTACCGCTGTTGAATTTGCATGCTTTAGGCAAAATACTTCGTAGAATACATAGAATGTAGATCAGTACATGGGTGTCTTCTGTGTATATCATGTAAAAGCGGGTCTTTTGAAATGATCTTTTACTGATTAGTCTAATGAATGTGCAATATTTCTTCTAGGTGGCAAAATAGGAAGAGAAGACGGCTTCTCTACAATACATATAATCATTCAGTTTATATATGTATTGAATGTGTGACTAAATACTTCACCGGTCCTAGGCCTTTTGTATAGTCAACTATATTAGCTCATGTTTTGATGAGGGAATTCACTACCACAAATATAAAATACTCTTTATTTTTCACGAATAGTGTAAGCACAATGAAGTTGCTTCATGCATCTATCATTCAAAATCATTTTCACACAAGTAATGCTTCACAGCATATGGCTATACTGTAGAATTCTACAGGTATGGCTGCTTTAAGTTGCCAAGTTAATTATGCTATACTGTATTGCAAGTTAGGCTTGTTTTAAAAGAAGAATTTTCAAACAATGGATAATGAACTAAACTCCCATTACCTCATTGCTTGAATTGCACTAGTCACGTTCAAAATCCGACGTTTTATGCGTTTATAACGTACAATAGCATCCATGCTTATCTTTGCTTAAAAGCAACTTGCAATAACTTGCAATACAGTATAGTATAATTAACTTGGCAACTTAATGCAGCCATACCTATAGAATTCTATAGCCTTATGCTGTGATGCAGTACTTGTGTGAAAATGATTTTGAATGATAGATGCATGAAACAACTTCATTGTGCTTACACAATTCGTGAAAAATAAAGAGTATTTTATATTCGTGGTAGTACAGAACTATAAATACAGTTGACTATACAAAAGGCCTAGGACCGGCAAAGGTATTTAGTCGCACATTCAATACATATAAACTGAATAATTATATGTATTGTAGAGAACCCGTCTTCTCTTTCTATTTTGCCACCTAGGAGAAATATTGTGCATTCATTAGATTATCAGTAAAAGATAATTTCAAAAGACCCACTTTTACACGATATATTGAAAACACCCATGTACTGATCTACATTCGATGTATTTAACGAAGTAATTTGCCTAAAGCATGCAAATTCAGCAGCGGCAACCAGTAACAATTGATGATTTTGCTTATAGTATGTCTCGATGATATATTAATGACACAATAATGAGGCCATATGTCCTTAGATGCAGGTCAACTAATAAATCTAACACGTTTTGACTACAGTCATTATATGAGAAACTTCACTAATACTGCTCTCACCTGCCCTTAGCAAGAACAACTCTTTCTCCGATGTGATATCATCCCTGCAGAGCTTCAGCATTTGTAAATGTCGTGTTATGTCACTTTGACACTGATTAAGCGATTTAAATTCGCTTACTTCGGTGTCTTTAACAGAAATTGAGCCACACTCTGTCCTTGTAAGCCTCACTATTCCACATTTGTCCATTAAGAGAATTTTTGCATGATTGTAGTGATAGTCTTTAATCTTTAATGTTTACCTAATAATGGTTCAAAATTTTGTGCCTATCTTGCATTCTATTTTTATAAATGAAATGTCCGTGGGCTTTCCCTGAGTAGTTTTCTCATATCATTATTCAACACAAATCAAATTAAAAGCGCGTTAACATACCAACCAAAAAATCAAGAAAACAACCTTATATTGTCAACTTCTTTTTCCTGTTATATCGTATTATTGCCTTGTTTCGAATATTAAGACTCGCCATAAGAACCTCTATTCGAGTGGCTGAGAGAGCTCTCAAGAAAAATTCGCATTTCGGGAATTTTGAAGGCGTTTTCTGGTAAACACAGAAACGGTTGCGCGCAGAGATATTTATACTAAAAACTACATCAATCTTAGTACTTTTAAATTATATAAACATATAATGCAAAATCAGTATGCTACTCCAGAAAAAAACGATACAAAGGAGTATCTTTGCGAATTTTGCAAATATGTGAGAAAATGGCCAACATTTCAACATCACTTTTTGACCAGAATATATATCCAAACTTTTATTAAGTCATATTTCCTGAAAGTTGTTAAAACGATTGACAACATACCCAAAGTTCGTTTACCCTCATGGTTTTTGTGATTTTTGAGGAATTTTCCAAGTCTGGCTTTTTTTCCGGTTGTGAAATGCTAAAATGGGTGATTAAATTAAACGTGCCTCCAAATTAAAAATTTCTATTTTTTAACAAAAAAGGATAGGTCTTTGGATCAGGCGTGTGATAGATGTTATTCTGACAAAGTTTCAAAATTTAGAATATTTGGCCAATTTCCAGCTTTGTTCGATTCTTACAGGCAATGCCTCTTAAAAATAAAATATGCGCACTATAAATGTAAATTATTATTTATTATTATTAAAACAATCGAGTAAGTAAACTAAATGCAAATTAATGTCCACAGTTTTTGCTATGGGTCAATAAGTGCAATGAGTCTACTGTTTTAAAATAAACAGTGTGCGTGTGTGCAAGCATTTGCTAAACAATGTGCAGCACTTGTAGCAGTAGAACGATAATTGGGTGGGGAGTGAATGTTCATATATTTGTGTTCTGCCTAATTAATTTCTTCTGAAATTGACTGTTTTTACAGTCAGTGAACACCGAATACAGGGATGGATTTACTGGGGGAGGGGGTAGCCCTTGCCAGGTGGGGTGATATTTTGATAAAACAGAAAAATATATTAGACATAACGAAATACACATGGTGATGTTATTGTACAGTAATTTATTTGACTGCATTTATTGAGTTTGACTAATGGTTGAGGGTGAGGGTAAAATGTCGAGGGTCGAAAAATTTGGTTGAGGGTCAGAGATTTATGTTTACTTTCTACTTTTAAGGGGGGGGGCAAGGAGGTGATTACAAGAAGATTTTTCCACCCGCTTTACCGAGCTAAAAAGTTTTAATGCCGTGATACATGACAACAGGCTGGGATGAAATTTTCGCCCGGTTTAAGGGGCTGTTCATATGAGCCGGGCTAGCCCGGCTAACCAGGCTGATTTAAGTCACGAAAATCTTTACTTTTCAACAACATAACGTTTTATTTAGCTTGCTGGCAAGGTTTCATGTTGCTTAAGACGGCTATGCCTTTTAATCTTAGTTCTCCTGAGTATTTAAGCCACCATAGGACGCGAAATAATCGAGTCAGCCCGGTTAGCCGGGCTAGCCCGGCTCATATGAACAGCCCCTAAGTGTTAAAATGGAGCTATATATATTTCGGCTTGTTTATAGTCTTGTTAGAGACCAGATCTTGTGTTTAAAACACAAACCATAGAGGATAAACAATCTAACACAATTAAATGGTCACGTTCGTAATAATTTTGTGGCGCTGAAGCGATTAACTGGCAACTTGACAATAAACCGTATACAAAAATTTAAAGGTAATGCACTGCGACAAAATACAATAGTTCAATACTTCAATCCGTGCTAATAACTCTATACATACTTGCTATACTTGGTTAGTATACATATAAAAGGATATGCAATATTTTAAGCAGAAATTGATTGAACAAACAGAACATTGACACTTGCTACCCGACATACTGTTTCGTTAGCTTAAAGTATAGCTTGATAAATGGTGCTATGTCCTTTCGGATGCTGGTAATAAAACAAATAAAACAATCTATAAAAACAATTATTTACAACGTGTTTAAGGTTGAAGTGTTATTCACCTCGCAACCATTACAAGATCGATAGAAAATTTATTTAACTGTTTAATTTCTTTGTATAATTTAAAGTATCAATGGAAACCACCTTTAGATTAGAGGTACCAGTTTTCAAATAGAAGCAATGAGAACAGGCTGAAATAATGTTAATTAGAATACAAAATGGTGCATTATTTGAACTTATCCTCAAATATATATAGTTTTACCTTTATATTGCGCATCGTCGAGATCACCAAAATCTTAATAATCACAAATTAATCACAAATTAATCTATGCTATATATGCGCACTATCAAACATACCTGTCTAAACCTACAATCGTCGACAAAACTATGCGGACAGCCACAGTATACGCCTCTACAATTACGTAATGTCAACTAGTATTGGACATTTTCACCCCCCTCCCCCTTTTCCCCAAAAACAATGTTGAGGGCCTTAAATATTTCATTTCACTGTGGCAGAATTAAAGCGGACAACATTGAATCGGGGGAAAGGGGGTATTTTGACCAAATTTTATGAATATAAGGTATAACATGTGTATAAATACGCACAGCTAAACTTTAATTGTGTGTCCGTATGACTTTTGTTGTTGATTGTCTGAAGATGTGGCATCTTAAAAAGTGACTTTTTTCCCCATAAAAAGTATAAAATACGCCCATTGTCATTCACATTAGTAAATAGAAACAACTCATATGATGTCTATAATGCGACATTTAATGAGAGAAAATATTTGCGAGCTAATAATTTACAAATATAAGGTATAACGTGTGTATAAATACGTGCAGCTAAGTTTTAATTGTGTGTCCGTATGACATTTGTCAACGATTGTAACTACGAGGCGATACGCGTATGCTTAGCTTTTAAAAATAGTTCTAAAGTCATAAGTTGACATAACCTGTCGCTGTTGGAGATCGAGGAAATTAAAAACGAAAAAAGTGTGAAAGATTGTCATTCAATTCTTTCTTGGCGGCATACACACAAGCGAGAAACTCTCTCTAGAAAACTTACTGTTCAGTGCGAAAATTGTTGGAAATTTATAACAGCGAAATGGAATTACTTAAAAGCAGGATAGAAGAGGCTGGTCTTAAGATAACGTGTACAATCCTCCCGGTGATGGGATGTGTTTTTATTCAGCTGCTGGATATCAGTTGGTCTTTCTTCTATGACGGTCCGTAATATGGTATTCGAGTACCTGGAAAGTAATCGCTGTGACGTGAGTATAATTTTTGACTGGTGTTTTTAAATAGTATTTTGTAAATAGAAAATGTTGTAAAAACGCATATTCTTGCTTCTGACATTGTGAGAAACGTAGAACACCTTGCCATGCATGTGCGATTTTTGGTTACAACATGGTTTAATATATATTGCCAAATCACATAGTAAATTGGTGAATTTGCAGAGGAAAGATTTTCGCATTTCTGCAAAAACTACATGTATAAATCTATCATTACTCATTTGCTAATTATGATCATTGAATTTGGCTTCTCACAGAAAGACAGCAATGATCGAATGGACTTCATTTGTGATGAAGACATTGGAAATGTAGAGAAACCTTCTTCTTGGAGTGCTGCTTTAGCCATTCTCAAAGAAAATTACACCACATCAATGGTGTTGAGAGCGTTTGCAGAATTGATTGGAAGAAGTGTTTTTGTAGTAACAGCTAATGGGGTAAGTAGTCAAAATATTTTTTTCTATTCGTTAGTAATTATGACCAGTTATAGATTAATAAGTTCCTTGTATGTTCGCATGGTGATTTTCAAATTAAAATATAATTTTGTGGAAGCACCAAGTAAGTTTATTATCGCAGAGCTTTCGATCCGTAAGCTCGGATCTTCATCCGAAGCTGGCATACAGGTATACCATTCTAGTGAAGACAAATTGTTTCGATCTCTTTGCACACATAAGGATAGAGTTAATAAATTTCAGAAACCTGGTGTGTACTGCATTCCTTGTGAATGTGTGGTTTGGTTTACATTGGGTGAGACTAGCTGAAATCTCCAGCATTACGTCTTAAAACATAAGACTAATTGCGAGAAAGCTGAACTCGAAAAATCAGCCATCGCTAAACACTCATGGACTAATGACCATCGCATAAAATGGAATGAAGCGGCCATTTTAGCGATTGATAATCATAAGTTGTCTAGCAAAATAAGAGAATCAATTGAAATTGAGAAGCACAGTATGGTAGATCAGGAGGGTAAGCCACTGGATAGTACGTGGCGCGGTCTCTTTACTGTGGCAAATTGATTTCTCTTCTTTGCGCGTGTGTGAATTAGTTACAACTTTTTTTGCTTGTTAGATTTGATGTAGTTGATTTAACAGTTTAATTAACATTCAAATAGCATACATAGCATACACGCGAGCATACAAATCACGACATTTTACCTATTTAAGGGATGTGTGAATTTATATTGGTCGCATTATTATTAGCACTAAAGAAGATCCGAGCGTATGGATGGAAAACTCTTTGATAATAAACTTACGTGGTGTTTTTACAAAATTATATTTTAATTTCAGTTATAAATTGTTTATTCCTTGAGGACGGGAAGATAACCGATCTGCATAAGAATACAATTCTCATGTTAATTGCACTATAAAAATAGCCTTCAGGGGGATTAGAATGTAAACAAGTTTCATTAATTATTAAAGTTTACTCTATTTAATAGTGCTTTCAAAGTATTAATATATTCATCTTTAATACAAATGCCATTTAGTAAGCTAATTTGTAAATCGGAAAATACAACAAAAGCCGCAGCACTTTTCCCTAAATTCAAAGCATCACCGGTCCTGCTGGCAGCACATCTAAAGTCGACACATAACACCTATATCACTTCCGCACGTTTATACTGCTTGGTTACCTTAAACCATTTTGGCCAGAACATACACCACAACAAAGGTCTAAGTGTGAGAAATAATCAAAAGATTTACATTTAAAAAATTGAAGAGCGCCAAAAATCCCCGCTGACAGTTACGCTAACCATGCAAGTATATTCATAGGTGGCCCAATTCAGTGTGTAGTTTCATATAGAGATTAGTGCACACATAAACACACTTCGTAACCTACGAAGTGTGTTTGTGTGCGCTGCCGCCTATGGTATATTTTTTATTTAGCCTTATGCAAGTACATTGAAGTTAATTAAGATTTAAGACTCGACTTATATACGTGCTTTTTGTTGACCTGTATGTAAGGAATTAAAGCCATATTCATATTATTTTCGAGACCTACCGTAAGCCAAGTAACGGATATCAATTGCTTTGTGCAAAATAGTTGCTTGTTGTTGGCTGTGACTTTAGGTGACTTAAAAGGAATTTAATAGTGGACATATTCATCGCCTATGGTTTGTTTATTTATTCCATTACCTTTTTTGCATGTGCACAGCGCAACTATAATATGTTGTTAACCCCCCCCCGCCATTTTTTAAGCTTGTATTCAGTTTATATTGCGCGATTTTGGATTTCGAAGAATAGAAAAACTGTTCAAGAGTCTTATACGCAGTTTTGGTGCTCTTACTGATGATGCTGGTTGTGGTATCACTGAAATACAGTTTTACTATTTACTGTAATACAATTTAGTAGAAGATAATATCAAATCACCCATTTTAATAGTACTGAGTACGTAGGAAAACCTGCAATTTATAAAGTAATATATGTACTGATAAACATGTCTAATTTGCACTCTTAGTTGCGTCTTTTTTACGTCCGTTTAGGTCTGCATTAACATAGGTCACAACCTTAGCGAATCAAATGATATATTCTTATGTTCGCTTATGTGCTTAGATACAGGTCCACTATAATCTCAGAATAATGAAGCCTTTGCATAATCGATTCACAGCATACTGCGAAACCCAGACTCGGACCTGTAGAAAACTCGGACTCGAGAAAAACCCGGACTTTTTGAAAAAAGCCGGACTTGACCTTACAAAACTTGAACTCGATGAATAAAAAACTGAATTCAAAACTGGGCTCATTCAAAACGGCGTTTTAAAAGTGCTGCGCGTCAGTCTATAAATATATACCAATTACTTATTATTTATTCCCAAATTGGCCTAAACTTTATGTTTTTGGGTTTACTCCGACTTTACTCAACAAGTTAAAGCATTATAAACGCTGGCACTTATCTGGAACTAACATTGACTAATTGACTTGCCAGTCTACCAACAGTGCAATCAATTCAAACTTTCAAAGGCACACAAAAGCATAGATTTTTCACCATCTGAAACGATATAAACAGAATTGACATTTCCAGCGAAGGCCCTCCATCAGGAAGTTAGAGCTAATGTCTTTGTTTCAGTTGCCCGTAGGTTTATAGTGTTTTCAATACTTGAATGTACTGGTATTGAAAAAAAAACCAAAACCGACCAAACAAGTGCGCCGGTCCACATTCCTTTTGCAAATTTGTGTCCACAAGATATCAATCCTTGGAATCAACTCCAGGTTCATTTGCATGGGTTTTTTATCTGCTTGCCATAGTTCGAAAATCGAAATCAATTTGATATCCCATAGATGTTTTTAGATTTTTAGGTGCCAACTGTTCTATTTTTTGCTATTCACAACATTTCCTGACAATTTAGCACAACAGTACCAACAAATATGTATTTCGAACTGAACTGCCACATATCCGTTCTAAAATTTTGAAATGTAGTGCTTTGCTGTTGGCGCAAAACGTTAAAATATATGTGCCGTGCAAGGTGTCTACCATGCACAGCATGAAATCTGCATAGTATAACATTGCTAAGGGTCAAATATCCAAAACATATACGTGCTATCGATCCTTCCTATGCATTTTGCGCACCAGTCATGTATATAGTTGGTTTAACAGATATATGTGCGTGAATCACTTGCGTCGGGTAATTCCTGAACATCCTATTCGCTATAGATATTTTACGACAAAATTGTTTATCTCTATAGTATAATAATATGTTAATTAACTCCAATTTTTGTTCCCGATACTTCAAATGTTTTGATGAAATTGAACATGCTAAACAGAGAATATATATATTATTGTAGAATTTTTGAAGTAAAATTTGACAAAACCCGCTTAATTAAAAACATCTTGTTAAAACGCATCAAAGCCAGTTTTTTTTTTCATTTAGACTCAACATTTTATGGACGAATATTGGAGGGATTTGCTCCCCCCCACACACACACACACACGCGCCCAGTACGCCCTTGGACAATTTTGTTAGCAAATATTTCATATTTCTGTGATGCTGATTTTCTTTCCTTTTGTTTTGCATGTATAGAACAGGGTTCCAAATGGCATTTTTTTTGTACCTGGGGTTTAGTGTTTAGAAAATTAATAGCCTAATTTTCTTCAATTGTTAAAGTACCACTGAGATGAAAATTTTACCTCCTCTTTTTTTTTAGTCATCATAAAGTATGCATACTCAAATTCGTCCTTGCAAATATTAGGTCATTATCTTTGATTCTCACGTTGTAATGTGGAAATGAAAACGCTAATTTTGTAGCCGCCATTAAAGTCCGCCATATAGTAGAGTTCAAGTATATTGGCCTTCGTGACGTCATAGTCTCAATACGCGACGTGCTAATGCTAATACCGTAGTATAAACAAAGTTGTTTCTGGTATAGAACTATTTCTTTTTCGACAATGCCATCGTCCCGTTGTGTTGTTCAAGACTGCAGCAATGCATCCGACTACACAACAGGTATGTCATTACACAAAAGCCCAACAAACAAATCTTTACGAAGAATATGGGTAAAATTTGTAGAAACAAAGAGCACCAATTTTAACCCGGGTCCCGCAGAATTGCGTTTCATGGTTTGTTGAGCATTTTGCAAGCGAGTGTTTCGAGCGATCAGTTCACATTAGCGGTTCTGTGCAACGGATTAAAACTGAAGCTGTACCAACCATTTGGAAGAAAGGTCCAGTGAATATATCGTCACGCGAACACTGCAAGGTTAGTGCATTAGTTCAATGTCATTGATTTAAATTTGGCGCGAAATCAACACCTTATTCGCGCTGAGCCATATTAAACTTAATAACAAATAGATTCTGAAAGAAATACAAAATGAATGTTCAATGAATAAGCCTTTGAAGAAACATTAACGCGGCCTTCAAAACGAGCTTGCAAAGTATATTCAAGCTCTTCTTCACGAGCTATACTGTCTTCATACTGCACGATTTCTTCGGCCGAAGCAAGCGGCTCAATTGTATCATCAAATGGGGAAAATTCTGGCTCAGAATCGCCAGAGTTTGCCGTTAAATAACAGGAAGACTCCTCAGAGCAATCTCTGTCCGATGAGGACATTGAATTGCTACTAGATTGCGATGAATTTGACATTTTAACCTCTGTATCATTCGTTCGTTTGACAATGGTTTACTATAATATTGTTGTACTGTGTTTTTGTGTTGAGACTATGACGTCACACGGCGTCTCTAGCTGAGAAATTTAACATGGTGCATTTTAATGGCGGACAGTGATTTTAGCAACTTTAAACCTCCGTAGCGCCGCGGCTATCAGTCAGTCTAACTTACAATTTTGCGCAATGGTTCTCTAGACAGTGATAGAACTATGGTAAAAAGAATATGGTATTTGGTGGGCAATTTTCATCTCAGTGGTACTTTAAGTACCCAACTGGTGACTAGGGGAACTTGGGTCTGTTGGGAGAAGGTAATCAATAAGACCATTGATATATGTGTTACATTTTGTATTATTATATCATTTATTATCATTTGGATATGCATTTTGCATATGCAACTTCAAAAGTCTATTCAGTATTAACATTCGTACCGGTATTGTAAGCAATTAATGATTTTGTCAATCAATCAGTTAGGTATCATATTCTCAGTCACTGTAATCTGTATACTAATCTATAAGATTATACAATACACTTGGCAACATAGCCAGAACGACGATTTAGTCCTGCTATATGCAAATATTAAATATTTTATTTTTGTGTTCATTGATTGTAAAAACATTTAAAGAATCAGTTTGCTAAAAATGATTATACAGTTGTAATTGCCATAGCAGGATTAAATTGTGGGGTTAGCCATGCCACTGAATTGGTGAAGTTGCTATATTAATATTAATAACTTATGACTATTGTTAATGTCATTCCGTTCTGTGGCAAATGTTTAATTCACCCACTGTTCGTTTTGTACCTATTTTGTTAAACTCCAGCCACTGTAGTCCATATAGTTAACAGTCAATAGTCTTCTGAAAGGTATCCACCGAATAGGATAGAAATTCAGACATAAAAACGACGTCTAAGATGAAAAAAGTAGTGTAATACACAACTTCATGTTGCCAACTGATGTCAGTGGCGCCACGAAGAATTACAAATTGCTGCTTCAATATCGACATTTATGCATCAAATAACGTACTTATTTCGCTTAAATCGATATGGGTGTAACTTTGAAGATCTTTTCCCTCGATAAGCTTAATAAACCATGTATTAATTGCGGTAGAGTCGAAAAATATGGTTATAAATAGACACAAGCGCTACATCGTTTATGTTTCTTTGTCGATTTCAGGGTTCGTAAAATTGACCAATCACAGCCAAGCACAAAAGTTCTAAACATTTGCCACTGACCAGGTCATTCCAAAGATAACCTAACCAAGTGTTCATTTCAAAACAATTTCAGTGAAACCAAAATTTAACAGTTGTTTGTTTGTTTGTTTTTTAGAGTTTTTAGCGTAGAACTTCTTTACCTGGATTAGTTCTCATAAGAGCGGGCAGATGTTTTTTTTCCCATTCTTTGTTTAGGTCTTGAAGTGGTAAGCAATGCAGGGGGACAGGGTTTGCATAAATAAACGTTTCTTCATTTACTCTGTCTTTTTTCCTTTTTCTTTATGGGCTTCGTTGTACTTTGCACCGAATATTTTATCTGAGACGTCTTTGGTCACATTTCTACACGTTCAGTATCAGACTGAGATCTTGACATGATGAGGCAGATCTCAATTAGTTCTGCAAGGTCTGGTATATCTTCATGCAAGACATATTCAACCCTGTGGAAGTAGCTAAGAACAGTGGTGGTATTCCACTTGACTTGACCAGCTTCATTTTCTATGAACCAAACATCTTTGAAACAATCTTTGTTGTCTCGAACACGTTCTTTGAATGTTTTAAATTGATTCAGAAGACATTCACATTCAACTCCACGGCACAACGGGCTACATGGGCTTTCAGGGAATGAAAGCTTGCCATCAATAAAATGACCGGCAACAGAAACAAATTCATAGTTATACTGCTGGCTGAGTTTTTCAGGATCATGGAAGTCGAATGACTTCACATCAAACACCTTCATGATATCTCGTTCTTGTTCACCTGGCGCCAAGAATGTTGCAGATTCCCTCAGGATTGCCGATGTCAGCTGCTTCATCCTAACTTCAACACTTCTTGTGATCTCGTCTGGTGTCAACTCTCGCTCCCAATTTCTGAGCTGCGGTTGAAAATGCACATTGTATTGCATAATGTTTATTTGCTGCTCAGGCCTACTTGGATTTGGCATAAAATGACCTGTAGCAATGTTTGGAAGATGAAGTCGAACTCTTCTATTTAGGGGATTATCAGCCAGGAGTAGATCATTTATTTTTTTTATATTGACGAGAAGTCGGTCAATGTTTACCTTGTCATCCCAAAGTGGATATATGTCAGACTGGGATACTTCACTGGCAAAAACAGACTGGCTAAATACATCGGCTAGTATCAATAGAGTCGGCAAAAAGAGAGGACTCACCAGATTCTTCAAGTGACCTTGAATATCCATAATAATAATAATAATAATAATAATCTTTATTTGTATCCGTTTTTTAATAGTTTACATCAAATTCAAAAAGTATTAATAATATCTCCAGATACTTGCTTTCAGCAATAACCATAAGGCTAAAAATATCTGAAAGCAAATAATCCATGTCGCCGTTAGCGAATTGCTCTTGCCACATTAGCTCCAGAACATAGGCATTTGCAAGAAGTGCATCAATTGAGCCAACAAGATAGTGAATGAATCTGGTTTCAACCAGCCTTTTCATGCTCTTACCGAATCACTGAGTGATGCAGCATATCTAATGTTCCTTTGTTGTTTAGGGGCATGGCATATTTTGGAAATCATGATGTCCAGTTTGGAAAGAACGTCATCAAGCCATTTGAATTCTGGCTGTTTTCATATCTTACCCACCACCGACTCAAGCTTGTGTGCTCTGTCAGCGAAATGTAAGTGAGCACAATTGAACTTTACCTTCCACAGGCTTTGCCAACCTTGAATGTCTCCGGTGTATACCGCCTCGCAATCTGAAGATGACAAGGTCACGCTCTTAGCAATTGTTTTCTTGGACATCTTAAGGTCATTTTCGAGGAAATCGAGTACGTGGCAAAATACACCCCGGGCATCACTGGCATGATCCACTACTGGTGTGTCACCAAGGCTTTGTGTGTATTCAGAAAGTGGATCCTCGTGTCGCGAAATCACACTTTGGTTACCATTGATGCAAACAGGTTCACCATTGTTATCCAAAATTTGCATATTAATTACTTCATGTGTGACATGTTCAACAGTTACTTTGTCCATAGATTGGTGGCAGTGTCTTAGGGGCTGTTCATATGGGCCGGGCTAGCCCGCTTTGCCGGGCTAGTTTTTCATTTCCTTCATATGAGGTGGGCTAGCCCGGCCAACGGTCGGTAATTAACTTACGCGCGCTGTGGCGGGAAATTCAAAGTTGTTTACATCAAGCGAGTGAGTAGTCAAAATGTTACTGCCCGCAATTGCCGGCGCTTTATTTGCGGCAATATTTCAGTTTCAAGGCTTTCTTGTGGCTTGCCAAATATATGTCAAACACAGAAATGATTGCTTAATGGCTTTCATGACGAGAAAACGATCTGCACTGTATCGTAAGTTGAAAATCGCTAGACAAAGGCGACTAATGAGGCGTAATAGAGGATGCTGGTTTAAGCCAGGCCGAACGGAGCAATGGTGGCGAAACATGATCAGTGGAGCAACTCCAGAAGAAGCTTGGAAGAAAAATTTCCGACTTACGAGAGAGGACTTTATGGATCTAGCCGAACAACTTCGCCCGTATACCTCACCGAATCTGTCATCACCTAATTACAGAGTTCTGTCAACTGAGAAAAAACTGGCAATAACTTTGTACTACTTGAAAGATACTGGTTCTTTAGGAATGACGGCAAACACATTTGGTATTGCATTAAACACCGCTTCCGTAATCATTGCTGAAGTGTGCGAGTCAATTACAAAGTACCTAGGTCCAAAATACATTCACTTGCCGCGAGATGAAGAGGAAATGAGGAGAAAAGTGTCAGAATTTGAAGCAAAGTTTGGCATAGTTCAAGCATTTGGATGTATAGACGGAACACACGTCCCAATTCAACGCCCAATAAAAAACTCCCAGGATTACTTTTGTTACAAACAGTTTTATTCCCTCAACGTTCAAGCTGTTTGTGACTATAAAGGTTTATTCATGGATGTGGAGTGTTTATGGCCAGGGAGTGTACATGATGCGAAAGTATTTTCTAATTCATCTCTAAACCACAAGTTGCAGAGTGGCAACCTGCCTGGGATTTTTCAGTCTGTAATTCCTGGTTGTAACCTTGTTCTAAACTACTTGATAGGCGACCCGGCATACCCCTTAACCCCATTCTGTCTAAAGGAATATGAGAGCTGTAAAACCAATGAACAAGTAGTATTCAATCAGCTGCTTAGATCAGCAAGAAATCCAATTGAATGTGCCTTTGGGAGGCTCAAGGCAAGATGGTCGATCCTGAGCAGGAGACTGGACTTAAAACTAGAAACAATTCCTGTTGTTGTTTATGCCTGTTTTACACTGCATAATTTTTGTGAGCTGCACAAAACAGATGTTGATCATGAGTTAGTACGAAGGCAAGTTGAAATAATTAGAGCAAATGAGGAAGAACATAAGAACTTACCAGATCCAGTGTACTCCTCTACTAGTGATGAAGGTGACATTATTCGCAAGATTCTAACCTCACAAATTCGTACATGTCTTCCTGATCACCTAACACTATAATGCTGGCTTCCAAGATACAAAGCTAATGACACTGTAACAAAAGTTGTGTTCTGATTGTTTGATTAATTAACAACATTGGTGCAACAAGAGCATCATAAATTACAAAAATGTTCCCAAATAATAACAAGATAAAAGTATTTAGAATTTTACACTTTACTATTAGGCATGTTATTTACTGCACATAGTTCCACTTAGCAAAATAAGGTGAGAGACTGGGTGATCTTGCTGTATGGAAATAAGCCATGGTTTATAATTCAGTAAATTCCATTGTATTCATATATAGTATAGCTGTACAAGATATAATTTAAGCAGATGTAATAATTTTCTTAACCCATTAAGCTGCAGAGAATAAAATCATCCACCATTAGACAAATGGGCACACTGCAGCTCAATGGGTTAAACAACAGGATTTTATCAAAAACATTTTAGGCTCTTTGGACAGACTGACAAGCTATCTGCTTATTTCCATATTTCAAAACTAATCCACCTTCTATCGTATTCCAGACAAAGGGATCATGTTAACACCCACTGGATATATGATTACACATGCCAACAAAATGTGAATATAACAATAAAGATATGAAAACTTATAACATCTTCAACCCAATTTTGTTTAACTTTTAAAGCACATCAACAGTCATTCAATAACTTTTTCCACAAGTGATTTTTTTACAAGCTATTGGTTCATTATAAACTAGTTCAAGTTTTCATAAGAAATTTGTTCATCAATTGAACTTGAAGCATTTGCTGCAGTCTCTCTACCAGAGTACATTGACTGATATGCTGGATATGGTGCTGGTGGCACATGATACGGTTGTAAACCTTGGTTAAAAATGTTCTGGTTAACTGGGTAGTGTGCAGCTGGAGGAACTGAGTGTGATCGGTTTGCAGTTGCATTGGCGAGCATTTCTATTGAGTGGCTGATCCCTGCACCGAAATCACAAAGTGATTTGCTCATGGTGGCCATAGCTTTCATGAAACATTCATTTGAATCTTTCATCACAGCTATAAAATTTTGGCGGGCTTCTTTATCCTCTTTTGCTTCATTTATTAAAATTTTATCTCTTTCTGCTGCTGATAAATTTTTTTCGAGGTGCTTGCGTTTGTTGTCAATAAGTTTGACGACAGAATTCTCAGCTGGCTTTCTTTTGGGTGCAACAATAACACTTGTATTACCTGTAGGATCTACATTTTCATCTTGATCTTCTGAGTCAGAATCACTCTGCACACCAACTTCATTATTTAATGAATTTGAACTCACACCGTAGGAAAGTGGCTCAGTATTAGCTGAACCACCCCATATTGTTATTAACTTGTCATAAAATTCATAAACAAACTTTCCACAGCCGCTTCTTGTTCCTTGTACAACTGCCTTTGAAAAATTTTGTCGTATTTCTTTAACTTTTTCGACTACGCGGTGGTATCCCTTGCTGATTAGCTCTCTCTCGTGTGCTTCTTGTTTCTTGAGTTGTTCTCTTTCCTCGTCGTTGAATTCCTCACTATTTTCACTTGGTAAAGTCAGTGAAACAGGACCAAATAACTCTTCGTCTTGCTCGGCATATAACTTAGCCATTTCAATCCTTAAATACTTGTATTGTGCTGGTTTGTCTGCGTCGAAATCCAAGCTGCGGTATTCCATCGAACTTTTATAGGAAGATAAACAATTAATTAGGTTCTCGACCATATCTGTATTCCAGCGAAAATACTTCTTTTTCGTTTTGGGCGCCATTTTGAAATGAACAACCACGAGGAGAGTGGAGCATGCGCTGTGACACAATTTCCAGCCGGTAAAGCGGGCTGGCCCGTTTAAATACTTCATATGAGCCCGACAACGTCGAGATCTCGCCACTGTCAAGCGAGCTCCCGGCAAGGTGGGCTAGCCCGCCTCTCATATGAACACAATATCGAAATAATATGTAAATAGTATGCGAAGCGGGAGCCCGGCAAAATAGCACCAGCCCGGCAAAGCGGGCTAGCCCGGCCCATATGAACAGCCCCTTAGACGACCAGTAGTGGGATTAATTGATGCAATGTACTTGACTAAAGAACGTAACTGGACATCATAGATACAATCAGTTGCACTGGCCATTGTCATATCGGTCAGATGATGGTTTCCGACCTCAACTCCTTGCAGGTGATGCAAGTAAGACATAAATGGGTACTTGTTGTATGGCACATGACACGGAATTAGCCCGTAACATCTTAAAAGGAATTGCTGAGTCACCTCGTTTTCTTTCTGCTGGTTGGCAAGAAGTGAAGACTGTATTGTATTTCTTTTTCTTTGTTCTTCAGCAGATACACAAATCGCATGACATTGGGACTTCTGATGGCTTATTATTTTTTGCGCTCGATGATCACTATCCAGAACAACAGAGCAATCCACCCAATTCTGCACGTTCGAAAAACCTCGATGCTGTCGGATTTGCATGTGGTGGCCCTGGCATAAACTACAGGCTCCTGAAGGTGGACTTGGTGATTGTCGCAACTTTACTTGCAGCCAAGAATGTGCCATTTGTAGTTGAACAAGTGATTGTGATGTATTGTTCACATTAGACACGATGTTGTCAGCCTTTTCCAAATGTTGGTCTATTTCGGACAGCTTGTCTTCCAGAACAGTTTTTGTTTGCTGCAATACAGTTTTCATGTCTCTTTCATTAATACTGATTTTTTGAATGGCGAGATTCAATGACACAACCACCTCTGTGAGATAGTGCATCTGTTCATTCAACAATTCCGTTGACGTTGGCACAGCAGATTGTGAAAGCTCTGTGTCATGCTGGTTATGCTCATGTTCCAACACATCTTCACATGTACTAGTGTTCTCATACTGTAGTGTCGATCGTGTACTATTCGTCACGCTAGCTGCAGTTTGGTTTTGAACAAATGATCCGGAAGAGGGATTTTCTTGTTGTGGTAAACATACTTGTACAATGTTATCATTCTGAACATGAAGCAGATAGTCGGTTGGCAGTGAATTGCTTTTCACTTTTCCCAAGATCTTATTTATAACATCAGCGTTCGTGATCTTGTGTCTTTTTGATTTAAGGTGATTTTTCAAATTATCCAGGCAAAAATTTCGGTATGAACAATTAATAAGAGGGCATCAACTGATAATAGACTTTTGAGTTTTTGCTCTTAACATTCTTGATTATCTTGTTCTTCTACTATGTTACTTTCTCAGTTTAATAAAAAATGTAAACAGTTGGCTTCTTTTATAACACAAATACATGATGTCATTATTGATGTTAAAGACAGTGACATAATTGCAGATTGCATTAAGTTCCAAAGCTTAGCTGCGAAACATCGCTTATTCATTGTGGATTTACGTCACAAGAATTTCATGTTGGCAATGCATCAATAAGGCTCCAGCGCAAAATAATTGAAAAATTTAGACACAGATTTTAAAAAGATTAATTTTTTCTTAAATTAAAAATATTTCTGCTTGTATGTCAGAATTACTTTGATCACAATAAACAGCAAAAATAATGATGCGTGAAACTATACGAGAGAATTGCAGTAAGACGAATAAAGTAGAAGGCCTGAGGGGTAAGTCATAGCTAAAGGGGATAGACGAGAGGTAGGTTTTCAAGATGGCGGCTGTTTTTCAAGATTCTTAAAATGAGAACGAATCAACAGCTTAACATTTATATCATTCCCAAGGCTCACCCTAACCTTATCCTGAACCTAATCTCAATTTAGGAATGCTATAAACGTCTTGTTGTTGATTTCTTCTCGTTTTAAAAATTTTAAAAAACTTCCGCCATCATGAAAACCTACCTCTCATCCATCCCCTTTAGCCATGACCCTGAGGGGTATGGAAAATTGCTGTCAACACGTCAGTTAAGTTAAGAAATAAGGGGAAAATACCTCTACCACCTAGCTGAGTCATCTACACTAGCATTATTGCCATATTGTGGATCGACAACTTGCAGTATATAAAATTCTCGTATAAATATTACTTAAGTGTTATATATATTATATGTTATAAATAGAGTATGGTATAAAAATAAAATGTAAATATACTTGAAAATACACCCAATAATGAAATATAACACGTTTTTTCTCAAAGCAAACGAGTTTTAGTGCCCTTGGGAAAATAGAGAAGTTTATCAACGCTTACTATGCTTGCAACAGTGAAAATAACGCCATCCTTCTATCATCGTCGCTATAGACTTTCTGACAATATACGTTATTGTTACGAAGCAAGTCAAATGAGTATTAGGTTAGTAGCTAACATTTTGCATTTACGTCCAATATTCAGTAAATCTGTATTTACATCAGCGCATTATTGTGTGGAGACAGATTTGGTCTATATATTTGATGCCAAATGTTCAGTTGTCTGTCTTGTTATGTGAAACGTCCTAGTTTTTAGGGCAAAAAATTGCTGAGAAGCCTGGGAACGTCCTAGAGTTGTGCGCGTAAGGGTTTGAGAGCGTCCTAGAAATACTGTATTTGGGGAAATTCTAGGTTGTTCTCAGTCTTTCTCGCCTAAAACTAGGACGTTTCCAGACTCCAAGCACTCGGATGCAAAAGATGACGATGTTGTAATCATAATTCAAGGCATGTTCACAGACAACGACATTCCTGAACCAGAGATTAATATCGTTTTGCAGAAATAGCTGTAAATATGTAAGGGGGACAGCAGGACAACTTAAAACAAAATCGTTTAACATACAAATACGATGTAGACTGACAACAATATGTCTATTGGTTTAACAAATTTCATGACATGTGCTAGGCCTAGTGCTTCCTAGTTTTCAATATATCCTAGCCTAAGTTTTACATTTTTATCAATTTTTTGCCTAATAACTGTAAACGTGTGCTGAAATCAAATAACATTGGTGAGAAATAATACATTAATGCACGTAATCAACTGAACATCAGTAAGAAAGACATATCCATCTATTCATTTTCTAACCTAGACTAATCCTAACCTAAGACTAATCCTAACCTAGAAGTTCAATAGTATGCACGTAACACTGTAAAACGTTAACAGTAGAAATAACAACAGAATTGAACGTCGTACTTGCCTGATAAAGGTACAACAAGCTAAAAAGAAGGCTGAAATGGAAAAAGAAGAATTCCTTCCTCATGCTGAAGCTTGTGAGACTCGCAGGCAGTGGATTGATTTCATAGTCCTGGATAGTTCATCAAGCTTCGATACTTCGCCTATATTGTCCACTTCAACCAAGCACCAGGTAAGGAATTATAAGTTTTATCCTTTTGCCTTATAGTTGCATGATTATTATATTTGTGGCTCAAGATGTCACTTAAATATTCGACCTTGTCTATCATTGTTTTGTATGCAGTTGGCATATCACTTTGTAGAATATACTTGTCTTGGTCTTATTAACTATCAGTTAATGCGGTTTAGGTTCAACACAAATGCCAGCAATGCCCCGTGTCTTGTCGATCGAAAAATAAACTTAAGAGCCACGTCGCAAATAACCATAGAAGCAAAGAATGTAAACGCAAAAATGCAGAGGTAAAGACAGGTGAAATTTATTTGTTTCAAAAAATGGCCACAAGCTATTTACTTGCTTATTGCATCACATTTTATGTCAAAAAATAGGAAACAGCGAGCGAAGCACCACAACCCTCTCAGCTGAGATAATCCTGAATTCCTATTTCCCATAGCTGCGTGATATTCTGCTTTGACCTGTTTTATTTATACAAACTATTATTTTTTGTTTAGGTGTTTGTAGACCTAACAGGCTCTCCTGTCAAGTCTAAAATGGATACGAAGTAAGAATTTCATATTTCATTTATGACGTCACACAATGTTTTCCTGTCCTCCAATTTTAAAAATTTTTTTAAAATTTTATGTTATTTTGATGCATAAAACATAGATTTCCTTTTTTTGTGCATCTGTACTCTATGCTTTCATTCATAAGAATTCATTGAAAATCTACTGAACTTTAATTCCAAATTTGATAATTAAAATTGACAAATGTCAGCTTAAGCTAATTCATTTGTTTCTCATGATTGGCAAACGATTAATACAATTTTGTTTTCTTAACTTACTGCCTAAATATTGCTCATAAGAGGTGAAAATATACCATTTTGGAAAACAATTTTCATTTTATTCGTATTTGCTCAATTTTCTTCAAATAGCACTCAAAAGCTTGTAGCTTTATATTAGCCTTATATTTTCAACTCGCGTGTAAGAACTATTTCAGCAGATTAATTAAACTTTTTTACACAACGTAGTCATGGAACACACATGATGGACTGTATGGTCTGCTCTACGTGTAGCATAATGTTTCCTGGACTGGCAATATCATGAACATTTCTCATTTTAAAATTTTTTTAGGATGTATAGCCGTTTAAGTAGTACCAGTGATGAAGATAGTGATTTAATTATCAAGTGTAACAAAAAGAAACAGAAAAGGGTTGCTGAATACCATTGGTCGGATGTCACACCGCAAAATGTGACATGTCTTCCAATTGGTATTGATCGTCTGCAGGTGTACATCCTCAGCAACAGTAGCAATGATAAAACGAAAGGTCTGGAAGATGGAAGAAAGTGGAAGAAAAGCTCTCCAACGGATTGGGTAGGTCATCGGCGTGTTCAATTTGCCGACTGCAAAGGATCACATAAATGCGTTAATGAATCTAGCCCGTTCAAAGTACAATTTGGTGTTTGTGAGGTTCAAAAAGCAAAACAAATGGGAATAGACTTACTACAAGACTGTAGAGATGGCTTTCTTATAGACCCTAACTCAGCTAATAAACCTAGTACCCAGAAACAACAAAGAAAGAGCAAATCAAAACGGAAGAAAAAAGAAAGCGAACATTGATAAATGCAGAGAATGTAGCAAATACGACCCCTCAAATGACATTTATTTCGACTGGCCCACAAGCTAGCAAGACCTTCAACAATCCGTTCGATACTACCCACCGCCCGAACCTACCCTTTTTACCAACTACTGCCCTATCACAGAACCCCTTTCGAAATAATTCATTCAATTTTCTTGGCCAGTCTTCATTACCACATCACCAATCTGCGTATTACCCGTCCTTCACAAACCAGAATTACCCTTGGCCTGCACCTATTCCCCAACCACCAGATTTCACTGCATGGAATCAGCAACAAAATATAGGATGGCATTCTGGTCGATCACCACATGCATATCAGATTGTTCTCCTCCAACCCAATGTGAAAAAGTGCTATAGCTGTGGCGCTGAATTTGCAGAAAGATTCGCCGAATAATCTTACTGTTAAACACTTAGACAAGAGAGTAACTGGTAAAAGTTTCGATGGCCAACTCGTGTACAGTACTGATTTTTCTAATACTTAGCACCACCCTTCTTCATTAAACATAAAACGAAAAAATCCAACCTTCAACGGCATTGTTTTAATAGACAATGCCTTATTTAATTCCCTCGATCTCCAACAGCAACAGGTTATTTCAACTTATGACTTTAGAACTATTTTTAAAAACTAAGCGTAAGCATATCGCCTCGTAGTTAGGTTTACACAGCTATGTTTGATAGTGCACATATATAGCATAGATTAATTTGTGATTATTAAGATTTTGGTGATCTCAATGATGCACAATATAAAGTTAAAACTATATATATCTGAGGATAAGTTCAAATAATGCACCATTTTGTATTCTAATTAACATTATTTCAGCCTGTTCTCACTGCTTCTATTTGAAAACTGCTACCTCTAATCTAAAGGTGATTTCCATTGATACTTTAAATTATACAAAGAAATTAAACAGTTAAATAAATTTTCTATCGATCTTGTAATGGTTGCGAGGTGAATAACACTTCAACCTTAAACACGTTGTAAATAATTGTTTTTATATAGATTGTTTTATTTGTTTTATTACCAGCATCTGAAAGGACATAGCACCATTTATCAAGCTTTATTTTAAGCTAACGAAACAGTATGTCCGGTAGCAAGTATCAAGTTCTGTTAGTTCAACCAATTTCAGCGTAAAATATTGCATATCCTTTTATATGTATACTAACCAAGTATGGCAAGTATGTATAGAGTTATTAGCACGGATTGAAGTATTGAACTATTGTATTCTGTCGCATTGCATTACCTTTAAATTTTTGTATACGGTTCAGTGTCAAGTTGCCAGTTAATCGCTTCAGTGCCACAAAATTATTACAAGCGCGACCATTTAATTGTGTGTTAGATTGTTTATTCTCTATGGTTTGTGTTTTAAACGCAAGATCTGGTCTCTTACAAGACTATAAACAAGCAGAAATATATATAGCTCCATTTTGACACTTAAACCGGGCGAAAATTTCATCCCAGCCCGTTGTCATGTATCATGGCATTAAAACTTTTTAGCTCGGTAAAGCGGGTGGAAAAATCTTCTTGTAATCACCTCCTTCCCCCCCCCCCCCCGTAAAAGTAGAAAGAAAACGTAAATCTCTAACCCTCAACCAAATTTTTCGACCCTCAACATTTTACCATCACCCTCGATCTATTACCCTTGACCATTAGTCAAACTTGCGTTTATTCTGAAAAATTGCTTCCATATTTTGAAGGGCGGGTGACACACACGATTAAGACTAACACAACTCAAGTACTTGAAGAGTACCCCCACCAGAGCTGGAGAGCACCCCCTCCCTAATCAGATCATGCAGGATCCATCCCTGCATGAACACACGAATATTTGCCCCCCCCCCCCACGCCGAATTGCGCCCTCGTTGCAAACAGCAATATTGTGAATTAAACACTGTCTGTTACTTTCATTAGCTATGGATAAACTTAAAATTTTCTCATTAAAGTGCATATGAAACGAAATTTTGATACACATGTTTTTTTACTTTTTTACTACTTGTTAATACACTGAATTACGTGATGTAGTTTGTTTTTGCCTTACGACACTAGAAAGTGTTTTATTTTAATCTCAAACATAGCAATTCAGCGCTTAATTTTTCCTCGCAAGCTGCGCGGTCAAAATTCTCTGTGACGTCACACGTTGTACTCATGCTTGCATGTAGTCTGTCATGGCCGAAACAAGTGCACAAGATTCAGTGCAAGCCGGTAAAGGAAAGAAACATCTCGGTAAATATTGCGTAGCCGGTGGCCCAAATGGGGCTAGTTGTAAAAACAATTCATCAACTGTTGGAATATCAATGCATGAATTTCGTAAGAAGGTGGATTCTTCACTGCGAAAAGCGTGGATTAAGTTCGTTCAACGCCATCGCCATATTTGGCAACCTTCGGCATATTCCTGTTTGTGCTCTGCCCATTTTGAAGCTTTGTGCTTTCATCAGCGAATTGATGTAAACCTCGAAGATACAAGCACGACAAAAACGAAACGATTACTTGATAGAAGTATGGCTATCCCAACGATTGATACTGTTTCTTCGGAGCGAACTTCAGACGCAGTCTCGTCAAGGGAGCGCAGGCAGGTACGCGAATATTAATATGTCAATAATTATATTCAATGTCTTTTATAAACGTGAATGTTAATGACTTGCTGTGTTTAAAAATTTATCCAAGCTAATAACTATTGTGTCAATCATTATTTCGTTAAAAGGTTCTTCGTGATGTTCAGCAAAAATTTCAAGCACAAGATCCGAAGTATTCGAATGTCGTCGAAGCCATTGACATTGTGCCAGATCAAACTGCCATGGATTTTATTTGTGAGCAGTCCGCTGCAGCTCCTACTTCACCATTGACCACTATCGAATGTACTGGTCGCATTACTCCAATTTCTAGTGAATTATTCGCGTCCAAAGAACAGTGTCAAAAGCTGCGAGATTCCTTGCGCAAAGGCAAACTGTCCAGAAGGAAACTAAAGTTGAAAGTGCAACAGCTAGAAAACACTAACAAGTGCTTGATGAATGTAAGTGTGTCGGCAAGTTTTTGTATGCGACTAATGCGAGGAATAGGTCGTTTATTGGCAATATATTAAAGATACAAAGTATATTTCATACAAATGATATTTCGGATAAGATTCTCTAAACATGCTTGCTATGGAAAACAGGCACTGTATTATAAAATGTATTTAGTATAAACTACAAAGTTCCCTAACAACTCCTGAAGAGATAGTCTGTCTAACTTAGAAACCCCATGACATAAAGAGTTTTGTTTATGATATAGCTGTACATTTATGTACTGTAAACTGTGATGGCTTTAAAGATGAAATATCATTGGACACCTGCAGAGCAATGTTTAAGATAGGAAGTGGACAAAGTTGCATGATTTTCAAAGTCATGTCAGCTTATGTTATATTAGTGTAAATAAATTATGCATAATCTTTGCATGTATATTGACCTATGTTGTGTAATTTGTTTTTCAGACATATCCTGGCGAGTTTGCACTTTAACGAGAACCTTAATCGGAAAAGTCAAAAATCAAAGAATGGAAATGAATATATTCACATCACATACCCCAAGTTCAAACTGGGTGATGAAGTTTTAAGAGAAGTTCCTGTGCCGCCAACATATGGTCAGTTTTGGTGATTAGTTTGTAGTTTTTAATGTATATAAATACATCGTAAAACATAGGCTTGTGTGTTGATTCTCTCATTTTAATATTTTTAAGAATATGTCACCTCCATTAAAAATGCCTTGTTGACATTAAGCAAGGAAGACCTCACCAAAATAAGAAATAAATACTTGGCAAAGGTCCCAGCAGCACTCAACACACAATTTGCAGAAAGAAAGTCGAAGGCTGAAGCAGTGCAAAAGCATGAAAAACGAAAGCAACAAGTTGTTGAATTATATCCATCAGGTAAGAGAAACCAAAAATGAATGAGCACCAATGCACTATTTAGTTTAAGTCCCTGCCCTGGTCCTGGTAGATACTGTGAATAAACTTGGTAGTTTTAGGTACTGGGTTGATTAGATTTGGCCAGTTTTAAAAAGTTCACCTCTGTCATGTAAATCATTACTTATCTATGGTCTGTGATCAATATTTTCCAGCTGAAGAGCAAGCAACACTTAAAAGGAAAATTGATGAGGCTCAGGCTGCAAGTATAGCACAACCACCTGCAAAGAAACAGAGATGCTGCAAGAAATGCAAGAATCCGATGCTAGGGCATCCACGTGGTCATTGCCCTAGCCAATAGAATTAAACAACAACAAGATGTTCCTTTGTTCATTGAAAAATAGTTCCTTTGTTCACTGAAAAATAGTTTATTTATAAATAAAGCCTGTTCATATGGTCTTGCATAACACTAAATATATTTTCCTTATCACTAAAAGTTTTTAACATGCATGTAACGACTTAGTGTGTATAAGTTGGCACACAAAAAGTATTCAAAATGTCAGTACAAATATAAATGACTGGCAACCCTAAAATCATGAATATACAGTTTTATATTAATGTTTGTTGTGCTGTATTTGCCCTTTCTTGTCCCGATTCATATCCTTGCACATGGGTACTGCCATATCGATTTCTTCAATCATGTGACAAGCAAGCAGGTAGCGATCTGGTGTTCTCCCGCCCCATGCATCCAAACAACCATTTGGCTAACCATCGATAACCCACTGCTCGAACATACCTGCAATTGAATTGCATACAGGTGTTAGTTTTGGTTTGCAGAACAGTGGAAACACAAACAAGTGCTCAATGAGTTAGACAGAAAAAAACCATATAATTACAAAATACCTCAAAAGTTGCCACTACAGCCTGTTTCACCCAAGAGGGGGGGGGGGGGCTATACTCTATAAGTCTGAGGTAGTTTGTGATAATATGCATATATATATACTCACTACCAGGAACTGTAGACAGCTGTTTTGCCCTTATTAGAAATTGTCTGGACAGTGTAGCTGATAGCGAGTCCTTTCTTATGAAAGTATTAATGTAACTAAGTATTAATATTATTATATTAAGGTAATTGGGGTCGGGCACTCAGGAATTGCATAAACATAAAACTTACTGATTCTCTGTGTTACCAGGTTGCCTTCTATATCGTTTCCCATCCCTATTTCTTAGTAATGGAGCCACTTCAAGCAGAACAGTTTTATTTGTTAATGGACCAAAATCTTCGTGGTCCGTTATGCATCCAGCGTTCTGTTCAATAAACGTAAACTTCCCAACACATTCCATAACCTCGCGACAACAACGATGTTCACGTGAGCCAACAAGATACAAATCATTGCATTTTCCGCACGTGCACCTGTAAAATAAATGGGAATCACATTAATTAATAATTATCCAGGCGTAAATAACATTATCCAAGCGTAAAAGCTCTTAAATACTTACCATTTGTCCACTGGGACCTCTTTCTCAAAATGTTGTCTCAAAACTTCAACTGAAAGACCATCTTCGTCTAGTTCATCGTCAGTTGATGAACCTGATTCGCTTTCGCTTGCTAATGGCTCGTTCTGATATGGTAAATACTCGCCAGAAAAGATATATTCGTTTTCAGAATCATCGCTTATGTTGCTGTTCTCAGTATCTGATATGCTGGAAATTGAATCGAGGTCGGACATCGTAGAAATTCACTTGCAAAAGTCTTAACGTGCGATATAAATCGTGTTGAAACAAGTGTTTACAAAAGAAGCTAAAATGACAACTCTAACGTGTGACGTCAGAGGCCACGATCTTTAGTTCCCAGTCCTCTGGAAAATTGTATGCCACTTTAAGTGAAAAAACCCCAAACTTCCCAAGGTTTTAAGAAAAAACAAATTATACGACGAGATTCTCCGTATCAAAAACTATTATAGTAACGCTTAAACATGTGTATCAAAATTTCGTTTCATAGGCACTTTAAGCGTTTCATGCAAACAATGGTCTGGTATATCCTGTATGGAAAGATACTCTAGTGCACTGCCACGACTTCCACTCACAAGGTAGCTGATAACAGCAGGTGAAATCCCTGGAATTCCTTGACATTTGTTAATGATAGCATGCAAAATCACCCTTCCAACCATTTTATAGAAATGACTTGAGATCAGTTCGTAATTATTTATGGGAAAGAGGTTACCAGTTTCATCTTCAAAAACTCGCATCCCATTAAAATTACCTCTGACAAGTTAATTAATCAGTAAATTGAAGAACTCTCTTTTTGGACCACCAGCATCGATCCCTATTTCAAATACACCTGATGATATAAACTGAACATTAAGAGGATAACAAATATTGAATGATGGATTCTTGTACTTCTTTAGCAATTGTGCAATCATACTTCCTTCTCTGATAACCAAGTCTATGTCTGCCATATGGGAAAGGGAAACATCGCTGATGAATTTGTGACGGGCATCTAATGGATCCATTTTTTAAATTTTAGTTGCAGAAAGAGGCATGTCATACAACCCACCACAGTCATCTAAAGTTTAAATTTTATAAGATTACAAAAAAACATTAGTTGACTTGAATTATGCAAATGTATGTATTTTAATTGTAATATTAAATGTATTCAGAATCTATTATGGGGAGTTATGGGGTGCTGGATTTTTAGGATATTTCATGTTTTTGAGGACATTCCATGTACTTGTATTCAGGAACTTCTTCTATTGCTGTAGTTGATTTAGAAACTATTTTAAATTTTCTAAAAATCATTTTGCAACACACAAAAAAAATTTAAAGGCATGCTGTGGTACGCTGCCACTTCATGCAGGGTTAGTTGCCATAAATTTCACAGCCAAAATATTGTAAAACTTGTTCCCTCACATACTCCCTTGTTCAAGGCTAGGAAGGTTATACACACCTCTGCACCCCCTGCCCCCTCCCCAGCCACACTTACCCCCCCCCTACCCAGCCACACTTACCCCCCCCCTCCCCAGCCACACTTACCCCCCCCCCCATCATCAACATGATATTGATTGTCTAAAAAATATTTATTGCACTTGTTAAATCACTTTGTTGTGAAGCAATTTCAATTTTTTCTTTGCTCTCATCTGGAAATATCTTAAGAAGTTCCTGCCTTCTCCAAACCAATGATTCATCTTCTGCAACTTCCTGGGAATCTTGTCTATCACTACAAGATGTATCACTTGTAGTACCCATCGGCATCATACTTTTTGGCAAATCTGACCCTTCCTTGATGTCATCATGTTTCTACTTAAAAAGTAAATAATTATTCAGTTTTGCATTTACAACTCATAGATATGACAGCAACAAAAAACATTATGATACAACATGCAACAGTTTTGTTCTTGTTATGTATCGTTATTTATTTTAAAGAATATGTATGAAATACAAATGATCTATTCCCTGGAGTCATAGATATTAGAAAAAGAGATGGATTGGCAACTCTTTTGTTATCTAAATTTTATCTACAGTTGAGCACATCGGAAGCAAACATTGCCCAACTTGTATGGTAATTATGCTCATGAACTCAATTTCGTTTATGCGCATAATTACCATAGCAAGTTGTGCAATGTTTACTTCCGGTTTATTCAAAATAACTGAACTAAAGATCGTGTATAGTATTGAATAGCATTTCCAATCCATTCCCCTTTCTAATATCTATGCTGGAGTATACATGCGAAGTACACCATTTTCTAAAACACACCGTGGTAGTCATATGACCCAACACAGGAACCTAATATATAACATTTCCTCCCTTCTAATAAACATTAATGTATCTACCAATTAAAACAACACAACTTGTTAGTGACAATTGTCCAGCTAACAGTGTTCGTTATACTGTTCTGGATGTTTACGTTCTCTTCTTGGATAGGGCTACTTCTATCTCCTTGATCATTATTGGTACTCTTCTAACTCGGTGGTTTGGGTTGGTTCTCTTAAGTCATCAGTGGATGGAATGGGGGAGGAAAGTGGATGATTATCCTCATGATGAATCTCGCCTGGAACATGAAATGGAGCGCATTGTTCTATCCGGCTGTTTTTTTCGAAATGTTTCCTTAAGTTGATCAACGTGATGTTTCTAATAGCTTCCAGCTTTGGTCTTGATCTCATATGTGAGTGGCCCAAGCCACATTTATTTCCCCTTGTACCCATTTATTTTGGCCTTGGTAATCTCTGGCTAATGCAGATTGCCCCCAATTTGAAAGAATCGCACAACCGCTTTCTTTTCTGTTATGGCTTGTCCCATTCATTTATCTTGTACAGTTCGTCTAATGTCCAGTCGAATCAAGTCAAGGTGTGATCAGAGACTCCTCCCTGGAAACAGCCTGGTTGATCTTAAGAATGCCTTTAAAACGCTTCTCCTGTTCTGTAAGGTGTCCCCGTCGTGCGAGAACATGGAAATCTTCAAAACTACTATGGCGTCATATGATGACATCTCATCAGCTTCGTATTTCACCGGTTGTTTTTATTGGGGAGAACAAGGAAATCGTTAATGTCCGTAAGCCAGTTATCATGTGTACTGACCTTTCAAGCTATCATGAGTGGCTTGCAACATTGACTGAGAGAGTAAACGAAGCCTTGCACCCTGCCCTTCCAGGTATGAAAATTAATTTTTTCAACTATTAAAGTACGATTTGACACGGCTATGGTGAGTCGAGAGATATGCGGGGTGCATCATGAATGTTAGCCTAAAATGTAAGTATAACTGTTTTTAAGGACGATGGACAAAAATTGAAGACCCTTGTGTTCCAGAAAAATACATTCTACATTTGCTCGCCGAGTTGCTGGTACAAACAGATGAGGTCATATCTCCCCACAGCGTCTCATTCAATTGTCGCCGTGCTGTTCCATATCGTGCGCGAACGAAAAGGGTTTCCTACCGCGTCCACACATTAATGGCCCTAGGGACAGTACTAGAAGCTCAAGGGAAAGTTAAGCTTAATAGCAATGTTACGTTTCGCCATTTTGAGAAAGTAAACACTCCGACACCTTCCACACCAGCATTACAATTAACTATGAAACAAAAAATTGCTAGGGCAAAAGCAAACGCTTCAAGTCTCGCGTATCCAGAACGTGTTGAGCAAACACCGACGTCACGCATATCTCTTGTTTCTGAAGGAGAGGGAAAAGCGACCAGAGAAGCAGAAATAATTTACTGGCCAGAATTATACAAGGCAACAAGATGTTGCAAGTTTCAACTGCGCTTTTATGTTATGAAATGCGAGCTACTCTGACGAACTTATCAAAAGACAAAACTAATATATAGTTTATATACGTTTACTTCACAATCACAGTTTCATAAACAATAAAGGCGATCACATGATGCATTTTCTTTTGCAACTTGCAGCGCATTTCTACTGTCCAAAGACTTTTAGTTATGCAAAATTGTATCATAAAAAACATTAGCAAACTTAGATAAATATATAGTATGATGTATATCTGTCCATTTTACATTTGCGGGTTGCAAAAAATTGCATTCTGTGGCATGCCCCCTGCAAACCTTAAACCGTATTTTGCGTGTATCAAAATCAAAGGTTGTGTATATTAGTGGATAAACCACGACCGTGAATGGATAATTTTGTATACAGCGTGACAATTGATGTGATTTGTTTAATATTTATTTAACACTAAGTACTTCGCGTGCAGCATTACCTTTGTTTTTGCCTCGTCGTGCTGAGCTTGTTAGAACTCTTAAAAGAAGCATTATTTTTGAAAATTTGAGCAAAAACATGAATATATACAATGTTGGGAATTTGTCGAGATAAAGGTAATTAAAACTAGCTATTTACCCCACTTCTATTATAAAACAATAATTTATTAACTTAAAAGACATCGAGCTGTCTTGAATAAATTATTGAATTTAATGATTAACGAAAACTATTGGATCTAGTCATCCAGCTGTCCGAAAGACTGACAGTTTATAAGCTTATTAAACGTCTTGCGAAGGAAGATTGTTTACAAACATTTGTTCAAAAAACTGTCTGAATAAATCGCAGTTAAAGTCTTCAGATAGGTACTGGGTATAAAAGACTGTAATAATAATACGAGAGACTCTAAAACTAAATATGGAGGAGGGTAAACTTTAACCCTGGGTTAGGGCTAATTCAAAGTTAGAACAAGCCCATCTTTGGTCATATTGATTCTTGGCAATGTCATACAATGAAATCACAGATCGCAGTGCATTTAAAGGCTGAGAAATTACCAAGAATGCAGTACTGTATTTCTTTTGTTGTTGCTTGTTGACTAGGCATGTGCAATATTGCAAAAATTAGCATGCCAGGATTCATTTTAGTTAGTTAAACGTTTAATTGATTTCAATATTGCATTCTTAAGTTAATTTTATCCCAGTCTGATTGGCTTAATCATGCCCCAACCCAACCGCAATAAAAATATACTAAAAATACATGCTTGCATGCAGTAACCTTTTGCCATGCCATTGTATATATTTATATATGGTTAAATTCAATAATTTATTGTACTTTCGGTGTAAATGATACAACTTTCAGCTTCAACTGATTTAGCAAAGATGAGTGCATCTTCTTAACCTGTCAGCAAAAGATGACTGCATCTTTCTGACACAAGAGCATCCACTAAAAGAATTCTCACAATTTTAATATTCTATGACAGCAATACATGTACAATGTCTTAAAAATGTACCAAGTAGCAGCTTTTGGTAAAACTGAAATTGTTTTCCTTACACTTAGTAATAATTTGCTGTGTTATAATTATGATACAACTTTCAGCTTCAACTGATTAAGCAAAGATGACTGCATCTTCTTAATCTGTCAGCAAAAGATGACTGCATCTTTCTGACACAAGAGCATCCACTAAAAGAATTCTCATAATTTTTATATAATTATACAACAGCAACGTATATACAATATACGTCTGAAATAGCCAGTGGTAGCTTGTGGTAAAACTAACTGAAATTGTTTTCCTTACACTTAGAAATAATTTGCTTTGTTGTAATTATGATACAACTTTCAGCTTCAACTGATTAAGCAAAGATGACTGCATCTTCTTAACCTGTCAGCAAAAGATGACTGCATCTTTCTGACACAAGAGCATCCACTAAAAGAATTCTCACAATTTTAATATTCTACGACAGCAATGCATGTGCAATGTCTTAAAAATGTACCAAGTAGCAGCTTTTGGTAAAACTGAAATTGTTTTCCTTACACTTAGAAATAATTTGCTGTGTTATAATTATGATACAACTTTCAGCTTCAACTGATTAAGCAAAGATGACTGCATCTTCTTAATCTGTCAGCAAAAGATGACTGCATCTTTCTGACACAAGAGCATCCACTAAAAGAATTCTCATAATTTTTATATAATTATACAACAGCAACGTATATACAATATACGTCTGAAATAGCCAGTGGTAGCTTTTGGTAAAACTAACTGAAATTATTTTCCTTACACTTAGAAATAATTTGCTGTGTTGTAATTATGATACAACTTTCAGCTTCAACTGATTAAGCAAAGATGACTGCATCTTCTTAATCTGTCAGCAAAAGATGACTGCATCTTTCTGACACAAGAGCATCCACTAAAAGACTTCTCATAATTTTTATATAATTATTCAACAGCAGTATATGTACAATATACATCTGAAATAGCCAGTGGTAGCTTTTGGTAAAACTAACTAAAATTGTTTTTCCTTACACTTAGAAATAATTTGCTGTGTAATAATTATGATATGACTCTCAGCTTCAACTGATTAAGCAAAGATGACTGCATCTTTCTGACACAAGAGCATCCACTAAAAGAATTCTCATAATTTTTATATAATTATACAACAGCAACGTATATACAATATACGTCTGAAATAGCCAGTGGTAGCTTGTGGTAAAACTAACTGAAATTGTTTTCCTTACACTTAGAAATAATTTGCTGTGTTATAATTATGATACAACTTTCAGCTTCAACTGATTAAGCAAAGATGACTGCATCTTTCTGACACAAGAGCATCCACTAAAAGTATTCTATAATTTTTATATAATCCTGCAACAGTGTATCACATTTTTGTCTAAAAATAAGTACCGAAACTGCATACGTCTTCATTTGGTACGCAAAACTACCCACTAATAATACAGCACAGTACATGTGTTGGATTAGGTATCTAGGTTATACCTGCAGTTTACTCTTTGAAATAAACAATAGAAGCAATTATAAATCCTACCGGTGAAGGTGCAGAAACATCTTTGATTTCCTTGAGAGGAACACCATGCATGCCATCATAATCATACCACCTGCCATGATATTGTAACCTACCCTTGTAGTGAACACCGTTCCAGAATGTGACTCCCCCTAGCGTATATGTGGTATCCAATATCTGCAGATGTCTTGGAATTTCATCAGGTCCACTGAGCTTATCTGTCTGTCCAAGATCACCAAGGAAGATAGGTAATACCCATGGTAATTCATTAGAAAACTGTCGAGAATCAGATGAACGGATGCCTCCACAACACAAAGGTTTATTCCAGAAATTGCCATAAAGAACAAATTGGGAATGAGCAGTTTTTGTTGGTGCACTTGGTGGTGGTTGGTGCTGGAATGTTACATCACATGGTTTTGGTGGTGGAGACAACCAATTGTTAAACAGTGTCTCTAGGTAAGGTTGATTATAAATTCTTTCGACATTCCCATCAAGAATTTGGATACTTCTTCGATTCAGCTCCTGTATTTGTTTGGGGCAATCCTTTGAGCTACACGTTGTTTTCAGTGTAGTCATTAATGACGCCAAGCAAGGAACGAACATGTCTTGTTCAGATCCCCAAACATCGACTGTTGACGATACTGTGAAATTGAATTTGGGAAACTGCTGCAGATAATGTACTTTTCCAGCACCAGCAGCAGCATCATCAAATGACCGGAACAACATCGTTTAAACATCTAGCATACTCTTCCTCGATTGCCCATTGTGATAACTGGTAGAGCACTTCTGAGTGCTCCTTCAAATATAAATATAAAATAGTTAGGTAGTTATCTATAGGACATGTGTTGGTCAGCTTGATGACAACGGTGTCTTGCAGATAAGCAAAGCCTCCCCATTTTGGCACCCATATGTCAGAAGCATTTTTCTTGCCACTAGTTGAAGCTGCTTCTACTTTGCGGAAAGATTTCTCCAATGAGCATCTAGCCTTCGGATGGGTCTTTTGTTTAACTTTAGGCAGCTTAAACTGTTCCCCCCAAATGTCGTGGTCATATACGAAGCTAGGTTGGCTGGCTTTGGGGATAACTAAGCACTTGTTTAAAGTCTTGAAGTTAAAGTTGTCAGGACCAAACAGTTTATCAAACAGGTCACTCGTCTCTACAATCCACTTCATGTCATCCAAAGTCCATTTTACTTTCTTGACCTTCCACCCACAACCACGAAAATAAAATTTTTTACCTAAAGTCAAATAATAACTACCATCATCTAGGCTAAACCGGACTACAGTACCTACAGTATTTACCGGTGTATATGGAGTGTTTGGTATATGATTGTGCAGAATCTTGCATTCTGATTCATTAATTAGCAGTCCGTAAAAACTCTTTTGTAAACGTTGCTTCATTTGTTCCGCATTTGGATTGGTATTTCGGATGCTGTTATGTTAACAGCGAAATTATAAATTAAAACGATGACAAATTGGGCATTTCCATTATGAGAATTTGTCATTCAGAAAAAATACAATGATAATGCGTTTTTGCCAAATTAGTCGTATACAGTAATAAACAATTTTTTTATCTCTCTTGTTACTGCATGTATAAAATATCGTACTTAGTACGAAAGTCGCTGGCTCACGCTCGGTCAGTTAATCTTTAGGGCTTTAATAAACCTTTAGAGGTACAATAAACCTTTAGTGTTACTAGTGATATGTACAGTAGCTGTTCACGTAATATCAAAAGCATGTCTTACTTGCATGGTAGCACTCCAAAGCTCTCCTCAATGAAAGGCAAAGAAACAAAAGTTTATCAACGTACACATGCGTTAGGATTTGTTTAACTGTGGAAAAAGACAAGGAATGGAATAAGCTTAAAATAAATAAACAAATATCAAAGTTTCAATTTATGGTACCTGTTGCATCACTATTTATATAACGTTGGTACAGTATTAATACAATAGTGTATTTGATGGAAATGGTACACTATCTTTTTCTTCATTCTGGTTATTCATATTACATGTAGATCACAAACCTGATGAATCGCTTGCATGAATGTCATGATTAGTGGCCCGCGAGTACAGTCGTCGATCCGCTTTATGAGAACTTTCAAATCCTTGATTACTAAATTCCCTCACAGATCCGAAAGTTCTCATCAGCATTGATGCGTGTTCTATGATCAAATGTCCATAGTCGCCAGTACCAAGCAATGGACCAAATGTGTCACGCAGATGGAAGCCCCATTCCTTACACTAATAAAAATTTGTGCGATTAATTTGCTGATTGTTTAAGTAGCGACAGTTTCTAAGTTATTCTGCAAGATAATTTTAGGGGTAAGGTAAACGTAATTCACACCTTAAGATCAAAGACATCAATTTCATCAGCTCCATTCTCTTGAAAAATCTTTTCACGCACAACCACTGCTATGTCCCGCCACATGGTTGCAACCTGCAGAAAACACACAACCTTGGATGAAAAAAATAAATATTTCTGTTGGTGCTGCTCTAATATTGAATTTTGCATCCTGCAGGTACAGTATGTGATTTCTGAATTGTTCTTCATGATGCTACACATACTGTACAAAAGGGAACTGTACCATTTTAAAAAGCTCCCTCTGAATCTGAGCAGAAAATTCTGGATGTTCTCATCTCCTTCTGCTTCCATTACGGTCAAACATTCTTCAATTCTTTCACTCAATTCCTTCCAGTAGAGAAGACGCTCATTAACATGGATTTCAACTTTGCCTAAAATACAAAAAAATATGTTTGCTTTGAAGAATATCGTTACATTGCACTGGCTATTTGCCTACTTTTCCATGAATCATCTTATTCAAGAAAATTGTTCGTTCTAATTTTCTGGTATACAGACTTTAAACCTGACGTAGAACCATTACTCAACGATTCAGGGCGTCAAATAACGGCAGAAGTATCTCCAGTCACGTCGTCCGGCGAAGCAAATGTTTGCTCGGACATCCAACAATCGTGGTCTGTCAAACCTCAGGTCAGACTATTGAACTAAACTAAATAAATCCCTGACGACTGTCGAATAGTGAAGTATTAGGGAATATAAAGACCTCACTCGGAAAATTTATTTCTGGGCTGGCTAATTTTATGTTAAAAATTGGCCGGTCAAAATGACCAGTCATGCCATAATATGACCGGACAACTGCTCGTTTTGGGCGGACATTATCCGTTGACCAGCCGTTGCGCCCTGACGATGACGAGTTTTTCTTGAACAATCTTCAGTTACACACAACCTAATGCTCAAATGGGGGACAAAAGTAAACAGATGTATACTCCAGGGCGAGTACCATCACAGATGATTGTGATTACAAACGAATGATTGTATAGCACGCCTACTAATACTTACTTCCATGCATGATAGTTATGACTTCTTGGTAACTACCATAGTCTCGAGTGAAAGTTTTTCCTGGCTGGTTCTTCTCTAAAAACTTTGATGAGAAAACTGTAAATATGTACCTGTCACTGTGCAATACATTCCATTATCGTTTAATTATAGTTTTAGTATACCTTACTCGAAGTATATAGTTTGTGTATTTCTTTCGCTATTTTACCTTCATTATCTCCTCACAAAAACCAACTTTCTTTAGAAGGAAATCTTCTGCTGCAGGAATTGTAATATAACTGACAAGCTTGCCAATTGGAAGAGCCGAGTTCACAATGTCCTCTATGTTAGCCAGAAATGACCGTTCAGTTGGGCCTACAGATGACAGCAATTTCACTTTTTGAGCAGTTATAGAAGGTATAACATAAATTAACTTTAATTAAGTGAATGTTTGGAAAAGAGAAATTTGGTTGATTTTTGGCAATACATTTTGAACATGTGTGGGCAATATAAATCGCGATTTTAGCGATTGACCGCAATGCAGCAATAAATGGCATAAACAGATTATATTTGTGAAGATTCAGTGATAGCACACAGACAACGTCACGACATGAAGAAAACATTAGGATATACGATTTTAAAGAAGGCATTTAGCAACTGCAATTCAATTTATTTTAATAATTATAATAAAAATCACCCACGACTAACGATAATATCCGTTTCTTATTTCTAATTGACAAAATCATATACCTGCCAGAAATGGACGCAATCTTAATATGATTCTTGGTAACCTCCAAATTCTTATTTCTATTGTCCTTTATCCTGATGAAATTCTTCTTCATTGATTTTGGCCCTAATTCTGCCAGCTTCGCGTTCAAGCTCTCTAATGCCTCAATTTTGTACGCATACAAGCTGAGTGATCCAAGGATTTGTCCCGTGTTCCGCATTTCGCAATGTAAGGCACATAAATTAACGGAATTCATATCCTCATCCAATAGTAATGTGAGATCATCACGAATTCCTTTCCAACTATAGTTGTAAATAAAAATGATGGTCTGCTAACTCATTGAAGCTCATTATTGTCGTTCATATATTGAAAATTGGGCGTATATGTTACTTTCTAGTAGCCTTTCTCACAGGGTCAAATATCCACCATTTGGGGGCAATGTTTTGTTTCTTAAACATGCAGTTAAGACAATTGAAAGCATTTTTTTAGAAAAAGTTCTGTCATCATTTGAAAGACAAGTAAAAGCTTTTTTCAGAATAAGTTAATCATTTCAAAAAGAATCTAGCATTATACGCACAAAGAGATAAAATTGACCCTTTGCATAGTCTTATACTTGCTGACCAAGGACAAAATTACCCAAAAATGGCGACGTGAGAAAGGCTAATTAAGAGAATTATTTTTAAAATGAAATCTTTCTTTCCAATATTTCCTTTGCTTTTCGCAAAGCAAGTTGTGCATGTTTCTCCAACAGCTAGGCCAGGACAAGCGCAACCCTAAATAGTTGTTGTTCGAAAGATTGTTGTGTAAGTTCTTGTACAAAAATGAAACATTTGAGATAATGTTATAAACTGTTAAATTTACTTGTAATGTTGTGGCTAATGTATGTATTAATGTTTTACTAATCATTAAAGGCATCACATTCATCAGCCCATCGTCGATCTATACTTACTCTAATAGCAGTACAAAATACGCAAAATTTGACATTTAATCCTCTTCCTCCAAGAACAATCTTTTTAGTTGTTGAACACGTGGGGTCTTGGTTCTTGGTTGCTTTTTTAATCACAATCAACAGTAACGCTTTGTAGTCCAGTGTCACTTGAAAATATTAGATAAGTATGTAATTATTTTTACAGCATATAAAGTTTCCCAAATCTCAGATGCAAGGATTTTTATCAGGCATTCCTGTTTATTGTAGAATTTTAGTGAATTTTACAATACTAATTCACTCTGCGATATTCAGTAGAATTTTTTGTTTAATACAGCTAGTATATCAACGACAGTGGAAAACGCCCCTTATAGACTACATTTCGATTAAAGCAAAAGGAACGAATTCGTCTAGCTAGTACAGCTAGGTTACATGGCATCGCAAGTTAAATAAAAATAAAATTAAATAAAAGTTGGGTTTTGAAACGTTGTAAAACACGGAAAATACTGCCTGGCATGCAAAATCGGTAAATTTTGTATACTTTTGCATTACGTGCGGTAATGCCTGTTAGCAATTTCGTAGTTAATAAAAGTATACAAACTTTTCATCGAAACCAAACTTTGCAGTTTAGCATATTTTATAAGATGCTCTTTCTAGCTGTGCTAAAAGAATTTGTTGTTTTTTCCTAAATCGAAATTTAGTCTATATTATACAGTCTATAGGCCTATGTAACGGGAATTGCCTGATAAAAAATGTGCAGCCTCTGGAACATAAGCCATTCACATTGTCCTGTTTTAAAAATCAAACCTGTAAAAGTGACTTTATAACTTCTGCCATCAACTACCATTCCATCTTTTTTAATTTTCTCCTTTGCAATTGTTATGTCTTTGGTAACAGTTTGAATATTCTCCCTAAAAACAAATCAAGGTTCTCGAACATGGAGCCAGCACAATGTCGAAGACGTTTCTGTATTCTTCCTAAAATATCCCAATTATTGCTTACGCCCACACGAAAAATCAAATTTAGTATGTAGGAGCAAGGCCGGCGAGAGCCGTGGTCGGGCCCCAGGACAAGCAAGTGATTACGCATTACGGGCCCTCAACTCTCTTGACAGCAGCGCAATGACCAGATGTTTTTATCAAAATTTCGGGGGTCCCAAACCAGTTTGGGCCCCAGGTATTTCCCCCCCCTGCCCCCCCTTGCCGGCCTTGTTTAGGAGTTTACCTGAAGTGACCACGACCTGTCTACCAAATAGTTTGTTCTAACTCAAAATAAAACTTACGTATTTTCACCACAATTTGCTATTGCAAGTGGCAGGACAGATTTTGAGCTCTGGGAAGATGCATATGATGGGTTTTTTAGGGGTACCACACCAAACGATATTTGTTCTTTACCTAGGAAAATTTAACATCGTTTACACTCTAGCTATACTAACCTAAAGTTGGAGTGCCCCAAGTGGCGCAATTTATTGTAGTCCATTCTGAACTTAACCTAGCTAATTCTGTATTTTTGCGTTAATTTGGTGAAAATAGATATAGAAATAGTGTGTATTTTCTGTAGCTTTGCTTTGATATTTGCCGTTTTTCTCGGCCATTACCTATTGTACTCTCTGTACAATATTACAAACAGTCAATAGTGGAGGAAACAAACAAAATCGAGGAATCGAAGATTTGCAGTAAATAGTCCATGCATGAGTAAAAGCCGGTTTCCACTCAGGAGGAAGGCGGCTCACAGGTACAAAATTGCTTCAAACTGGGCAAAGAAGGCGCATGTGCAGGTTAAATTTTGTTCCGATTGGGGGATTATTTTCCTGAGTGGAAACCGGCCCAAGTGTATATATTGAAATAAAACTGATATAAATTTATAACTGCATGAATAAAACAATGTCAAAAATTACTATATTTTGTATTGCTTGTATTGCTATAAAATATTTTAAAACGCTTATTATTCGCACCTCATTTATCCAAATGGGTTCGAGCTTCGTATTCGTACTAATTTGAAAACGCTCTTTTCAGTGCATAATTGATTTCTGAATTTGTTGCTTTTTAAATATTCGATCCCCGTATCCTATCTGTGTCTGAAGTGGCTAATAATCTCTATTTATGCGGCCTGCACCCGCTAAACCTAAATACACCTTAATTGACCATAATTTGGCAGTCTGACTTTAAAGCTGTATAAAATCCTAAGTAGAGCGCTATGAATTATTGAACCTATCATACCTACCCCAAAAAGGTCTACCATCCAGTTTCAAATTGAAATGCAATGTTCGCTTATTTTCACTACCATCTACTTGGTGCAATCTCATTTCCCGAATACTCCATGCCAGTACAGAAACTAGATTTACTTGTGCACCTGGGAGCCCATCTGGTAATTCATCAACACCAACAGTTCGATAGATAAGTAATTCGAAACAACACTTCTTTTACGGCGCAAATTTGGTTTTTTGTTGGGAGAATCGCAAAATCTGTGGTTTTCTGAAAACGTAAATGTTGATATCTGTTTCATTGCTTAAACCTAGTTGTTACAGTCAGGGTACACAGCTTTGAATTATTAATTTTATAAGTTTTTATAACCTTTGACTTGCAATAGCCAGTGGTCAAACAAATAACTTGCGCATCTATATGAACTATACCAACAATGAACAATATTATCGGCAGTTACACTTATTTATGCTGGCAGTGCTTGCGTGTTTGTTTTATTCCCGAATCATTGGCCATAGAAGTGTATTGTACATAATTGTGGGTATATTTATGTGTTTGTGTTCTGCAGTGTACTCACAGTTATACGATTTGTAAGACGATATGATATAAAATATCAACATACCCCGGTGCATCCAAGTTGAGTAAGGTTAAGTAATGTCTGCCATCCTGCGTCTGAAATTTTTGTTCGGACTTTTAGGAGGAGATATATCCAATGCGGCATTCGAATAGACTGATACAGAATTGATTGACTTTGTTTGGAAAGAGTCATGTCTAATGCTGCTTTCGCCTCGAGCCGTGAAAATATCACATCCGTTGCGCCCATTACAATATCAGAATATACCCTGTCACCTTCTGAGGCCAAATTGCCAATAACTTCGTTGATGTTCTCCTGTTCGGCATATGCAACAACATTCAGAGACTTCATAAATTGTTCTCCTTTTGCCTTGATACGGAGCTTCTTTTCTTGCGGTGATATTTCCTTCGATTTGATAAGAGCGATAGTTGACGCGCGCGGCAATGTAATTTTGGTGGGAGATTGAATCGACAGAGATTTATCGATTTTATTTAGGCACTCGTGTGCGCGGACGGACAGAATTACAGTCTCTTGTTCATCGTTTTTTTCTTTTAGAAGGCGGATTTGTCTTTCCATTCAAGCGCGCTTTGGACTTGGCTCAACGTTTCTTGCATGATCTAAACCGTCATCATTAACATTGTCATCGAGCTGTTCTAAGCAGACCGTGTTTACAATATTTTTAATATTCTGGTACGCAGTGGATTGCATCCATTCTTGACTTGGTTGTTGTTGCCGTAACGCCAGAAGAAATATACCGAAAGCACCAAATGGGGAAGGATCACAAGATAGCTGGATTGGTTAAACTGGGTTGTGGTGACAAAGAACCTGGTTGGATACAACAAGTTCCTTTGCTTTTACAAAAGCTTCTTCACATGATGTGCTCCAATTCTATTTAGTATCTTTCTAGAAGTTACTGCAAGGGTCTTAAGTTTGAAGAGATATCGGGAAGAAATCTGTGGTGGTAGTTTACTAGTCCAACAAACCACCGGAGCTGCATAACATTCTGAGGATGTGGTGTTTCACGATGGCTTTGACCTTATCTTCTGTTTGGTGAATACCTTGTTTATCAATTTGGTGTCCACAGAATTCAACTTTCTCTTGCAGAAATTGACATTTTTCAAAATTTACTTTGAGGTTGTACTTCCAAGTTCTGTAAGTGTTCAGTGTCATTCTGTCCTGTCACAATCATATCATCCAAAATGCAGTGAACTCCTGGAAGCCCTTGTAATATTTGTTCCATTGAACGCAGCCAAATAACAGGTGCTGATGCTACCCTGAATACCAATTAATTGAATTGATATAATCCTTTGTGTGTATTGATAGTCAAATACTTCTTTGACTCCTCAGACATTTTCATGTGGAGGTATGCATGGCACAAATCTAACTTTGTAAATTTCTCTCCTTCTGATAATGAAGCCAAAATGTCCTCAATCCCTGGCAGGGGATACTGATCAACCATCAGTTGTGGGTTTAGTGTCACCTTGAAATCTCCACACAAACATACTTTACCATTCTTGTTCATGACAGGCACTACTGGTGTTGCCCACTCGCTTGTGTTCACTTTGGATATATGTTCATTCCTTCTAGTTTATCAAGTTCCTCTTCAACCTTTGGTCTTAGTGCAAAAGTGATTGTCCTTGCTTTACAAAATACTGGCTTGGGATCTTCCTTGAAGGTAAGGTTTGCTTTCATACCTTCGACCTTGCCAATTCTGTTCTCAAAGATGGTTTCATACTTGGTTAGCAAATCATCTAAAGCAACATTGTCCTTGTGTGAATTGGCCTTTTGAGGGTCAACTACTCCCACCTTCATAACCTTTCTTAGTTCTCTCCAGTTATATTGTAACTTTTCCAACCATGACTGACCAAATAGTGTCGACATTCCTTTCTCTATCACAAATAAGTTCAGATGTTTCTTTTGACCCTGATATTCAACTTTCACTCTTGCAATACCCATAGGCTTGATCTTCTCTTTTGAGAATGTTCTCTCAGTATAGTTTTTGTTGAGTTCAGCTGATTAAGTTCTCTTTTACCGAAGAAGTATTCAAATTCATGTTTGGACATAATAGACTAGTTGAAATTTCAAATAAGAAGCTTGAAAAAAAATCTGAAGGCATTTCCTAGTAAAAGTTGGTAACAAGCCGTTTCTGGAGTACTTTTACCTGCTGAACACGAAAATGCTTGTTACCAAAGCCGAAATTGCGATCTTCAATGAGAAAATGACGTCACAAAAAGTGAAGTCATCACAATGACGAATGCAGAAAAATTTCCGATTTACTTACTGGTATACATTAAGTTTTGATCCACTGATGATCACTCGCTGTCATTGTTTGTCTTTCATCCTAAATTTATACAATGGTCGACACCTTGTTACGTTAATGACGTCATAATAACGTCATACGTCACCATTACGTCATACAGTCCGTTAAAACATTGCGAATGTATTATTTGCTTGCAAATGTTTTTTCATTTTTTCGATTTTTAATAGTAACAATATTTGGAAAATACTTTGCCGATTGTTTGACTTATTTTTAATATCACATGCACCGAAACAGTTTTCTTTCCTTGTATTTAGTATATTGACACACATCGTGTTTTAAACGATTTCTGGATAGATTACAGATCTTATTGTTAGTGGTATATCGAAATTCAGAGGTTAGGTATGTTTACGTTTGAACAAAAATAAAAAAAAACAGTAATGTGGCATCTGAGCAATTCATATCTACTGACCTGTTGGATGACCCTTTTCCATAGTCATGATCTGGTTCATAGTTGTATAAACTTTTTTGTTGTTATTTTTAGTTCTAAAGTAAGTCTCCAATGGTAGCCCTTCTTGATAAGTTGTTTTATTTAGTGTTGGTGTTTTTGCAGCAGTTTGTGTTAGCAGTTTTCTCGCACCCACAAACACTCGTGCAGAATAAGCTTGCCTTCTTGCAACTACATCGACAAGTTGTGCAACCAGTGCGACATGAACAAGAGATTATTTCAGCGCACGCTTTTGGGATCGGATCTTGGGACATCAAAACAGCTCGTAATTTGTTATCATCAGTTTTGCTCCATCCCATCGTTACAGGATCTGGAAGTAGGGGCTCCAAACAGTGCGCTTGTTTTCAAACAAGCGTCTGATAGTGAGCATGTAACGTGTGCAGTGATAATGCATCGCTTGTTGGTGGTAATTCCTCCAGTTTTCCTGCCTTGGAAAATAGTACAACTCGGGCCTCGTCAACCGATGCAAGATCCAATTTGTACATCTTGCAAATGAACTTCTCTACTGCTTTCTTCTTCTGCTCTGTTAATACGCCTTCTCCTATCGACAAAAGTAGTTCGTAATGGTCAAGGAAGACCTTCCATGCAGACTTTTTGGAGTGTTTGTATATAAAAGACGTTGTGTCACAGCCAGTTAAGGCATGAAAGGGAGCAGGGCTTCGGTAAATCCTGCCAGAAGATTCTCGTAAATAGCCTTAATGTTGTAGTACTTTCGTTTAGCGGTGGTACCAGATATCATCCAAAGGTTAGTACACGAAATGTGGGGAGCATGTGCGATCAGAAGCAACAAAACATCAGTGTCTCTCGCCGATACAACAATGGTGTCGAGACTACTCTTGGCGCAGTGGAGGATCAAACGTGTGTCTGCTTCCTCGTGTGCTGCATTGAAAACACTTACATCGATTAACTCTCCCAATCGATCTGAGGACTGTATTCCCTTTCATCTAAAAACCCTCCACCAGTTACAATAATTTTGTCTGGAGGCGCATGGGCAACGATGTGCTCTGAAAGGAACCTGGACAGATCCGACTTGTTATCTGGTAATGCAAGGAAGTTTTGCCAATTTTGCGGGAGTGGTACACTACCGTTTTCAATAACCCATCGGATGGGACGTGTCGTTTTTGTGCGCCTTTGTCTTGTTCTCGATTTTATGGAGCCGTCAACATAGCGGTCAAATACGACGTGTATCTCCTGATAAAGGGATCCAGTGTTTGACACTGCTCTTTGAAAAGCAACTGCATAATCCCCAAACGTTTGGATACCATGCGGCTTCCCGATTCCAGCAACCAATGCCATGCCATCTATGAACAAGCCCGATCGACCTTGTAATTCAACTTCACTTGGGCATTTTATTCCCTGTGTAACAATGTCAGCGAGTATTGATTTCTGTCCAGTTTTGAGACTAGTATTCATCTCTGCTAGCGCTATAGGTACAGGCATTAACGTACTACATTGTTATCTTCCATAGCATTCTCCTCAGCTTCTTGATTTGAAAACACTGGTGAACGCCTTTTTACCACCACTGGATAAATTGCATTCATTGAGTCTGGTACATTTAGACAGCGCTTAGTCGATGGCTTCAGGTTTTCAAGCAACGTGTCCGTTTCTGCTCCCCACTGCCATGAAGCAATTTGAGTGGCATGAAACGTGTTTTTTCCATCTAGCGTCTCCCAGAATGTCGATATTATCGGCAGAAAAATGAACGAATTTGCCCCGAACCAAATTTGGTGGTATTACGCTACCAGTATGTGGATCTAAAGACCCTAAAACGCTCTCAGCTAAGCCAGTGTCAACCTGAAGAATTTGATCATAATTCAAAATATGACCAGCTTGACTGAAAAGTCTGACTAGATCCTTTGACCGCGTGACTTGATGAAGAGTGCTGCCCAGTCCAACATGTTTGGGTGTCCATTTCTTTCCACAACTCACTCCATACACAATATCTTGACCAATTGAGAGCACTTTGCATCTAGTCTCAGCTTCCTTCGCCTTAGCATTTTCTCCATCTAGAAGTTTTTGGCCGCCAAACAGGAGTTGTAAAAACATGAACAAGCTGTCTGGGACGCAATCAGTGGCATGCTGCTCACAAATTTCAATGTGGTGCGTATGTAGGCATTGTAAGCAATTCATCTGTTTCAGTAGCCAATTGTGACACAGCAAGATTAACATATTGAGTCAGTATAAGCAAGCTTTCACATCCGGACAGGATACAATCTATTACATTTGCAAGTCTCAACAGCAGCTTCTCTTTGAACGTTGATTTTCGGCTTAAAAATGAGCTAGGAATTTCGATTTGTGCTTCTTCCGCTAGCATGGTGTATCTTTCCCATGCATTGCTTAATTTGATCACATGACCCTTTCCAGCAGCATATTACAATTCTTCACACAACCAAACCAATCCTAAATCAGTTTCCTTTGGTCAAGACAGATGATATTTTGCTTCTGCTGCTATAAGATCAGTCACGCCACTCAAACGTATTGCACTGTTCCCAATTAACTTTTTTGACATGACTTCGTGTTTTACAAGGACTGGTTGATGTCACTGTTTCATTTCCAGAGGCTTCACTGCCACTGGCAACATGCTTCTGTTCCAGTCGTTGGATTTTCTCCTTACTTGTATACTGCGCATAACAATTTCTGTGCCACACTATCGAAACTTCCTGGTTTGTCCCAAGTAGATTATCTAAACGATCACTTACCTCCCTGTTGGCGACATACCGGAGCTTTTGCCGTTTAATCGTAGCGTCCCGTACAACATTTCTACTGTATTCAGTAGACTCTTTTAGAATGTCTTTTGATTTATCGTGGTTTTGGCAAAATATACACAGCTTTAAATCAACCTCTAAAGTTCTTTTTAGTGTAAAAGTTGGATCCATTTGTAAGTAACGTTTAACCAGTGAGAGCGAGGAACATCGAATGCAAGCATTTCGCTATGTATACCCGCGTAAACAAACCTATCGCTTTGTTTACAAGAAATGAACAATTAGTTTCTTTACCACAACTAAAAATAGAAATTACCGACCGGGCTACAAGCAAGGTTTTTTGCAGCTATTATAGATCTCCTATGTTTTGACGTCCTCACAGCTGCTTTAGATTAGTGCATGCATGTATTATTTGAAATGCAATATACATGCAGCAATTTATCAACACAATTTACCGTTTCGAAGCGTATTAGTAATAGTGTATGATAAGTAACTTTATAAGAAATTTATTTCTTTGCTTCCTATACTAGGGTAAAAAGAGACATAATGACTAGACAAGTTGGCGCTTTGTCAAAAAATCGATACAAAAGTATTTAAAAACATGAGTAACTTCACTTCTGAACAAATTTAAGTACAAACAAGCGATATGAAATAAAACTTTGAATTTTTATTTCAAGCACTATTATCAATGTTTGAATTAAAAATCGTTAGAGTAACGTTGTTCTTGTATCAGGGCGTTCACACTTACTGAATAAACAAACAAGGAAAGAAAACTTTTTCTGTGCACTTGATATTGTATTGTATTGTATTGTATTGTATTGTTATTGTGATAGTGACGTCATTATGACATCATTGACATAACAAGGTGTTGACCAGGCACTAATTGTGTAAACTTTCAATTAATGACAGTGTGTGATCATTAGCGGGTGAAAATGTAATGTACATCGGTCAGTAAATGGGCAATTTTACTGCATTCGTCATTGTCAGGGTTGCCAGATTGCATGAATAAATTAGCCAAACTTTTAACAATGCTCTTTGTTTTTCATTGTATTTGCCTTTTGTTTTCTTTGTTTTTTTGACGGCACTAATGATGGTTTGGCTTAATTATTCAAGAAATCTGGCAACCCTGGTCATTGTGATGGCTTCACTTTTTGTGACGTCATTTTCTCACTGAAGATCGCAATTTCAGCTTTGGTAACAAGCATTTTCGTGTTCAGCAGGTAAAAGTACTCCAGAAACTGCTTGTTACCAACTTTTACTAAGAAAAGCCCTAGGATGTTAGGTTTTCCCAAAAGTCGACTAGTCTATAACTGATATCTGAGAACCAGTGTCAATTTCCATTTTTACATGCTTGTTGTCAATTTTTAACTCGATTAGTAAGGGGTCAGATTTCTTGCTCTGGATAGAATTAACTTTTAGGTAGCTTACTTCATAGTCCAGAGTTCAGAATCTCCATTTTCACTCAAACCTTCTTCTTCAACCTTGCGAACATCTTTATTGTACCTTAACCTGCGTGCTTCATCAGGTATTTGTTTGACAGACAAGCTCTCTTGATATGACCACGTTTCCCACAACCATGGCAATCAATGTTTTTAAATCTGCAGTTATTTGGTGAATGTCGTGAATCACCACATCTAAAACAACTTTGAATCTGCTGGTGCTTTTGTTCACTTGAGTCTTGGCAACCTTGCTTTCGTTCTTGTTTTACATATTTAATGTCTTGTAATTCGACAGCATCCTTTGCTGCCATTTCCATAGCAACAGATATTTCGACAGCTTTCTCAAGAGAAAGGGTTGTCTCTGATAGATACCTTTTCTGGATATTTGCCATTCTTAACCCACATACAAATCTATCTTGCAGGGTATTATTTAAATTATCAAATGCACAGTGAAGAGATAATTTTCTCAATTCAGCCAAAAATGTACTTTCTGCTATTATCAATGGTTTTGGTGACAATTGTTTGTCTAGTAACTCAATCAATTCTTTGAACTACATCTCAGCAGGTTTTGCTGGAGCGGTTACATTTCTCAACAGGTTGTACGTTTTTCTTCCAAAAAGCGTTAATAATGCTATAACTTGCTTTTCTCCTTTGATATCTTTAAAAGCAAAATACTGTTGCAGTTCTTGTTTTAGCATATGCTTAGAAAATAATTACAAAAGAAAGATGGTTTTACTTTCACTGTTTCAGCATGGTAAAAAGTGCAGAAGAATAAAACTGCTGGATTAAGTGTCACATTTTAGAAAGATAAAAATCTGTACGTACAGTAAAACCATGCATAAAAGACCAGTTGGTTAAGAACCACCAGCCTGAAAATGTGGGCAAATGGGTACCCAAAATAGAAGAACCACTTCAGGCTGACAAACTGGTTCTTAAAAATCCTTATTAAACTTTTAGCTGAAATAGGTGCTAATAATGTACTGGGAAGAAAACAAAATACTGTGATCTTGCTAGCAGGATTTGTCTTACAACCACATCCTGTATGCATATGTTTTATCAAAACAGCAGTCAACTCAACATAATCATCTTCATAATGTACTCAACACATTTTATAAAATAAGAGGTTAAAACTCTATACCAGGAACAATTGTTGTTGACTGGAAATAAGAACCAATTAAGAACCACTTCAGCCCGATTTCTTTTCTAAGTACTTGTTATATACGAAACACTTCAGTCTGAAGTCAAAATTAACTGGTTCTTTTATGCAGGGTTTTACTCTATACATTAAGCATGCAGGCAAGCTTACATTGCTTTGTTGAGAACTGAGGAAGTTCATTATTGTTCCATCAATCTAAAAATATTTTCATGTATGGTATACTTAAAAGCTATCAAAAATGTTATGGAATAAGTATGGTGGCCCAGCATTATCATTCATTTTTTTAGAAATATTATAAATAAAATACATAAAAAATTCAATGAAAACACAATATGAAACTAAAAAGCATTATCATTTTTTTTTTGAAATGTTATAAATAAAATATAAAAAAGATCAAAGAAAAATGAATATGAAAGTACAAAGAAGATAAGAAAAATTAAAAAAATATTTTTTTATATATGAAAAATAAAACAAAACAATATAAATAAGAAAAATAATGACAAAACAATTTGAACTTCGAATTTCAAATCTCATTTTACCTTTTAAAAGTTGCGAGCGGCCCAGCGTTCTCGTTCGTATACCATAATAACTTGCGGGCAGCAGACGAATGGCGGGAATTTAATTAGCGCACTTTAATGCAAATTTACATCCAAATCAATCGATATGTGAACATGTCCTGCAAAAGACAAGCTGTTTGGGATGAGTTGGAGGCAAAAATGTCTGCAAAAAGGACAAAAAATGATGCCATGAGTAATAAAAGAAGTAAGAAAGGATCGGCACTGCACGAGATTGCCGTTCAAAAGCTTTCATCAGAACCTGACAGTAAGCAAACTTCCCGACCAATACAACCAAGATAATTCGTACCTTTTGAGCACGAAGAATTGACGTTAGCAAATCTCAAAGCTGCTTGTGCCACTCATTTCAACATGCCTATTGGAACATGTGATGTTCTTGTGTCTAACAAGAGGCTGTCATGCACCCACATCTCACAAATTCCTCATCGAAAGGACAAGGTAATAACCGTAAGGCATTGTTATTTTTGAATATAATTGTATTATACATGTGGTACATATATGTATAGGACAGGCTGTACATGAAACTATACTACTGTACAAAAACATCAAACATTACGTAAAAAATGTCTACGTTTTCTAAATCTTCAATGTATTTTCTGGCTTTTCACGATTATGAAAACTAGTGGCATGATATAATACAATTTTAGCTTATTAACGTAATAATGTTTGTGTTTTCTGGATCTATCTGGGTTCGACAGAATTACTGTATTTAGTATAGTATTAAAGTGGGGGTGTTTGGGGAATCACTGTTTGTCATGCACAGCAAAAAACAAACAACCTGTTCAGGGTTGATAAAAACAGCATTGAACAATGTTGTGTTGCCCAAATTGTTCAATGTTGTCAACAATCAACAATATATTGTTTAACATTGCGGAGCCTGAATTAGCCCGCAATCAGGTGTAACAATGCTGAACAATATTGTTGACAACATTGAACAGTGTGGACAGCACAACACCATTAAATACTGTTTCATCAACTCTAAACCGGTTGTGCATTGTTTGCTGTGTACCCTTATCAATGTGTAGGACAAGTAAGGCAAGGCAGTATATGTCGTGTCAGAACATGCATGTGTACTGAGGTCAGGACATAAGTATTTATTCAGTGAAAGAATTGTTTTCAAACGCCCTCATTGTCCACACAATGAGGATTTTGACAATTGACCCTAGTTTGGGATAATCCAAAGAGGGTTGCCCACCCTTCCCCCCAAGGAGAAAGAAAAGGATTACAACACTCATGAATGTCCAGGCCATTAAAATATGCCTTTTTCTGGATGCATTAAAAAGGTATACCTGGTTCGCTTTGTTCATGTCCAAGATAGTGAAGAAGACAGTGAGCAATCTGACAATCATGATAGTGCTCCACTGCTACCCACCCATGTGAAATGCAAATCGTCAGACTTGAGCTGTCAACTGACTGGAGTTTCAACCGCAACAAAGTCCCAATATCCAGCTTCAATTTCTATTGGTGAGCTGTTACCTGCAGGAAAGCTTGTTGCCCCAACAAGTAAGATATCTGTCTCCCTGGCATTGGAGCATTTTGATGCAAAGAATCGAGAATGGACGGAGGTGAAAACACTCAATGTTTCAGTTTATACTACCAAATTCGCATCCGGGGGCTTCAGAGATGCATTTAAATGTTTGGAGGCAGGCCCAAATGTTGGAAAAAAATATTGGGTCCTGAAGCTTTACAACGATAAAGCAAGAAACACAATTATAAATCACTTGTCAATGACAATGGAAGATCATGCGAGAAAACAAGTTCAAATGCACGAGGTGGCAAAGCATATTGCCACAAAGATGTCAAAGAAAGTTCCACAGCAATTTGGTAGCACATTTTATTACAACAAAGTATATTACACAAAGTTTGAAGACCGTCATGCTACAATCGAAGAGTTCGTAAATGGAGATTTTGTAAAATATGTCAACAACAATGGCCATTGTGTTGTCCCACCAAACTCGTCAACTCAAGGTGACAAAGCAATTTATGAGAAAGCAGAAACCTTGGCCATTATAGTTATGCACTGTCAGAAGGAACGATGATGTTGATTGATATTCAAGGATGTGGCTATGCATTATGTGACCCAGAAATTGCAAAAGAAAGTCTCATAGTCGGCCGGCCAAGTTTTGAAATACATCGTTTGATGGCAACTTTGTGTTAGAAAAGTACATTCGTGATATTTGTCTTTGTATTGCTTGTGTGATATAGGTTTGGGGTGTTACCAAGTCTAATTCGGGATTTTTATGGGAAAAATCGAGAGACTGTGGCTATCTACTATTAAATTGTATTACAGTAAAAAATGTAAAATTTTATATTTAACAATAGTAAAAACGACTGCTAGCATCAGAAAGATCAGAGAAAACTGCATATAAGACTCTTAAACCGTTTTTTTATTCTCCAAATAGTTCTCAAGTTATTTGTTCTCAAACCCTCATTTTTAAGCTAGTTCCCAGTTTTTATTGCGTGATTTCGGGTCAATTTTCCCCTTTAAAACACAAATAACACGAAAACTATTTGAAGGATAAAAAAACTGTTTAAGAGTCTTATATGCAGGTTTTTGTGCTCTTTCTGATGATGCCAGTCGTTTTTTCTTATCGTTGAGCACGAAATTTCATATTTTTTACTGTAATACAATTTAATAGTAGATAGTCACAATCTCTCGATTTCCCCCACAAAAATCCCGAATCAGCCTTGGTAACAACCCAAACCTTGCTAACTAGACTATAACCTATATCTTTCCACTTGTTACCGGCTTCTAACATGAAGTTGCCATCAAGCTATTTTAGAAGCACTTTTTGATATCGTGGCCGGCCGACTATCAAAGCTGATGATCATGATGATACAGACAACTCAGAAATATTATTCTGTTGTGGAAACTTGTCAACCATGACCATTCAGGGATTTCTCAATGACCATGCTTGCAATAAATATTGTAAAATGCTTACCTTAAGTGAATATAAAGATGGTGATTAAGGAAATGATTATCCAAGCTTTTGAGCATATTGTATTATATAATATATATAATATTATGTTACTTTAATGGACAAAAAATGCGACATGCTAATGTAAAAATAGAAAAAGAATTTGAACTAAGAGGTGAAAGATATAGCAACAATAATTTAAGCTAATATCAACAGTAATTCAAATTATTTCCTGGTTGTATGTATCTAGCTGTATACGCTATACGATTATTTACAAAATTATTGTTTTTGATCATTGCCCCTGATGTCTGTAGTGGGCCTTGAGGAACAAGAAAGAGTCTGCTGCATCATTAGGTCGCACTGTTTCCACCTCTGGTATAATGCGTTCACAATTTTCTCTAACATCTGGTTCCAGGTAGTCATCCCCATATGCCATTACTCCAGATAATGCAGCAACTTCATCAAGATCCTCAGTTGATACAGGTTTTCCTAAAAGGGATGTTCAAGGCTGCTATATTGTTTTTCTCTGCAGGGGTATTTAGCAGGGGGGGGGGATAGAGGGGGAATTCCCCCCAAAAATTTGAAATTCCCACCCACACTTAAAAAAGCTAAATTTTTGGGGGGAGCATTTCCCCTCAGATCAGATTTGTGAATTTTTGACAAAATTTATAAAATTGAAAGTCAAATTCGGCAATGACTCTATAATCAAATAAATAAAGTTAATTAACTAAAATGTCTATTGAACAGTTGAACATTCTATATATTAATTATATAAGTAATCAATTTGACTTTTTTTTCCTGATACTCCATGATAGTTACTGTAATTGTTAATTATGTTCATTAAATCAAAAATTGTATTTAATAGCATACCAAACACTACCTCAGAGTAAAATAGGGCAGGGGGAATTCCCCCCAAATAAAAAATCCTTGGAAATTTGGGGGGAAGCTCCCACCCAACCCCTAAAACCTTAAATACCCCTGCTTTGTCTAATACCAGACTATTTACTTGTCAATTGGCGAGTACTGCTACAAAAACTTTAAAACTGAAGTATGCTAGAGTGCACTGGCTAGTAATGAAATGACCCATCAATATGCCAACACACAACAATTGCTGGCATATGTCCCATAATTTAATCAGACAGCATTCTCACCTTGTGAAGTAAATACTTTACAAGGAGAGAAAGCTGCCAGATTAAGTTATATGAAATGTGTCAGCTATTTTCTCTTTATTAAGGTGTGATTAATGTGTTAAAAGAGCTAATATTGATAAATTCTCCTTAATCCTGTGTATGGTGTTATAATTTCATCTTTACAAGTTTTAAGCAGGTTAATTTCACATTAACTCTGTATGTGCAATTCAATTTTACATACCACATTCTTCTGCACCATATGCATGTGGAAAGCTGTACAAATGATCTGGTATTCCTTTCGGCAATGCAGCATCTTTTTGTTTTCTTACTCTGTGTGAATTCCATACTGAAGAACAGAAAGCATCCAATTCTTTCTGAACGACTGAAAGCTAAGAGACACCTGTGGGCATGAAATGACAGTACATAGGAATGATACATAAATTTCAGCTCTGATGAAATTAAAAATCATCATGTCATTCATGGGTCCTACCGATCAGTGTGATCATTTGGGTCATAGTGACCTTGTTCCAACAGCATTTGAAGCTTTCTTTTGAAATATTTCTCAAGTCTGCTGTGCAACTCATGCCACCACCTTTCTATCTGAAAGTAATGATGAAAGTAAATGCAGTAATCTCTTTGGAATCAATAAATTATGTAATATTATTTAAGTTAAAGGCTGCTACACCAGATATTAAGGTTCCAGCTCCACCATCACCCTACTACCAGGGCATCCCTGTCTTTTTAATTATTACTTTATTGCTTGTAGATGGGCCATAATGAAGTGTATTTTCTGGTGTGTTTATATCACCATGCTTATTCCTCAGAAATGCATGAATGGTGGCTAAGTCCTTTGTTTCAGTCCCTTTGTCAAGTCGAATATGTTGGCTGACTAAAAATAAAAAAAATTTAAAAAATGTTGGAAATTTGGGTAAATGCTCAGATGGAAACAAATTGAAGCAAAGTGGCAAAAATTAGATACACAGACATATGAGGTGCTAAACAAACCTTTCTTTTAATATAGGTATTCTAAATACCATCGACCCACAAGCTTTGGATTTGAATTGGATGTCCAAACTTTAAGGAACATTAGTCGTCCACTGAAAACATCTTGCCACCCATATATTGCAAGAGGAAATGTATATCTCATAAATCCCATGAGCTTGTCGTGTCCATCAGCTGAAAATGTATGGTTTGGGCCCTGCATGCATTAAAATGAAACAAATGGTCAATGACAACAATATAATGACTATTACCAATGAGACCTCTGCCACTTAATGGTCATTGACAAATTAATACCTTTGATAAGTAGATAACTAAAATACCCAATTAGGGTGCAGTCGGTACATAACCATGGATGTAGTGTAATAACGTTATTAGTGCACAAAACATGCTTATATAGTTTTAGGTTGCATTGCTTATTTATTTAACAAGGGGGTTGATGCCTCCCAAGCCAATCTCTTAAAAAAGCCCCTGAACAAGACCTGTTAAATACTTAGCCTACCAGTTAAGTAAAAGCTCTGACTGGACCTCTTTTTCTCTTTTCCTTTCCCATAGCTTTGCGTCTTTGCAAACCGTCTTCATCATCCAGCGTCATAACATCATAGACAAGTCCTCTGGGAATTGCAAGGCTATGCTTTTCGCGTATCTGTTTGTGCATTGCACGGTAACCAAGCAGTTGACCAGGCCCATTGTTTTCCTCTTGAAATGCAGCTCTCACTTGGTCTACAGTCGTGCTGTAGTCAGTGTATTTTATATCGAAGTACTTCATTCGGCGGCTCAAGCTTGCAAGACTCCACGAACAATCAGGAAAGTCTCTCTTTAAGAAATCTAGAATTTCACTGCGTTTAAAATTTCGTAGCACCAAACACTGTATTGTTTCTTCAAGTTCATTATCGAATTTCCAATCAGTGTTTCTAACATATTCTTTATTAGCCTCCACCATATTTGTTTCGTTTTTGTAAAAGCGCGCCAATTAATAAATCCCCGCCGTTTGTCTGCTGGCCGCAAGTTATTATGGTATACGAACAAGAACGCTGGGCCGCTCGCAACTTTTAAAAGTTAAAATGAGATTTGAAATTCGAATGTCAAATTGTTATGTCATTATTTTTCTTATTTATATTGTTTTGTTTTATTTTTCAAATATAAAAAAATATTTTTTTAATATTTCTTATCTTCTTTTTATTTTCATATTCGTTTTTCTTTGATTTTTTTTATATTTTATTTATAACATTTCAAAAAAAATAATAATGCTTTTTAGTTTCATATTTGTGTTTTCATTGAATTTTTTATGTATTTTATTTATAATATTTCTAAAAAAATGAATGATAATACTGGGCCACCATAAATAAGATATAAGATTACAACATTTTTCCAATAAAACATTAAGCAGACAAATGTAGTTACAAGCATTGAAGGGCACAATTAAGCAACACAATCATTCATTAACAGCATTAATAGCATTGTTAGTATGGTCCCCTGTCAAGATTATTTAAAAACTTTATTATACATATTGTAAATCATAGATCTGTGATTTATTTTTGTCCATTATTTTTCATAGACCACTCTAACATTTGACAAATCATAGGGTGACATTGATGAACTAAAATACATATACACAAACCTTATTTGGTAGATGCAAGGAAAGGGATTAAATACAAAAAAAAATGTATAAAATGTTGAGACTATGTGACCTACATGTACTAGCTGGAGTACTGTAACTTTCATCAGATTCATCAGAATCAATTTCTTCAGTTGAATCAAGCTATTAAAATGAAAATCTGCCATTAATTAACACACAATAATGCAAAATACATTCCACATGCATGTGAATATCAGTAAATGCGATTAGTGTGTTGTTGTCAAGGACTTGAAGAACGACCAGTTCTGTACGTGTACAAAATTGTCGCTGTTACCAGAAGGACATCATGTGAGAAGGGCTTGGGAATCTACCTCTGTTAAATAAACATTAGCATTTTCTTAATCAAAACAGTAAACATTCATGGATTGTTTGGAGAGGCAGAGCATCAGAAAGTATGCATTAATCTCAACAGTCATTCAATTTTCGTCATTTTATTCTGTACAAATTTATGACAGAGTGATCATGCAAAAATAGTCATCCTTATCCAGTACTTTCTTTATTTGCCTTGTTACACCCAGACAATACTGTCTACTTATTGACTTATCTAAAGCAGATTTAACATCGCTTTTCTGTTTTATTACATTCATTTTGAAATCACTGGTGTTTCCTGCAATCTGATTGGTTAAAAATAGTGCGATTAATCCCCAAATCGCATCATTTTGGGTGTGATTAAAGAATTGCTCATTAATTGCATCTTTTTTGGTCCCAATTGCATATGGCTGCTGAGTCTAGCCAACAAAACAAATCAAACTGCATGCATTCAATTTACCAAATAAATTTTAAAAACATCTGATCATAGCGACAAAAGAGCAAAATAAACAAATTTCATATCACCTATACTATTTTCTCAGGCAGTCAAAGGCTAGTACACAAGCACTGAAAAACAGATAAAACACTAGCTAAGTTGCCAAACAAATCAAACGATGCTACACATTACAGAAATAAAACCATTGTGAATAACATTGAATAACTAGTACAAGCTCGAAATCCAATATGGCAGCGACAAGTAAGTTTAGATAAATTTAATATGTTTCAGCTCAAAAATCCGTTGTTGAATCCTGTTAAATTGCGAATAAAGCTGGTAGAATGTTTGAACTAACCTTGCTATTCCTTTGGCCAAGATTTTATGCACAAACAAGTTCATTATCTTCTCCATTTGTTAAATACCTGTACAAATATGTCCTTCGATTTTGTTCGCTTGTTGCTATGCTACCGTGCTGAAGAAGAACCGGAAGGAAGGCGGGAGGTGTGTCTTGTTTTAGATTTCAAAATGAATGTAATAAAGTGGAAATTGCACTTCGTGTCGTGCAATTTTGGTCTGAAATCAAACTTGTGATTACAAATCGCACTCCCGCTTCGCGGTCGTGCAATTTTGTAATCACGCGTTTGATTTCAGACCAAATTGCACTCCACTCAGTGCAATTACCATTATTAACAACCTGTTTATGTCAACCAACATTATGTAATTTAATTGACCTTTGAAGTGATATCTGAACTATTCGGTCAACATGTTTTGCTTTATAATGGTAATACCTGGGCTCATTTATTTACAAAAGAAAAGGGTGTTGCCACTTTGTATTTTCCTTTAAATCATTAATTCTACCAACAGCTTTGCTACAACAGGCTAAAGAGTCTCTAAGATTGCTGTAATTTTATCTACAAATCATAAATACTTTAAAGTGTCTCAATCTTCAAAATGAAAACACTCTGGTAACACAGGTAAACTCCAGGGGTATTGGCTAGAGTTTCCGATTTTTACAGAGTGTTTTGATGAGTGTAAAAAAGCCAATGGCACCAGCCGTTGCAGATGGCTTGAGACTTGCTGGGGGGGGAGGTATAGGTTAGGGCAGGGAATATTTAAAGCTAGAATTTTTAATAGCATTTTCAGCATTCTGACAACATATTTTTGGGGAAAATTTAAGTTGCATAAAGGGCGTTGATGAGTTGATAGTACGCTATTTTGAATTTTGGTAAATTGCATGCTATGGTACATTAATATATCTAGTTGTGTACTTGTGCACAAGTAATAAGAAACTAACACAGCTACATACTTTCTCAGATTTTGCTGCATTTATATTCAGTGGCATAAACATGATACAATTTTGCTGTGAAAAGAAGTGACCAGCTTTATATTGAGCAATGATGCTCAACATAAGCTATAAAATGACAAGCGATAAACAGAACCTTCCCAAGGAGAATTTCTTGCAGGTTCGGAACTTTGTTTATACAATATACTAGATCGTGTGACATAACTAAATCGGTTATTTACACATTCCCTACAACGTATTTAATTTTAAAATCTTACCTTGATACCGACAAAAATATTCCCCGAAAAGCGAGAATTATATGATTCAATAAGTAAATAGTGTTAAAGTGGAAAGATGTGAGAGCATGCTTGCTTGGATGATGATTCCATATTTGGGTATTTTCGTACGAACGGAGAATTCGGAAATGTCCGATGCACTCCTGAGTTTGATGTTGAAGCCATTTATGGGCACATGCGTAAATATGCGGAATACGGAAAATTCCGAAATTAGAATCCTCCTATACAAACAACCCCCAAATTTTGCTCACACGATGACATATGTGTGTACTTACAGTAGACACAAAAACACTAGAAAGAGTTTATAACTGCCATCTTAAAAAGAGAAAAACAACAATTATGGATTTTTATATACCACATCAATGGGATCTTTAAAATTCCGTGCAATCATTTATGGGTTTTTAAAAATCCCATGCATGTAAATTTGAATATCATTTAGGGAAATTAATGAGATTTCTACAACTTTCTCAGGTGTGGTTTTGGGGGTTTGAAATGGGTCATTCCAGAAAAAATCCCCCCTCCCCAAGGAGGAAATTAACAATACCCCTCTCTGGACATCCTATATAAATTAAGACATTCTTTACATGATACCCCTTTCCCCCCTCCCCAGACAACAAAAATTTTCTCCGTGTGTGGGGAATGGATCTTTTTTTTTTTGGAACAACCCATTGGAAAATTGTATAATTATTTTTATTTTCCCCAATTCATGGGTTCTTGCAAAATTTCCCTGTGATAGTTGTCCAATTTTATGCACCGCTCAAATCAAAGGTACACAATGAGAGGCATGGAATTTGAAATGTCAAATGCCCAGTATATGCCATAGGGGAAGTAGACTTTCATTTGCTGGTGCATTACACTGTAAATTTTAATCACTTAGCAATACATTAAAGTTAATAGCATTTTTGAAGAGGGTGGGGTTCTTTAATCTTTACTGTAACATTATTAACAGCTGTACTGTCCACCCGGGCTTTTTGGGACAAAAATACACCATATCACATTTCTTCACATTTCACATGCATGCAATAAATTTATTTAATTTTTTTCCATTGGCCTGAGTAACTCAATTTTGTTCTATGAAAGAATGAAAACAGTAAAATGTCTTCCAGGCCAAGATGTTTAAATTTCTACAATTTATGGGGTTAAGCATTCCTACAATAACCTAAAAATATTTTGGTATGGCTCTAGGGAAAACATTCCTAATTTTAATTTCTCCATTCTTCCCTTACGAAGATTATATAAAGTGCTTCATGTTGTGCTGACTGGTATTTTCATAGACAGATCATATTTCAAAGCAGGGTTAAAGTGGGGTAATTTGGGACAGTGTGGGGTGCACATGATCGCTTTATATGCCTATGCATATGCTCCCTTCTTTGCATGACGCCACATTTTTTGAATGAAAACCAGTGATGAAACATCAATTTATCATCAGAAAATACAAAGTTATTGGATCTAGATATGCAAAAAGATATGGGGACTATACACAAGATACTATCAACAATGTAATTGTTGCAATTCATGAAGGCATGTCAGTTCGTGAAGCTTCATCGTCATTTAACATTCCTAAGTCAACATTACATTGTAAAGTTGAAGGAATTCAAATTAAACCTATCGGCCACCCACCAAGCTTGCCCCCCGAAGAAGAAAGATCTTTTGCAAAACATCTTATTGTGGTAGCAGAGTGGGGGTTCCCTTTTCCAAATCTGGACTTACGGTTGATAGTGAAAGCCTATTTGGATAAAGCTAACCGCCGAGTAAGCCAATTCAAAAACAACACTCCAGGAGAAGATTGGGCAAGAAGTTTCTTAAGGCACCATTCAAATGAACTCAGTCTTCAACATTGTCAAAATATGAAACGTTCGCGTGCAGAAATAACATTCATTGACCTGACGTGACGTGACTTTGCGGTCGCGCATGAAAGTGCTGTGCGATTTTTCACACTTTTACTGCAATAAACAAGATATCTAAAAGTAAAGAACATCCAAAATACTTGGTAAGACAGCCATCTACAGAAATTTCAAGTTTGTATGAATTTTTTCTGGCATCTACTTTGTTTAATTTGTGCTTTTGTTATTCATTTCATCGACTTTGGAAAATTATAAGTTGAACTGTTGAATTAAACTGTAATACACTATGAGTATGCTGACGACGGTGCGCAAGTTTAAACGACGGAGCAAAAGTGCGTGTGCATCGCTAATTTTTGGAAGGGATTTTGAAAATGTTTGGAAACATGCAAGTATTTTGGATTGGAAAAAGAATGGTGTAAAATGCATTATGCTTTTTGTTACAATTCTCTGGTTATGTTGTAAACTGAAACCATCTTACATTTATATTAAAACAACTTTAAATGGCATTGTTATTGATCTTGAACTTGCAATTTTACCTGATAAACTGTGTTGCATCTGGACTGCTACTAGAGATTTAAAACAAAGAAAACTCAACTATCCTCTCAACTATCAATACGGAATAGATCTACAAATTGACTGCAAACCATTTCACGTTGTATTACTAATTTTATTGGTTGGCAATGTGGCAACAAACCCTGGTCCTCTATCTTCTGCACCTAAAAATCGAACAGTAAATTGTCCTTCTTTTAATGCCAGAAGTTTATAACAAGCTTACATAGGACGAACGCCAGCGAAGCCAAAATTTGCAGCAAAATGGAACTCTTCCAAAATTTAGTCTACTCCGAAGACAGTAATGTCATTTTTGTAAATGAAACTTGGCTCAAGAAGGACATTCGCGACCTTAAAATTCTACACTCGGGACATGCTATTTTTAGAAAAGATCGGACAACTCGGGGTGGCGGAGTTCTTTTGAGTGTAAGAACATCTTCATTCAAATCTGTGCCTGAAGTTAAACATAACCATGACCTAGAAATCATCTTGGCTGAAATAACAACTCTGTCAAACATGAAATTACTGCTGTGTTCCTGTTATCGTCCTCCAAATGAAGATCAAAACTGGATCGAACGTTTCAACAGTTTTCTCAGAAATATTTGTTGAAGCCACCAACATATTGTGCTCGCTGGGAAGTTTAATCTTTCGCAAATTTCATGGAGCTACCCTGAAAAAACCACAGGTTGTTTTGAGAATGCTTTTATTGAATTACTGAATGATCATTTTATGGTTCAACTCAACAATACCGCAACTGGAGAAAACAACATCCTTGATCTTGTTATCACAAACATCCCAGAGCTGGTTAATATAAGCAAAGTTTTGTCTCCTGCTGAAGCAGAAATTTTTACTGATCATAGTGTAATAAATTTTGACCTCCTAGTTCACCCTAAGCACCTACCAAGAATTAACAGGACGGTATATGACTATCGGCGAGGAGATTTTACAGCTCTTAGGTCTGCTCTTGATTCTTAGACCTCTCTGGTTTGATTACAACAAATGGCGGTATCGAACCATATACCGACCGCAAAATTACGAAGTCGGCATGATGTCCCATGGATGAACAGTGCTATGATACACAACATTAAGAAGAAAAATACTTTAAGACAAAGTTAAAAAAGTCTCCTACATCCATCAACCTGAGAGAAAAATTTAAACACCTTCAAGCTACTATAAAGAAAATGTTATGTGAAAGTCGGACAAATTACATTAACTCTATTTGTGATGATCATGGATATAATCCAAAGCGTTTCTGGTTGTTCTTTAAGTTAAAATCCAAAACTTGCAATGTTCCTGAAAAAGTCTCAATGAGAGCGGAAGGAAACTCGAGGAAATACACAGAAACTCCAACTGATGTTGCAAACCTATTTAATAATTATTTCACATCCATCATTACCACCGATCCAGATACTTTTGCAGACCCATCTACGACCGACGACAATTTGCTTTCCAATAAAACGAACACTGCCTTGTCACAGGACGTTATCTTAACACCTGATGACGTGACAAATGTATTGAAAACTCTTAATAACAATAAAGTTCATGGTCCGAATGGGATTCCTGCTCGTTTACTGATAGAAACTGCCTCTCAAATATCTTCATCCCTGTGTGAATTGTTTAACAAATCACTGCATACTGGCATGGTACCTGGGAACTTGCAAATGTTGTCCCTGTTTATAAAAAAGGTGATCAGGAGTTTGTAGAAAATTATAGACCTATATCTCTACTCTCTCTGATCTTGAAAGTGCTGGAATGCTGCGTTTTCAACAATATTAAAGATCACATTTACTCCCAAATTAACCCTTGCCAGCATGGTTTTGTCCCCGGAAAAAACTGTGTGTCTCAACTTATCGAAGTTTTTGACAAGATGGAAAGCCAGCTAGATCGTGGCAAACAAGTAGATGTTATTTACCTAGACATGTCAAAGGCTTTTGACAAGGTTAGCCATAAACGTCTCCTTCTTTGTCTCCGTGAATATGGTTTTTAGTGAAGTCGCTTAACCAAACAATCTGTACTGGCGTGTACAAACTTTAGCACCCCCTCTACAATTGATTAACTATGCCTCGTAATCAATTTTAGAGGGGGTGCCTAAAATTTTCAAGTTAGGGGGGTGTTACCACAGTGAGGTGGTACGTTAACGGTTGGCAATGTTTCTCTGCCAGTCAATGATATTTAATGTGAGAACATCAAACAGGAAATTTTATATGCCCATTTATGTGTTGTCAAGTCCATGTCTTTGAACAATATTCCAACACCTTATTATTAATTAAATACAATGATTGAGTAAAACATGAACAAACATCCCGAACCGTTATTTCAAAAATGGAACTTCCCCCCGGGATGATAAATTTTGTGAATATCTTCATTACACCCCCAAAAACATTTCAATTTGACTTAGGAGTCGCGGGGAAAGAAATACTGACTTTGTCCGCTTTGTACAGATCTTGCCAATTTTTGCCGCTAAGCAACCGGACTATTTGGAGGTGATATTCTTAATTAGTTTCAGTCATACCTGCAAGATCATCGTCAACAAACAACCATCCTGGGTGCATCATCATCATCATCTAGTCAAGTAACTTCAGGGGTGCCTCAGGGCTCTATTCTCAGACCTATGCTGTTTTTATTATATGAAAATGACCTACCTTCCTCTGTAAAGAATTCCTCTATTGCCTACTTTCAAGCCGAGAGTGCCTGGGCATGACCCGGATGTACCAAATCAACATGGCTACCAGAGAAAAGTGATATTGCTGTTTATATGATTGGTTTTACTATGTCAACTATCAAAACGGAAGATCAGTGTGAAATTTCTCTACAAGAAATTCAAAATTAGATAATATCAAGTGAAGATCATTCAAAATGGAGTGTGCAGCTGCTCCAGAAATACTTGTGCAAGCTTGCACAGATAAAGATATAATTCTGTTGCGTTTTCATCTTTTAGTTTTATAAATGCATTTTTCCAATTGTTTATGCAGGTAAATCAAGCCATGATCAAGAAATATCAATGTGAACAAAGAACGTTAATTTACATTACATTAATCAAAATCTTTATATTGATATTTATGTATTACTAAATATTTATGTTGATATTTATGTATTACTAAATATTTATGTTGATATTTGGTAACACATTGTTGAGTTGTAATGAAAATGAAAATGTTTGTATAAATAGAAATTCATATTTGTATACTGTATTAATATAAATTTTAAACTTTGTTCTTGACTTTTACTAAATCTGCCGAGGCTCGAGGGACATTTTAATCACTAAGCAACCACAAAACCATGTTATTACTTTGTAATATTATTGTCACTGAGACAATAGGAACGCTAAAGGTTAATTGAGTGTGCTCATGTTTGTCTTTGCATAACTAATAAGCGCAGGTGTTTGCCATAAACATTAGGTACGATTACTAGCTAATGCATAAATATTAGGTATGATTAGTTACTAATCCTACCTGGTGTATATTCATCGGGTTATTTAGTTGTTAGTCGTCACTAGTAAAACAAAGGATTTCGAGGTGACTATGATATTATTAAACTAATTGTAGTGTGTTTGTTTGTTTGTATGTATGCGTGTTTGTGTGTAATGGATGTTGTTTCTGCAAGAAATGAAGCAAGAGGACTTTGAAAACTACTTTAAAAATCTCAGTCAGTCATTACAGATGTCTCCCCTGAAAACATCCTTAATTATGATGAAACAAACTTTGATGATCCTGGACAAAAGAAACTCATCTTTAAAACAGGAAAGAAGTATCCAGAAGGCATTCAAAATTATTCTAAAGGGAATATCAGCATTATGTTTTACTACCCAGCTATGTTGTTTACAAAGCTGCCAATCTGTAGCACACTTGGACAACTGGAGAACCACCCAGGACTTGGTACAATTGCTCAAAAAGTGGATGGTTTGATGCAATGGGTTTTTAGCCATTATTTTGCCATGGGCTAGGAAAAATGAAGGCCCAAAAATAATGGTAGGGGACAATCTGTCAAGCCACTTTTCCAGTGAAGTATTAGATTTATGCAAAAAGGAGATTTCCTTTGTTTGCTTGGAGCCTAATAGCACTCACCTTTCTCAACCCCTAGATGTTGCTTTTTATTGGCCACTAAAGCATAAATGGCGTAAAATCTTAAAAGAATTGAAATTACATAACTCACGCCAAGCTACATTACCTAAAGATGCTTTCCCCAGGCTCTTAAAACAGCTTGAAGAATCTTTGAATCTGAAAAACCTGGTTTCAGGTTTTAAAACCTGTGGAATTTGTCCTTTAAATGCACAGGAATTGCTGAGAAAATTACCCAGTCAATCGCTTCCTGAAGATATTAATAACAGTGTTTCCAATGTTGCTCTTGAGCAATTGAGATCAATGCGTGCTCCAACAGAAAACAACAAAGCACCTCGGAGGAAAAGGATTGCTATTGAACCTAAGAAAAGCATTTCTTCTCGAGACTTAGAAAGTAATGATTCAGAAGAAAGTGAAGCAGAGTTCTCAGAAGAAGGAAATAGCATTTCAAATCCAGAAAGCAAATAATGATGGGGAAGAAATGCAAATTGAAACAACTCCAGTTGTTGGCACTAGTCTGAAGGAATTAACATACGATGTTTCCACGGGAAAGTGGGTAAAGGTGTTGTACGAAGACGAGATATTTTTAGGAAAAGTTCAGAAGAAAGTACATAATGAATATTATGTCCAATGTCTTGAAAAAACCATTTGGCGTGAAAGAACCTCAAAGTCTGGAGAAAAATAGTCAAGCAGTCTTTTATGAGAAAGTTTTTGAGACTGACGTGCAACCTAAATTGACGAAGATTGGAAGAGGATGGAAAATATACCTATTAAACTTAATTTTTTACACTTTGTTTGGTAGGAGCATTTTAGCTAAGTATTTTTATGTTTTTGTTGTTCTTTTAGATAGACGTAGTTGACCTTCATTTCTACTGTGCAGTGTAGAATTATTATCGTCCCAATTTACCCCCAATATTGGGAAATTGGGACACCTGCAAATATTTAAAAATGTTGGATAGGACACATTGAAAAATTTCACGCAAGTGTTCCAAATTACCCAGGGTGGTCTTTAAATGGGACTTTTAGCAAAAATGCAAGTGTCCCAAATTAGTCTAACTGGGTAATTTGGGACAAAAGCATTTTTTTTTTTAAAAATTCTAAATTTCTTATGGTAAAATGATTTACCACATACCACATAGCATAAAACAGCATGCAGGGATTTCGTTACAATCACTAATAGCTCATGAAATAATTTAGGTTTCCATTTTTTTTTAATTTTGAAAGAAAAAATTGTCCCAAATAGTTCCAGTTGACAGTACATATGAGAATATTATTATGTCGCCTATCTAGTACAAAGAATGCCATATTGATTGTAAATCCTTGTAATGAAGACTATATTTGTTGCAATATTTTGAATAGTAAAAGTTAAAAGTGCCACATTCTTGTTTGGAATGAGCCAAACAGTTTTTTGAGTAAACAGTTTCCCAAGCCTTTCTCCATTCATAGTCTGATTGGGCATCAAGTTTGGTGATACAAGATCATTTCCCACACTAGCAACAATCTTACAACTAGGATATACATGCAAGTTAATAAAAAAAGCACAAGTTCTGTTGATTTTATATATCTTAGTTAAATTATTCTTTAAAAACCCAACACAACACATATCCATCACTTAATTGTGTCCATACCTAGTGCCATCAAGTTTTCCTTGAAAGCCTTTCCTTATGTTCATTAAAACATCCTCGTCACTCCAACTTCGGTCAAAGTCGAATAAGTTAATAACGTAACTATTTTTAACAAGTTCTGCCTTTTTTTTCCTTTTACAACCGATTTTGAACTTGGGTCCGGTAATAAAACCACTTCTTGTGTAAACACACTATTTGATTTCCGATGTTCCGGAGTGTGTGCTGATTGCTGGTGTTGACCCGAAGCACTTGATTGTCTTGTCCTGGATCTTTGTGTTAGGTTAGGCAAAAAAGATGACACATTTCCACTACCTCGTTGCAGCTGGTGACACAATGCCCCTCTTTTAAGAATGGCATTAAACTCGGCAACAGGGCTAGCGAATGTTTGGCACCACCTATTTGAGCTCTGGGTTGTGGTTGATGCGACAGATGTTTGCTGTACACCAGAGCTACATTGTTCCGCAGAGAGACGTGGGGTTTGCTGGTTCGAATTTTGCCCTGTGGCAAATCTTGTAGTTTGCTGGTTGGCATTATTTTGTCCATTTCTTATTACATCTGTCATCAGAGAACGAAATCACAGACTACTAACAACGTTTTCAACAATCGCCCATTGATGGACTTTTCGATCTTAGAAGCTTTTTACAAAAAGTCACAAAGAAATTACGGTATCAAAATATACGTGCTCCGAATCGTTAATTGTGTTTTTGTGCCAAAACCCAAAACCCGTAATATCTTTTCACTTCTTCCCCAGGCCAAATTTTGTGTCGGGCCCAATAAATATGAAACAACATGAAGTATGGTGACACTTGTGATATAGACCAAACGTGATATATGTGTCATAACGTTTAATATATATCACGAGCAGAGCAATGTTAATATATCACGCATCTTCTGCTGATGTATATCATGCATCAATAACGTATAACTCGCAACAGATAACACATATTTTGTGCTAATACATATCATAGGCTATAATAACATATATATTTTGCGCTAATACATTTCATAGGGGCATGGTGGAAAAGACGGAGTCACGGAGTACGGAGTCAAGACGGAGTACGGAGTCAAGACGGAGTACGGAGTCAAGACGGAGTACGGAGTCAAGACGGAGTACGGAGTCAAGACGGAGTACGGAGTCAAGACGGAGTACGGAGTCAAGACGGAGTACGGAGTCAAGACGGAGTACGGAGTACGGAGTCTGTCTGTAAAGTGTTCCCCCAGACGTGGCGGTGACTTTTAAACAGACTCCGTCTTTTCCACTTTATGGGGGCATAAAATGGAAAACACGGAGTCCGTCTGTAAAGTGTTTCCCCAGACGTGGCCGTGACTTTTAAACAGACTCCGTCTTTTCCACTTTATGGGAGCATAAATATATCTACGTTCATATTACAGCGTTCTATCGTATAGTAGCGTATCTATTTAACCACATATCAGGATATCATATAATCATAACGGATATCAATATCTTTATATCTAATCATATAAAAAGTTTCACCAGCGTCCAACCGCTAACACAATTATGCTCTTAACGTAGCAAAAAATAATATGAAATTAAGCTTTATCATTTATTTGGTAACTTCCAGCTATGGTTCGCATAAGCTACAATCATATCATGCTCATTATTGTTGGAACTATTTCCTTCCATGTTCAACGTTGCTGCCAATTTAAGCTTTGTTTGCAGTTTTCTAGAAAGCTCGTTCTTTTATTGGGATGAGCGTGTCACGTGTTTGAGCATTCAACTTTGAGTGGCTATAAAGAGTTGGGGTTCAATAATCCGGGATCAAGCATCATGTATATTTCTCGGGTTTCAAGGATAATATTGATGATTGTAGCTTAGGGAGACGCGTATCAGAACAGTCATAATATCATATGAGCAGGATGCATTATATATAAACTTGATATATGCGCTCACAACGTCTTACGATAAACGATTTTGTTCAGTGGACTCAAAAACAGTAATATGCAGTTTCGTGCACTTTCGCGTTATAAAGTACGCGTTGTTAACTTAATATTTCATATTAACAGTGAATACCCAAGTTCATTCGAATGTAATCTCGATGAAGTGGTAGAAGGTAAGGCTCAATCTGTGGAGCGACAAAGCAAGAACTCACCACAAAATTTGGCTGTTTTCGTAGAATGCATGCTGTAGCGCAATGAAAATAAACGTTGGAAATTTTGCTGTATGTTCTCCCTTGGAACATCCATTCTCTGGGCATCTTCGAAACAACGACCAAATCATTCGGAGCGTCAGGAATAGCAGTACCTTGTTTTAGTGGATTTCCACAGCCAAAGCACGTGGAGGTTTGTCCAGGGCAAAACTGAAGGAGGTAGAGCATAAATAAACTCCGTACTTCGTGACTCCGTACTCCGTGACTCCGTACTCCGTCTTTTCCACCATGCCTTTCATAGGCTATAATCTATTTTGTCATATTTGGCACCTCATAAATCCAGTTAAGCATGCAACATAAGCAAAATTTCACTAATTAATAATTCAATAATACAGAAATACGTATTTTACATTAGTTGGCAGTCCAGTTACTCTCACTGACCTCTAGTTAAGGCAAAACAACTTTACATAAATTTTGCAGCATTTATTGACAGTCCAGATTCAGTAACTGTAATGTTACAATGTAAACAAGTTTAAAGAATATTTATCTGGTGCAGCAGGGTACAAATTAACGTCAGAAAAGTACATTGCAATTTTTGCAACCAAAAAATTGTAATACCACCCGTTTCATGGTAGTTACCAGATGTGAGTATAGTTACGGAAAAAGCGTTAAAATCTTTAAAGACTGAAGTTCTTTAGATTTTCATTGTTTTTAAAACTACTATCTAGACCTAATAGTTAAAGTGAATTTAGTTACAAAAATTCTCATTAAATGGGAAAAAAATTCATTGAAATTTTAATCAAAATTTAACAGAAGAAAAGTATACTTATACAATTACAACTAGTAGTAACAGGTCTGAACACAAGTGGTAATGAAACTTATTCAAGCATGCAGCCAGCATAGCAATACTCAAAAGAATCTAATTATGACTCTAAGACATTAGATCATCATCAAAGTCTAGAGCACTGTTTTTCTAAATCAGACATAGTTCGCTGATGTCAACAACTCCCTCTTTTGATGAGATAGTTTGTTTTTTTTTGGATATATATGGCCACCACAATTCAGTCGTCGAATTTTGGCATTAAACCACGATTCAATTGCTCCATCTGGGCAGAAATTATCAATGGAATTAGAAACACATTCCTGATTGAAAGAGAAGCAATTGTCGATTGGTAAATTGTGCTCACTGTGCATTCACTGGCTTTGAAATTTTTAAGCTTTCTTCCTCGGTAAATGTAGGCATTTTCATCCATTTTGAACGTAACTTCACTTCTAAATTTGTTATAATGAGTGAGACGAGATTTCTCTGCTTGATTCAGTTCGTTGTTATCCAATGCGTCTCGAACGTGCCCGTGTAGTTTAACCATTGACCACCTGAATTCTTGTATTTGGCAAACTGCTTTCACTGGGTCATGTTGTTCCTTTTGCTCACTGAGAAACAATCTTGTTAGGACAGATAAGACATCAAGATAAACAGCCATGGACAGGGGCATAACTTCTGGGGGTGTGTGTGGGGTGTGACACCCCCCAATGCTAAAAATAGCTGTTTTATCGGGCAAATTTTTCTGCTTTACTGAAATTTTGTCAAGCAAATTTTGGGCGATATGTTTTTTCAACGAACGTTGAAACTAGAATTAATTTATAGTCAGATGAGTCATGACAGTTTTTCAGGAAATGTTTTCTGGTAAAATAAAGTATGGCAAATAACAATTGTGTGCGCTCAGAACGTAAAGCAAAATGTGCTTGCTGAGGTGATTCCAAATCGGTTGTGGAAAAGAGCGAAGATGACGCCTGATGGGTCTCCCCGACAAAATTTACTCAAAATGACTTCTTGTCATTTTGAGAGATGGAAAAGCGTTTTGTTTTTTTCTGTGGTGTTTTTAAATTATGGAAAGTAAGGTACAGTACAGTTGCACAAGTCCTTGCAACTTGCAAGATTGATGATGTCCTTGAGCCCATCTCTAAAGTCAAAGAACTTTCAACATCGATCCAGGAGAACTGTAAACATATGCTTCAGAAGATTCGACAAGACAAGTTAAAACTTGGCAAAGTATGTGACGATAACATTGCCAATGACACTAATTCTCTTCGGGACCCAGCTGACCGACCAAAATCCCTGAGTGATGAACAAAAAAAAACAATCATTGAAGGAGGTCCCTACCAGCCCAAGTTAAAATCTTATCCAGAAAATCCAGAGATCCAATCAAAGAAACAACACAAATTTGCCTATGTGTGGTTCCAGGAATACCCTCATCTTGAATACAGCATCAAAGCAGACACTGCTTCTTGTTTTGTTTGTTGCCTCTTTCCCACAGGAGTTGGGAGAGAAAAATCTTCCGACACATGGATTAAAGGCACTAAAGCATGGCACAAAATGAAGAGTGTGGGGAAGGATAAAAAGGGGAAACTGGTTCAGCATTTTACAAGTGAAGCCCATGTGGCTGCCTTACATGATCTTGCTCAATTTGCACAGGGCATGAAACATGTTGAACAAGCAGCTTAGAGCGGCAAAAATTCAAGAGGAAGAAAATGACTTGCATAACCAAGAAATAATAAAAATACTCCTTGATGTCGCCAGAACATTGGGAAAACAGGAGCTACCATTCAGAGGGGCGCATGATGATGAAAATAGCAACTTCGTCCAGATTACCATTAAGACGGGCGAGGGTCAGGCCAAAGAGATCTTGAAATCTCTCGAGTCAAGAGGAGCACTCAAAAGTGACTTAGTTTACCAATCCTATGACTATGCAGCTTCTATGTCAGGAGTATTCAATGGAGCACAGTAGTGTTTGCAAAATTTGTCGTTGGCCGATGCATTCCGTACATTCCTTGTCAGGGACATGATTGACGATCTTCAGGCGCCATCTGCCGATGGATTATATAAATATGTGGATGATACTACTATCTATGAAGTTGTCAAAAAAAATATTGCCAGCCAAGCACAAACCATTGTTGATGAAATAAGTAGATGGTCCAACCAGACTAAGTTCGAACTTCATCCAAAGAAATGCAAAAAGTAAAAAATTTCATTTTCCTGTTTACCAACAGATCGAGAGCCAGTTCATATTGATGAATCAATTGTTGAACTTGTTACTTCTGCCAAGATACTAGGAGTACATCTTCAAAATAATCTTAAATGGAACTCCCATATAGATGCTACTGTTTCCAGTCAAGAGCTAGTCCAATTTTATGTAGCATGTATTCGATCAATACTAACTTATGCGTGCCAGGTCTACCATAACGCCTTGCCAGAATATCTTAGTCTGTCGCTTGAAAGAATCCAAAAAAGGGCTATGTGTATAATATATGACCTCTCGTATAAAGAAGCCCTGGCTAAATCTGGACTTTGTAACCTTTACCAACGTAGATCAGAACTTTGTCAGACCTTTTTTAAAAAAATTTTTATAAATAAAGAAGACAAGTTGCATGCTCTTTTACCATTTAATGTAAGTAAACCATCGGTAGCATTGCACAAGAACAGATCATTTACCATTCCTCCTTGCAAAACACACAGATTCCGTGATTCCTTGAAAATAGTAGTGCACGCTTTTATAATTCAAAGAATTTACTTTTGTATAATATTGTAATATTATAAATTAGCTATAGTGTATTTTCTAACTTGTATGTTAAAACTGTAAAATTTCCACAATTCAGTGTATACTGCCATGGAAGTTTATAATTAAACTATCTATCTATCTATCCATCGACATAGGTAACTTTTAGTGCTTAAATTGTGTACATAGTAGTTAGTTTTTTCTTCTTTTTTATAATTTTATGCCCAATACTCATCAATTACAAATGAACAAGTCAGACACGATGTACTTGAACCCTTAAAGCTAAGCTCTGCAAGTGTGTTTACAGTTGTATTCTGTCTTTTGTAGGTCGAACACGTTCAACGAACATTGTTCTAAAACGGCGTTATTCACTCAAATGTATGATATTTTGGAAAAGCTATATGTTTTTTTTTTCAGTAGAAGCTGCAAACAAAGCGCTGTACTTTGTGAAAATCTTCAGGAAGTGGAGAACGCACTTCAGCTACGCAACCTTTCAAAAACTCGCTGGGTATACAGGAGTGTGTCGATAGATGCGATGTGGAGGTCGTTCATTGCAGTCAAAGATGCTTTGGACACCTTGTCTAGTCTAAGAAGTGTTGACAAACCCACGAGGGATAACGCTTCACGCCTTTATGATCACGTAGTAGACTTCAATTTTATGTTTGCTCTTACGTACCTGCATGCGCCTAATTATGAAGATCACAAAAATCCTCACCACGGAGATGCAAAAGACCAAACTAAACATTTTTGATGCTCTTACGTTAATAAAGCAAATCGTAACCTCACTAGAAAGAATTCGAGCGTCCGAGTCAGAAATGAACAGCCAAATAGACGCCAATGTTCAGTTTGCCAAAACTCATGGTCTTGATCCTCAAGTAGAATTCTCCCAGAAAAGGCAGAGGAAACCCAGCAGAAGAATTGACGCCAATCCCAGTACTTCCGCCACTATTCAATTTCACCCATATTACCGTAAGTGCATGATTGAAGTGCTAGATTCGTTGATTAGGGAGTACAAAGACGACATTTAGGATTGCCTGGAAAAAGTAAAACCTTTAGCTGAAGCATTGGTCCTGCCAAATCACCACTTGAAAAAATTGAAGGTGGAAGAAGCTGAAGCAATCTCGGAGATATTCCCACCGTCGGTTGCTATTAATCCAGTGTGCCTGGTTTCTGAGTTTGAAATTTTTAGAAACCTCGTCCAGAATGCTGAGGAACCTTGTATGACAGTCCATGACATTTGTCAATTGGCTTACAAGTACAAGTCGATCTTTCCTGGAGTGTATAAAAGCTATAAACTTTTGCTAACTGCACCAGTTACTGTGGCCACGAATGAAAGAACGTTTAGCAAGATGAAGATAATAAAGAACTTTCTTCGATCAACTATGTCAGGAGAACGCCTTGATGACCTGATTGTGCTTGCAACAGAAAAAGACTTTAGCGATAAAATTGACCTAAACATGGCTTTAAAAGCTTGGGCAACCAAAAAGAATCAAAAACTGAAACTATCTGTTAAAAGCTAGAATAGTTTCAATTCTATTTTCATAACTATTTTCAAAAGGGCATGTGACATTGGGCTTAATTGTTTCACACATTCTATTTTATCACTTATGCTTATAGGTAGAACAGTTTTCTGAAAAAGAATAAAAAGAATTCAAAGCCTAAAAATTTCTGATATTTTTGTTTGTGATAATGTTGAAATAACAGACCCTTTTGGTCAATATTTTGCGAATGATGGACCAAACATATCTAAAAAAATTTCTGAAACATCTAACTCTCCTCTTGAATAAATGGATGGTAATTTTCCAAATTCTATAGTCTTTAGGCTAGTTTCTGCAAAAGGAAATAATAAATTTTGTTAACGGCTTTAAATCAGATTCTGCTGTTGGATATAATATTTCTAAGAATATTATAAAACATATTAAAACAATCTATACACTTGATTGTTGAGCCTCTGACATATATAACAAATCTTTTGATTGTGAATGGAGTTCTTCCCGATGAAATGAAGCTTGCTCGTGTTATCCTGGTTTTTAAGTGCAATGATCAAACACAATTAAGTAACTATAGACCAATCTCTGTTTTGCCAACATTTTCTAAGATTTTAGAAATGGCTATTTACAATAGAATGGTTGGTTACCTGGATAATCATAATATTCTCTGTAACCGGCAATTTGGTTTTTAAAAGGGCTATTCTACGTCAATGGCTCTGTTTCGCTTATTTGATCAATTGTCTACTGCAATTGATGATAAGAAATTTACAATTGGTATTAGTTTTAGATCTTTCAAAGCCTTTTAACACAGTAAGCCATGAGATTCTTTTTGCTAAACTTGAATACTATGGGTTCCGTGGAATTGTACTCGACTGGATGAAAAGCTATTTCAATAACCGAAATCAATTTGTTCAGTACAATGATCATTGCTCTGACCTAAAAAATAAATTGTGGGGTACCTCAAGGATCTATCTTTGGCCCTTTGTTCTTTTTACTATATATATAAATGATATAGGTAATGTATCTCAGATCTTTGAACTTATTCTTTTTTTGTGGATGATACAAGTACCTTTTATTCTCATCACAGTTAATGAAATGGGATGGTAAGGCTAGCGGCAAAACATCAACGCGGGCGGCAAATGATGTCGCAGGTAAAAAATGTCATGTGATGCGAAGTGTTCATGGGTTCGCATCTCAAGCTGTAATTTAATATGCTTGAGGAGTGATTTGATACACTTGAGCGGTGTTTTTACTCGCTTTTCTTTGCCAAGGCTGGTTTATAGTTCACGTTTGTTATCATGGTGGCTAAAATGAATATAGACTTTGAAGTTGACCAGCATTTAAGAAAAATTAGCCGAAGAAGCGGAGGAACGTCGCTTAGAATCAGAGTACGACAGCTAAGGAGAGATAGTTGATGAGTATTTTATGAATGTTACTGTTGGTTTTAACGTGGCTGAGGCAAACAATACCGAAGTGGAAAACGAATTTGTTGACGCTCTGGCTGAGATCGAAGGTCAGAAAGCTTTTCCATGCACACAGTGTGACAAAATCTGTAAATCAAAGAGTGGATTAACGCGACATAGAAATTCAAAACATCGAAACGAAAGCCAGAGTTGTTGACGCGGATGTAAATACACGACTTTTGCAGGATACGGTGGCTTCGGTTGTTGAAACTATAAAGAAAAATATCATAAAGGAGGACATATACAGTGAAGAAATAAATATGATCTTAAAAACGGCATCAGCTAGTGAGGCTTTGTTTGAAGCTGTATTGCCACTACAAAAGTATAGAAAGAAAAATCAAGACAAACTTCTCACGGATCTCTATGAGTTGATACCTAGATTGCATGAACTATTGAACTGTGAAGACTTCAGGGTAAGGAACCTGATAATGATTCATGTTCCACATCATTTGGTTGGCTTTTACAATGTCAGCCAAATAATAGATACTAAGGGGGGGGGGTGAATAGGGGTACTAAAATCCGCAAATCTGCTAAAAATTTATGAAAAATCCGCTGATCCGTGAACATTTTTTGCAAAAATTTTAATCAAGGGGAGCCAGAAGGGCAGTTGAACCCTGGATCGTACTTCATGTCATCGGGGTATAATGTTAAAAGCCATAAGTATCCCAGAGAATATCTTAGTGCCATATAGGGCATGTAGCGAAATACAATGAAGACAGCGAAAACGGCGTCAAATTTTTTATTGCTTTCATAGACCTCACAGCCCAAAAGCAAAATGAATCTATCCAGAGTCCGAACCAAGCAACAAAAAAATACGCAATCCGACGCATTTTCTGGATCCGCTAATCTGTAAAAAATTTCAGCCGTATCAAATTCCAAATCGCCTTTTTTTCAAAAAATCCGATGATCTGAAACCCTATTCATCCCCCCCCCCCCCCGATACTGGTGAGGGTGCGCAAGCTATCCAATTTAATCCGACTGAGTGTGGGCCTCTCTCCTACATTGGTGGGTATATTGTGTCAAAATTATTTAAGAACAACAAGGGGAAATCTAAACCAGAGAACAAAGAACTGCAAGAGTTACTGCATAATATGAAGTGTTCAAATGAGTCAAACAGCTTCATATCAGCCCAGACAAGAGGAGGCCTAGTCACTTCATGTGAGAACTTGGTAGGTATTTTAGAAGAAGCAGAAGTCTTTTTTAGAACTGAAGTTGCCAAGTCAAAAGTTGGTTCTGTGAAATATTACCAACTGATGAAATCTCCTTTTTGACTCTAAAGTTGTCCAAAGTGAAATCATTGTGGGACAATATTGTGGTGGCTTCTGGGATCCCTTCTACCAGTTCGACTCCAAAACTGTGTTTGAAAAATGTCATCAAACTTTACTTGAAAGTAAGATCTTTTTCCTATGCTAAAGATTATGTCCAAAAATATAAGATAAAAGAGTGAGAAAGAAGGCACTTAGAAAGAACATGAAGCAAAGTTCAGATAAAATTGAATGTACATAGGGTAAATATTTATATTTGTATAATCATAGTTGTAAATATCTTAGTTTTGGGCATTTAAGTGTTAGCTATGGTGCAAAGTTTAGCCATTGTCTTGAAATGAACTTTTTAAACCACCAGCTAGTTGAAATGTGTAGAAAAGGTTATCTTCCCTTACAAAAACTAACTATAGTTTTCACGAAATAACTATAGTTTTTGGCCTTAAAACTGTAGTTTTTAGTTAGAACTATAGTTTAAAGCGGAAACACTATGGTTTTATGGTAAAACTATAGTTTTAAAAAAAATCAACTATAGTTTTTCAAGACAAGAACTATAGTTATATTCAAAACTATCATTCAATCATAGTTTTTGCCAGAAACTATAGTTTTTTTAAACTATGGTTTGGGGCGATCACATTTATAGTTGTTTGGAAAAAACTATAGTTTAAAAAGTTGCAACTACAGTTTCTCACGACGCAAACTATAGTTATATCTAAAACTATCGTTTGCAACAATAGTTCTGACAAGAACTGTAGTTGCAATATTTTCAATTTCCAGAAATACAGTTGCAGCACAATAATTTGCCAGAAACTATAGTCTTGCCCACGAGAACTAAAGTTGCACTATTGCGATTTGCTAGAACTCTGGTTGCACTGTTTGAAGTGTCGAAACTACATTTGCAACCTACAAAACTATGCATGTAATTAATTAAAAATAGAAGTTCCTTTTTTTTAGAAATTCTGCAATAACATTTGTTTTTTATTTTATAATACAATAACCTTAAAATTCTAGGTGGCCTGTTTAATTTGTTTCTCTCTCTCCATAAATAACAGATATATTGCCTATACATACATGCATCACAACTATCACTGAAATGTTTTAGAATAGTTGCCCACGTACAATATTACTATTATAGAAAAGGTAAAATTTTGACCTAGATTGAGCAGGTTGAACATTGTACATTTTTACATTGACTAGTTATCTGAAAGAAAAGTTATTGGCAGTTTTATAACGGCACGTATAATAAAGGTAGCTCAATTGAAAAGCAATCTGTGAAAATACCAGCTGGTACCGCACTCGATTTGATAGAATTTAAGAGGATCGAGCAAAGATTTAAAATACTAGTTTTGAGATATTTATTATTTGCAAGTTCAAGAGTCAAGATACAATAATTGGGATCAGCAAAAGTATTTAATAGGTTTCAACACTGCTGACTGGTAGCATAAATGCTGATTTGCACAAACTTAATAATATAGCAAGCACTGTTTAAACATGCTAAATCTTTCTAACAGAATGGGATGACAAAAACTGTTTCGTTTCCTATTTAGCTTCAAATAATTTTAATACCCTCTTTTTAATACACTACTTTTGCAGGTGGACGTTTCAAAATGTTTGTGCAAGTTCACATTTAGTGCCATCACTCCATTTCAATCATATTTGGCATTTCAATTAAATACACTCTGTCATCATGTTCAACTTTAACACATTTAGTCACTATTTCGTTTAACTGCACCAAAACAACTGAGTGAGTAGATTCTGATACTTCCAACAAGAAATCAGAACTAAGCCTAAAGTGATCGTATTTGAATAATTTATCATTTAAAACTTTCAAAGGCATGCATGTTAAAACATTATACTTTGGACAATGGCATTCTTCGTGATGACGAATATTACAGCTGCACTTCTTCACAGTGACAAGTGCTTTTATTTTACAATAAACGTGTTTGCCTTGATTTACTGCTTTAACAAAACAGTTTTTTCGTTTGTCTGAGCACTGTTACTGTTCTGTATCATACAACCTACGTTGCCACGTGAATCGATTGTATTGATACACAACCTTGTTAACCACTCCACCAGCCAATGCCATGGTTAAACGCTCTTCTTCGGACAAATCTCGGATTTTTGGTTTTCTCAATGCCACAAGATTTTCTTCTAATCGCACAGCTCTTCGTGTTTCACTCTTCCCATTCACTAACTTTTGCAGCACTTCACTGACATTCTCGTCACCGTTGTCACTTTGTTTTATCAGCACGGGTAGTGTTTTCATGATGGCATAAGTATGACACACTTGCTCTGAAACGTGCTGTGTTCCCTAGATCATCTTCTTCTAGACACCATTGTTGCTCTCGAAGGTAAAGGTCGAAACAGCCCACAATGGCCCACACATCTGCGTGCTCTTCACAAGGTAAGACAGCTGGTGGACGTTGAACGTACAACTTCCAATCCCATAAAGCTCTTCCATCTGAATAATAAACAGGTCAAGGGCAGCTCTCACTTTTCTCAGGTCGTCATTGGTGATACTTGTACCAAGTAACTTGTGCAAGCTCCACACAAACAAGAAAAAGTGAGAAAGGAAGCGAGAGGGTAAGATACCTTGTAACACAACAAGAGAGTAGTAAAGGACAAAGGACTTGAATTCATTGGCTTTCCAGTGTTCACGAGTTTGAATTGAACGTGGCAATCGCCTAACTTCTTTAGGAACCACAACATTCTTTAGACGAACGTCGTACCTTTTAAGGTTACATGGTTGACCTACGTACCAAGGATTATCATGGTTGGAGGTATCAAACCACAATGATACAAGCTGACGTGCAACTCCGAGTAGTGCACAATAAAAAAAGTCTGGGACAAAGCCATGCACTAAGTCAAAATGATTCACTTTGGAAAGCATACTGGGACCCTTTACACCACATTGGGGGATTCTTGTTTCCAATGCTTTTACGGCGTACAGTTCCATTTCAGAATGGGTTCGCTCTTTTTGTTCCTCATCAAATGGATATGCCCTAGCAAAGCCTTTACCACGGACAACTTGAACCCCTGAAAAGTCAAGGCAAATAAGCAATGCTTAAGCTAATGCTGGATTAATCATACTCTCGATCGGAGTAATTCTTTCAATGGTATGATTGCGTGTGGTTTATGCTTTATTCGGAAGTTTAGCATCGTCAAAAATTATTCCGCTTGTTGTTCTAGGCATTCTGTGTAGGTTTTTTAATGGATTCATATCACGCATTGACAATAACTTCAAACCACTGCGATCAGATTGAGGTTTCCTCTATGAAGGATTTTTCCAAAAATCTTGCATTTCTAGCCTGCATTTTGAAATCACGTGACTAATATGAAATGAAAACAATGCAACGATATCTCCGGCCTGGCTAAGACTTCTGCTGAATCAGAATGCTTGACGCACGAATCTTATTTAAAACTAATATCGTGGATCGTACTAAATAGATCGCTATGTACATACCTGCATGAAGACACCAGTCACAGCCACAAACTCCATTGAACTGCTTGGTATTTTTCAACTTCGGTCTTGCAGGGGCATCTGCTGTACATATAGGCGCAAACACACGAATCTTCTGTCCATTGAACATAAATCCTACAACACGAATTGTCCGTAAAGAAAAAGGTTTGAATGTATAATATTTGAGACAAGGAGGTGCTATTTGAAATGAAAGAGGGCATTGTATGCAACCATCATTATAATGTTTAGTTTTTCTTGTGTAGTTAAATGATTTCCAGCTATTTTTTCTTAAGTTTTGGGTTTTTAGTCTCATGACAAATTTATTTCAAACAACTTCATTTGAACTGTGCCAAATGTTTTAATGAGAAAATTGAGTTCGATTATAATGAAGTCTCAAAAAGATCATATACACTATACACATGTGCCACCTTAAAGTATTCAACAAATTAAATTAATTTATTCAAGCTTATTACCTTGGGTTGCCAAATGCTCTATTTCCTCAACAAATGGGTGCAGAAGAAGATCCATGTTCAGTGGACATGATGAAAACCAAAGTCCTGGCATAATTATGTTGCTTCTTCGTAGGTGAATTGGCAGTTCCAAAACGGTGCACTGAATTGGCCAAAGATCCTTATTCGATGACTTGTTTAATTGACAAGGAAATCAAGTCATACAAAAACTAACACTAATTAGTAGAATCTTACTTGTATACTATTGCAAATGCTGTGATTTGATTGGCTACTCTACGAACTCGCTATCTATCCCTCGATAGATAGAGATATCTTGTCTATCATTTGACTGGGATTGTAGGTTTTTGCCACAGTAGGATATCTTGACCCACCTACAATGAATGAACCATGAAGGATAGTAAACTCACCTGAATACTGGGACGCCATCAGCATTCCAGAGCAGTGATATATCATTGATCCCATAACCATGAACCTCTTTCAGCTGTTTGTAAAGACTGCCATCTGTTGCATCTGTAATATCACCACTATGATCCTTTTCCATTCGGTTAAGGAGGCAATTGGCAAGTGTGTCGTCTTGTAGCATCAACTTCAGTTGAGATTCCAGAGGCCAGTATGAGAAATAACATTTATTTTTTTGGGCATCTTCTATACGTTTTGAGGTTCGACAGGAACACTGAAGGTCTGGGTCACATTGATCACTTGTTCCACCAAAGTAGAACGTGCAATCACCACAGAAATAATGACGGTCAAAAGCTTGGTAGTTGAACTTTTTGTAGAAAAGGTATTTGGACTCTGGCACAACATTAGGTAAGTGCAAGTTCATGATAGTCAGGAAATCATTAACTGCATCATCAGTGAGTTGATGTTTTAATATGAATGACATCAACAACAGCAATGACTGATTGCTGGTTAGATTAGCACCTTCATAGATGGGTTGGTTATATCCAATTAAATTTGTTAAAACTTCTTCATCATTTTCATCACTGCTGCTTTCATTGTCACTTTGTAAAAAGGTGCTGTGACTGCTTTCATCGCTGTAATCACTGTCGTTAAGATACTCATCGTCCGAGGCTACGTCAGAATTTAGGTAAAAAGGAGCTGGTTCCAATCCACCTTCTCCACCTGATGAATAGTCAAATTGTGTGACTGTCTCATTTTCACTTATGTCTGTTGTTGCAGTTTCTACATGATTGTTGTTGTTAATATTTCCTCCATTCTCCAATTCTGCATGCTGTTTACTTCTCCAACATGTAGTCCTTGGAATTTTAGCAGTATCACCCCACAAATACTCTTTGTATCTTCTTTTCGACATTATGCCAATTCAGCGATCGTTTTGAATTAATAACATCCTATCACATAAAAAATAGATATTACAATCTAACTCATATACAGTATAATTATGACACTCATTTTCAGTGCTGGTTGTTCAATGTGGTCGACATTGGCAATTAACATTGTTGATGATTACGCAGCAGCATAATCTCTTGTATGATCCCTGACAATGACTTACTGGCAATTAGCTGTATATCAGAACTAGCCATTAAGTAAAAGTGCAGATGTAGGATAACTTAACTCAACTATTAATAATTCAAATTATTACATTTGCAACCGTTAAGACTAATTGTTTTTAGTGGTTTAGCTGAGGTCATCTCTCAGACTTTTTTATTACAAAATGTTATACAAAAAGTCACGTCCTCTACTTGGAAATATCTTGGAAAAATCAATTTCTATAATTCATATGTAAATACTCATATACTCATTTAGCACTAGGTTTCGATTTACACAAATATTTTACCGGCATCCTTTGGACATTCACAATACATACCTGGTTCTGGCTACACAACGGGTACATAAGGCCAGAACTACTTTGAGTGTGCTCTCCCGGGTGAAAAAAATTGTGAATATTTACCCAAAGTTTGGGACTGGAGGGGGTGGGCTAATATTCATATATTCATGTTCACAAACACAAAACATTACTTCAATTTCATGAGAAATTATTAATTCAGGACACAATATGAACATTAGCACCTCACCACAACCCCTGATTGTCAAATGCACATGTTTTTCAATAGTAACCTATACATATACCAAGGAAATAGTAGATTTCACATCCAACTTCTGCAGCCAAACTTCAACAGATGCTGGCACATGGACATCTTATATTTCCTTTTAAACATATTTTTATTATATTGGACACGAACATTTTGCACCAAATCATATATTATTTAGCTTGTATCAATACAGTCCAAACCCAAATTTTAATAGATATTGTACTACATGCCAATGAATAGCCTATTGTCTGTTGACAAAAATAGAATTTATATACAGAAAGAGGGCATGATAACGACCAGTTTTTACAATATTTATACACGGTGTAATAATAAACTTTAACATACCTTGCTTTACTCAATGCAAATAATCCATTACAATCACTGAATTATCCACAGATCTCTCAGAATTTTCATTTCTAGCTTGTCTCGGCAATATGGCGGCAGTGTTTAATCACTGTATTTAATAATCTTTAATGCGCACGCAATGGAGTATGGGGGAACTATCGTCCCGAATCGAAATGTGCATATCCGATGACTGCCTTTTATGGGCATGCCCGGCTAATTTTCTGGCGGTACGATACGATACGACACTCCAACACGACACGACACTCCAACACGACACGACACTCCAACACGACGAACAGAAGTATTCCCTTGGCGGCCATTTCAAAATACAAACAGGAGTGTTTTATAAACGTCGATAATTAAACGAATATAATGGCTTATGCTTTGGTCAATTTCTACGAAGAAGATGCTTGGGATGTCATTCCGTATTCAGATATTGTCTTTACTGATGAGTATAAAGAAAATGAAGTTGATGAGGGAACAAATTTCCCGCAGAGATTGTAAAGATATCAGGTTTGAAATTAAATCTATTTGTTCTTTATAGTTTGAACGTTTGCTCAGGACATTGCATGTCTTAGAATAAAATATTTTGTATGTGTGCTAATGTGCTTTTATACGCTTGTGTTATTAATGATGAGATCCTACAATGCATGCTACTTTATTCATGCTTGGATTTTCCTCGAAAAGTAGGAATTTAGTTACAATAATCGCGCAACTAATAGCTTTGTTCGTTAAATGTATATAACTGAATTTTCGACGATATATTGTGTAGGATGGGCTTTTAAAATTATGGATTGCAATCCATTACACATATGTCTCCTGGGCAAGCTGGGGCATAGCGCAGAGAGGTTGCGGGCTATTCTTGTGAATAGGGACGCTAAAATTTCTGGGATATGTTGGCCAAACTATTTTTATGGAGGCTGGTTAAGACTGTGTTTAAAAATACACAAATTATTAAAAATTGACTGAATCTCAATATATGGAGTCCACAATGTGAATCCCCCGCCATCTCCCGGCCGTATATTCCCCGATATGTTCACCAGTGTTGTGAAAGCAAATGTCTTCCCTGATAACCAGGGAACTGGGAAATGGTGAAAACACAGTGATTGTCCTCAGTTAACTTTGGATATACCCGAGGTGAGGGAAAGGAGGGGGGGGGCTCAAATGACTGATGTATAATATAACAGGTGAAAAATTTGGGATGGAATTGATTATGGTTGTCTGTCTGTCAGAGTCTTGCAAAAGCAGAATTAGAAAGTGTGGTGATTTCATTGTTGCTCATTTATTGAACTAGTTGCATGTATTGTGTGTTAGTTTATTGATTTAAAGTGATATTTAGAAAAAATGCAAATATGACATTTGAAATATAAATAATAATGGGAGCTGCTATTGATATGTTCTGTTTTATACAGTAAATCACTCATCTAACACACTCAAGGTCATTATTTGTTGTTATTGATTGTTGTTAATTGTAACTCTTATGTAACAACGGATGACAAAGACTGGTTGCTCAAATACCTGAGAGAAGATGGTTCTCCTGTTAAAACAGGAAAAGGTTCCCACAAACGTAAATTGAATCCAAAGAATGTAATAAGTGAAAGTGAGAGCGACACAGAAAAACAGGTAAGAATTATTATGGTAAAGGTTATGTTTCCATTTAGAATTTGAAATGTTGGGAAATTGTAATTGCCTGTATACAAAGAAAACCTATTCAACTCATATGCATCAACAGTTAATGTTAGCGTGTTATATACTATTGAACTATTTAGAATTCAAACTAATGAGAAATGCAATGATGTGCAAGGTTTACATTCTTCTCTAGTAATTTTAATCTTGTCAAATTTGCAGCCAGATCCAGTTAGAACAAAGAGGCAGAAAATTGCATCGAAAAATGCTGAACAATCGAAACGGTCAACCAATCTGGCTAGGATGATAAAGGAAAGATATAGGAAGGTTTGTTTTGGTCCTAATTTAATTAGGGTAGCATAGTGTGATGAGTGTGTGTAAATAAATATATACTAGTTTAGCTTTGTGGAAACATGTAAATAATATACATGTGTTTAGGTGGTGTTATTTCCACAAAACCAAACTGGTATTGTGTTTGCCATGGAAATGTACAAGGAACTTAATAAGTATATAGTTTATAAAACAACAATTTATAAAACATTTCTGAGGTTTCAGTCTCTTTCTCAAGCCATCTTCAGAATAATGGACCAAAAGCTCAAAACGGATCAAAACCCACAAAATTATTCGTTAATTCTATTACTAGTAAAATGTATAATACGACTGTGCTAAAACAATGGCTGAAATAACATGGTTTTAAATAAGATAATCACATCATGGTTTTATTGGATTACAAATATAGTATTTAGTATGATATTTTTAATCGAAAAAACTCCAACTTTCTTACCCTTTGTTTTTTGACCAAACCTTTTGAGATTTTTGGTAAATTATTCAAAAATAATATAGTTCTTGGTTGGTTGGACAAAACACCTGAATGTTTGTGATCTGATTGTGATCTCCAACTTATCAAGTTTGAAGTGCTAATCAGTTTTTAGGATATAGAGGCTTAGGAGCAAGGTGGTGAAACCAATTGCCTTTCACCTCTGAGGTTACAGGTCTTCTCAATGTCACTTGAACCCAGTCCTACTGTGAAAAAGAGTATACTAAGTCAATGCTCTAAAAATCTTTAAAAATTTAGGAAAGTGGACCACAAGTTTTTAATAGTGACCATGAATGTGATGACGATTGCAAACATGTTAAAGAAAATAAAACACTTCTGGTAACAATTGCACATCTGAAAAGTGAAAATGAAAGGCTTCGACAACAAATTGAAAGCAGTGATGGTAAGCATTTATGAATTAAAAAGTCGTTGGAAATACACAATATCTGATAAGTCTGATTCTTGATCATATTGAAACGCAATGCATAGATTTTCCTAGTAGTACTGTATATGACTATAATTTTGTCAATGTGTCAAAAATAATTGTTAGCTGTTTTTGACCAGTCAGTTCTTTTTGTCCATTCTTTCATCAGCATTTCATCAGCAGCAGCATTGTAATTTGGTATTTTATGCTTTTGGCCCTGCCTTTGATTGTTATGCATAAACTATTATTTTTTCATTGTTAGACCTCAAAGTTTTAATCAGAAAGCTCAGTAAATGTGTGGCTTCCATAGAAAGCTTTTCTGACCAACCACAAAAATTTGGTCTACCTCAGCTCTCATCTGCAAGGTCGTCACCTCTGACCATTGATCGTGGTAGGTCGTCTCCTGTGTCAAACTTATCTGCCAGATATTCACCTACATTGACAGCTGGTTTATCAGCGTTTCCTGTGGAAGAATCAAACCTAATGCCAAATTGGGAAGACAAAGAAACAGTGGGACAGGGTGGGAATGTGGATGTGGAGGAAGACATAAATGAAGAAGAAACTGAATTGGCTAGTATGACTACGGATAAGGTAAGTGATGTAGTGATGTTAGGGCCATAGTAAAAGCTTGACTTTAAATTCTCTACTAGGTTTAAGTGAAAATCAAGTCCAGGGGTGGATCCAGCAGTGTTTTTTTAGGGGGGTACCGGGTGAGTCGAGTGGCGAGGGCGCAAGGCCCCTAGGGGGGGGTCCGAGGCATTCCCCCTGAAAACTTTTAAAATTAGAACCCCAGAAATACCATTTTCTGCGATTTGAGCATTGAATTATGAGCTTCAGCTTGACTTAAAAAAGGAAAAACCTAAATATCCTGTGTAATTTTCATGTAAGCCTGGCCACAAAATGACTGGACAAATACAGCACACTTACATGAAGTACATGCAATACTTAAAAGTTAAAATGGCGACGAATGTGGATTTAATATAAAACAAGACGCTCTATGGAGCGTTTACTCGCTGGGGCTTGTACTGAAATGATTATGTGAGATATTGATCTGAGCACAGTTTCTATTTACTACGATCTGAGATACTTCAATATTCAGATTTCAGAACAAAATGATTGTCAGGAGTAATAAACATAAACTGGCTAATGATCTGTCCTCTGGCACAACTTGCTTGATTTTCGTAAATAGGCTATTTTTTAATGACAAGCCTCGACGAGTGGCCTTATAATATAAAACGATTTCTTTGTTTATATTTGAGTGTTTTTGATTGGTGTTTAACTGTCTTTTAATTTCTCTTTTCAATATTGAATACTTATAATGATGGGCATTTACTGAGATTATAGTAATACTGATTTTTTGCACCCCCCTTGCACCCCTGTTGACCAAGGCCAACAGGGGTGCGCACCCCTCCCCTAAATCCACCCCTGATCAAGTCTGTTGCCTTACCTACTGTCGCGTAATGTTCATAAATGTACCTAAAAAGATCTTTTCATGAAAAAGTTTCCTGAAAGCAATTAATCTGTTGTTTCATTGAAAGGTTGTTCTGGTACCAGGCTTGTCTATTTCAAAAAGTGTGCTGCAAAGAATAAAGAAGAAGAAAGTGGGCTCATTTGTGGCAAACCTAATGGGAGCAACCCTGACAAGGGAATATATGGCAACACACAGCTATAAAGGACAGAAAGGGAAAAACGGGCAAACAAAACCCAAGCTTGATCCAGACTACACAGCTTCCCTTATAAGTAAGTTTATCATTTCACATATCGTTCTCGCTGCATGACCTTGGACATAAGAAACCAATCGCACTTTTTTCGCACCTTCATAATGCCTCCTTTTTATGTGTTTTGTGTAGAATATGCCAAAAGTATGAAATATACTGAAATTCAGCGACCGGTTATCGACGAAGATATTGTTAAAGCTATAAAGTTTAAATTAAACAATGAAGAACAGGCATTTAAAAAACAGCATGATGAACAACCACAATAAATGGATTACCAATGGATAGGATTATATAACAAGAACTTTTAACATTAGGATATTTTAATGTACTGTTCTTGTATTGAATGTTCATTATTATTTTATTAAGAGAGCTGTATTTGTATGTGGATATCTGTGTCCTAGCTTAGAGCATTTATTTTGATTGATAGCATTACAAAAGGAGCTATGGATTTGTCTCAACATCAAAATATAGTTCTTAAAACTATAGTACCACTCGAGACAATAGTTCCCAAACTATAGTTTTTCGAATTATATTTAAAAAAACTACAGTTTCTAAAACTATAGTTCAATATTAAAAACTAAAGTTCTATTGAAAGTTTCTATAACTATAGATTACCAGTAAAACTATAGTTTTTTTAACTATAGTTTTAAAAACTGTAGCATTTTGGAACAAAACTGCAGTTGCTAAAACTATAGTTTGCTAGTAAAACTATAGTTCTTAATACAATAGTTTTGTTCCAAAATGCTACAGTTTTTTAAACTATAGTTTTTACCTTGAAAAACTATATTTAGGCTCCTATATATTCATTTCAAGACACTGGTGTAAATATATTATGGGATCTTTCACTTCCTACTTGCTGAAGAATACAAATATACCTTCATATAAACAGACCTTTTTATGTGCTAAAAATTTTGGTAATGTTTTTTGACAATGTCAATGTTTGTTTATAAATATATTCACTGGTACAACTTTGATTAGGAAAATATTGATTCTATTTCTAGATACCCGAAGATGCGAGTTCGAATCCCGCTCGAGACAACGAATTTTTCTTTGTTCTCTGCAGTGTCAGATTAATATGAATTTGGGTAAGATTAATTTTCAAAGTAAATATTTTGGTGCAGCAAAAATCCAGAATAACACAATGTTACAAATAGATACAATATGCAAAATTACTGGTACATGTATTACTTGCTGATGTCATAGTTCATGACAGTCTCACATACCAGTACAACACCACCAGTGTTCACACATCAATAAAGTAAAATGTGATTTTATGAGTTAACAAATATTTGGCATCATGCCTTTGTTAACACATTAAACTAATACCTGTTTTACTTGCAGTCTAAAGCCTCTTTCACACGACCAAATTTTTTTTGACAATGTAAATTAGGAATTTTTGACAAATTTGTTGAAAATTCTTAATGTACACGGTTAAAAAAAACCTGACCCATTAAATTTGTCAAAGGAAATTTGCTTGTGTGAAAGGGGCTTAATGCCAAATGTGCAAGACTCTTTTTTTTGACAAACAGAGGATGTATAGATGCATGCTTGTTCAAATTGTTCTGAGCTTTCTAGATTTATTCTCATGAATAAATCAAGGGTTCAGTGAAACTCTTAACATCTATTTTTAACAATATTCACACAAATATACATATAAATGTCTGTCTAGTGTCTATTGATATAAGTTTACTTTTTTTTCTGTTTCTTTTATGCACTAGTTCGTTGCTGACTGTGTACCATTTATCTCTTGTATAACGACCACAAACATTACCTCTAACCACTGGTGCAATATCCCTTTGTGCGGCAATGGTAAGATTGTTGTAGCCAAACTGTTGAGCTGTGGGATTGTCTGACCGTCCACCATTTTCTTTTTGGTGGCTAAAGTAATCTTCAACTACATCCTGTAAAAATCTCTCACTCAGGACATATTGAAAGCCCTGAGCAAGGAGGAATTGAATGGCCTTGATGTGGGAGTGGACTGAGATTTTAAAACCCTCATAGGGTTTGGGTGGAAATAAACATCTTCTCTTGGTCATTGCTGGAATACTTTCCTTCTCTTGTAGCAATAAAGTTTTTCCAATTGTCAGCGCAATCAAGGAACACATCTTTCAACCAATTAAATCGCTCATCATCTTGGTGTATGGTTTGATCAACTGATTTCTTTTACCGACATGCTTCGTCATTGACGTCACATTTATGAAGTCAAAGAAATCATTGATCATCATGCAGAACTTTGCAGTTCCCATAACATCGTCCTCTCCACTTTATAGCAGAGCGATAGCTACAGATTTGCTCAAGACCTGGTTAGCCGGTTTCACCTAAAAAATTAGAAAACACTAATTTTATAGCTTAAAGAATGCAGTTAACTATTTGACTTCCCCCTTAGGGACCAGATATTTATTAAAGGGGGGGGGGGGGCTTGTGCAAACAGGGGGAGGGTCATTATTTTTTGTGTAACCCAAAAGGGGGCTTGTGTTTTTCCTGCTACATTCTTTGGGGAGGGGGTTTTTAAAATTATGCAAATGAAAATGTAAATGCCCAGCCCCTCCTTCCCCCCTTTAATAAATGTCCTGTCCCTTAACAGCTAAAGGTTTTCCCTAGACCAGTAAAGTGTCTGGTAGCTTCATGTTTAGGCATTGAATGAGAAAAAAAATAGAAAGGATTACACCACATTATAAATCATATATCCGCATTCAATGTGTTTTGGTGATGTTCAGTCTTCCTGAAGTTGTACATAGTAAAGATTTACATAATACATATATAAGATATAACAAAGCATTTATATGTGGATATACAATATTAATAAACTTATCATTATTACCTTCATCTTGCTACATGAAGTGAGCACAACATGATCCAATGTCAGCTTTGGAAGGGTGTGTAGTGCAAACTCCTGCAATGTGCCTCCACAGGAGATAATGTCCATCATTCCACATGTAACGGATGTGTGAACCAGATCCTGAGTTATAAGTAAATGTAAAAGTAAGCCGACTGTGCTTCGCTGAATAAACCATGCTTGATTAGGTAATGAGTGATGAACACATCGCCTCATGTGACCCTCATAAGCAGTGAACAATAACATATTTGTCATGTGATCCAGCTAGCCTAACTATCCCATTTCATTAACTGGGTTCTCATCAAGATCCTCATTATTTAATTTAGTTGACACCCTGAATAATGAAATTGGCAAATTATCTGAATGGCTTAAGATAAATAAATTAACACTAAATCTAGAAAAAAATGTAATATATTTTGTTTGAACCTAGACAAAAAAGACAATATATGCCTGCTGAATTGTTTATTGATAGTATGAAAATTGATCAAGTTCGTGAAACATCTTTTTTGGGAGTGATAAACTCGACATACGAAAGAGCTAAACGTAAAAATTACGAAAACGCGGTCGGAAAACAGAAAAGACCAGTTGAAAACATACATACTGTTTAGGTTTCACAAATTTTTTATCATGTACATAACACTTGGTGATTTTGCCGTGGAAGAACGTCAAAACACAACTTTTCGTGTGGCCTATATTTCAAAACATTGGTCGCGAAGCTCCACACTGATCTATGTAGATCTGTCCTGCAACTGTAGGGAGCCACCTTAATGCCCAATTGCTTGGCCCCAAAAGAAGGAGAGCCAAGCGTCTTTGAATTTCTTCTTGTCAAACAAAATTAAGACAATTTTCCTTATGGTTTCAAGGCCCAAAATTTTTATTTCTTTACCTGATGACATTATTTCTGCTTCAACAAAAAATAATTTTAAGGTAAAGTTATGATTGTGTGCTTTTTTTTAAATATTAACATATATTCCACATGTGCGTAATTGAGGGCATTCATATAAAATAAGCTTTCAGAGTTTGTACTTTGGACTTCCTTGCCATTTAGTATTGTTTTCTTTGTGTATGTTATTTTATGTTACATGTTACATTTGTAAATATTTATTATTATTACTATTAGTATTGTAATTTAAATCATCATAATACATGAACTGTAGAAGTTTGCACCCATGTCTGACATGACTACTATAACATAACTGATTCCATTAGTTAATCAGTTGCTTCTCAACGTGAGCTGCCAATGCTGCACCTGATGGATTCTTCAAATCTTTTTCTGTCAATGATTTCTTTTTAATTTTTACAAGCTTGTTGCTTAACCTTCAGATGGTTTTGTTCTTGGAGCGAAGAAGTTTCTTGGTGTGTTACTTGACAGGCTTTTATCAGTTTGGGCACTTAAATCGTTTGTGCTTGTCATGGGCTGGCTATCATAGTCTGCAAACGATTATGTAATTGTAATTTTTTTTCTGTGGCAAAAAAAATGTTTGTATTCTGAACTTCGTTATCTTGTCATACAGTTTTTTTTAAACTTTGTTACTGAATTTCAAGTCCTGTATCTGCTGTACTAATTGTCAAATACTATTTAATTCAGCATCTACACTGGGAACTGCATCGCTGTCTCTAAATGGTACTAATATCGTCTTCATAATCCATATCCTCCAAGGTGCATCAGTAAAAAGTAGACCCTTTGAAGCATCTGCAATTAAAATAAGCTGCAATCTGTTTTAGCATTAATTTGACAGCTTGGAATGTTTCAAACAAAAAGCACAATGTTTTTTTACACAAGGGAAATTAATAATAGGTCCCAAAATTTTAAGTGTGTAAGATCTCCTTTTCTAATATTAGTTTGAAGCATTCATAACTGTCAAATTAATACAGCAGATTGTGGCTAATCTGAATTTGTGGCTACTTAAAATGGTCTACTTTTTTAAACACGCTATATATTAAATGCTACCAATGAGTCAGGGGTGACTGTTATTTCATATAAAATGTGTCACATATGTTTACTGTGTTAATAATACTCTTAAAGTAATCATAGTACTGTATCATGTTACAGTGATTTCCTTTAATAGTCCAGGAGCTACTAACTATCTTTACTACCTATTTTCCTCAGAAATACTGACTTGCTGTATGCGTTGAAATTTTGATTGTTCAGCTGGTCTGGTTTTGGCTCCTGTTGCCTCCAGGCATTTACATATCCCAGATTAGGACATTTATTACACCTCATAAACCTCAAGGTTGTGGATATTTTACATGTGGGATTTTGCTGTAGGAAAGGGAATATGGAAAGGCAAACAAAAAAATACGGTTTTGTCACATGGTCAGACCCCCAAGAAGGAGCTCCAAACTTTGTGTGATTATTGTCTATATTACAGCAAACTAATTTCATTAAAGCATACCAAATATTCAAGTCTCTTCATGAGGTCAGAACATGTTTTATCACAGATGTGAATGTACAACTTATTTCCTCCTACATTAAAGAGTGATTGTCAACCACAATGCAGTGCGTGCTTGTGTTTGTTTGCGTCTACGTTAGCCTGCAAACAGGCACTATGGGTGAGGTAGACAACAGTACTTCTGGAAAGGTTAAGAGTCACATGTGCTTACATTTTTTAACTTACCGTTGCATTTTTTTTAAAAAATGTTGGATAAATCTTCAGATGAAGATTTAGATGAAGAGCGGTATGATCCAGAGGACAATTTAAATGCTTATGACTCACCTGTTTACCAACAGCCAGATACTATTAATGTTAATGAGAATGTCGAGCATTGCAAACAAACAGATGTTGCTGGCATTGTTTATCCTGGCAAAACACAAGTGAGTGCAGTGCATAATAAATATTTATATTGTAGTGTCACGTTTTTAACTACTAGTGTCAATAATTTAACATTATGCCCTTATGAGTCTGCTGTTGTAAAAACACATGCAGTAAAGGTAGTGGGAGGAAAAAGAAGGGTTGTCCTTGTTGCGAAGAAGGATTGCAATGTACAGAACTTTGTTCACATGGGACGAAGAAAGTTTTATGCAAAAACAAGGCACACGACGGTCCATCGACACATCATGATCCAAGCACAGGTCTTAATGCTTTTGAGCGACATGGACTTGCTGTTGACAAGGCAAAGAGAGAAATATCAGTAAGTCATATCTCCTGAGAGTTTATGAACATATTTTGGTCGTTGCATTTTGGTCTTCACAGTTGTAAAAGCTCAGTGCTCAGTATGTCGATAGTTTCGTCTATTATGTGGCAAACATGGAATTCAATGGTACTGTTGCCCCATGGCCCCCATAACCCCATCAAAGAAAACCTTCATTTAATCAGGGTAAATCCCATCAGTGCTATAGTTAGCACGGTTATCAACGGGAGCCCTGGAAAAGGCTATATACATACATATACACATGTATATGTATATGTATATGCATATGCATATATATGTATATTGTTTTTCTGGGCTTTCCCAGAGACTTCGATGCTCAGACGTTGTACGGCTATTTCTCCTTTTTGTATAATTACATCTCTGCTATTCAGTCCTTTGCAAGTTGGTAATGCTTTGCCTTTTTTTAACCTTTTTTCTTTCATTTTCTGTTTGTAAGCCTCCCACGTGTTATTAGCCACCATCTTGTGCGCGAATCCCATGAGCCACACACTCCTGGCTAGCGGTCAAACAATTGCACCAATGCATGATGGTCTATGGCAGTTCCCGGCTACAGGAACATTTTATTTTGATTTTACTTTAGTTTGATATTTATTTTATTTTGTTTTTAAATTTATTTTAACTTCATTTTATTTTCACCTTGTTTTGTTTTTTAAATTATTTATACTATTTTTCATTTTATTTTAAAAATAAAAAAAAATAATTTGAAATTCGTTATGGCAGTTCTCGGCCACCATACAATGCAGTACCCTCATATAATGCATGTGGCCTTAATAACATAACATTAAACATATGAAAATATCAAATATTCTTCTTGCAATCTTGAAACTTGGCGTCTAGGTAATGAAGAAAATGAATAAAATTAGGTGATTGATCAGGTGGGTTGGGTAATGCTGATGATAACCTAATCATGGCGCTGGAGGATCCACTTATGCACAAGCAAGATACCATCTTGTCCCAATTTTCTGGCAATGCTTTAGGTATATGCAAATCTAAACCACTAAGTTAATTTTAACTTTGAGACATCCATCTTATATTTGTTATTGTAATTCTCAGGTTGGAAAATAACATATCTAACATAATGTTTCTAACTTATTGTTAACATATTTGGCAAAATCTACATTAAATTAGTCCAGGAAATCCAACTCCCATAAATTACCTGCACAGGTGATACCTACCTTCACTCTCCACCTGGACTAGGAGGCAAATACCCTAATATCCAGTAACAATTTAGAAGCCATTTTTTATCTTGCTGGATCTCGCTTGAAATCTCTAAAACGATGGAGAATGTCACTAGTGTTGCTCATTGGTTTGTCTTTGAGAGAGTTCAAGCTTCTTGAAATGGTACAAAGCTGGACTTAGTGTTCTTGGTGTTCTGGATGCCATGTACAGCCGCTATAAGCAGTTTAAAGATGTATTTTGCTATTGCAGGACTAAATTTACTGCTGACTCATGTGGCTTTCTTTTTTGTGTTAAGCGAAGTGAAGAAGGTTCCAACAGGTGTGTTTTGGAGGGTGTAGTTTTGTCCCATTGGAACGATTTCTTGCAGGATGTTGAAGACAATGCTGAAGCAGAGCTTCACTTTTCTGACATACTTTTCTTTGTCAGTGGTTGCAAAGATTTCTCCCCTCTGGCTTTGACATTGGAGTTGGCTTTTCTTCTTGAGACTGAAGAAGATGGTTCACGGCCTAGGTTCCCAAAGGCTAATACTTGTTCTTGTGAGTTGTACTTGCCTGTTACCCAGTGCTGTAGAACTGCAATTTCTAGAGGGGAGGCTCTCTTCAGTGACTAAAGTATTATAGAATCATGAAATATTGGAGACCTTAAGCAAGCGACGGTTTTGAGAACACGGACGTTAACCAGACGTAGATTCACCTTTTTAACCAATCATGGCTCTGCTTTTTGTGTTTATCATGCACGTCCGTGTTGTCAAAAACTCGCTTGCTTAAGCTCCCTAAGCAAACAGTGTCTATACCAATTACCGAATTGTTCAGTCTAATTTTGTTTGGTTTTTTTTTACTGAAACATCAATATATTAACATGAAGAGTTGCCTGTTTTCAGGGCTTTTTATTTTTGAAATAGACCCTTTAACTGAGGAATATATTGTTTGTAAAAAGTAGAGGGGGGGCTCAGCCCCCCTTGAAATTGTAGAGGGGGGCTCATCCCCCCTGCACCCCCCCCCTCTTCTACAGCCCTGCTGTTACCCATGGCACATATGCTGACTTCAAAAACCATATGGCACTGGCTTTTTCCAACACCAAAGGTTTTGGTTATGCATAATTGCTTTGTATAATTGTTTGCATGCCAGCCAAATTTACAGCACATGTAATTTAGGTTCTAGTATTTGTGTTATTTCATTCGTTAAGTTGGTTAATTGAGTCCTTTGACTACATCTCTAGCAACTGGTTGGCCACGCTAAAAATCCTAAGTATTGCAATTATAAGATGTTTAACTTTTCGGCAAGGTGTTCTTACGTGTTGCAGACCTAAAAGAATGGAATAGAAGCAAAAAAATGTTCAATTTCGGTATTTCAGTGAGCAAAAAAGGCAGCTTCAATTTTCAGTGCCAATAATCAAATAATGCACTTCAAATCATTAATAAAATGACAAGAAAACCATTTCTCACATCCCAGCAAATCAACACAAATGTCTTTGAAATAAGTAGTTTTTTGCAATTAACATTCTAATGGGAAACGTTAAATGTCCTATAATATGTTTGTATCGGCAAATAGCTACTTCTATTGATCTTGTCACTGATGCAATGCCAGTAAATAGGTTCTTTAAGATTCGGAAGAATATCCATTGTGTGGCAGACAAAGAACCTTCTGGAAGATCCAACCAGTCGTTGAATCTGTTCGAAATGTGTGCTTTTCTTTGCCCCATAAAGAATATTGCTCCATTTACGAACAAATGATATCATTCACAGGGCAGTTAATTGCTTAAAATCTATTACTCTTAGAAGTGTGCCACGAATATTACAGGAATATGCCAGAAAATAATTACCTGCAAAGAGTAATGGGCATTAACATACATACTTAAAAATATGCATACAGTATTTAAGTCACAATGTGCATGATTGTGTACATCCTATGGCTGCATTTGATCACTGTTTCGCGTAGTGTAACGCTCAGAACATAACAACGATTAATTTTGCATTCCGGCAGATGGTCACGAGGAGAAGCCGACTTTGGGCAGCCATATTGTTGTGTTTTGATATACTGCAGATTTGAAAGCGTTCGCTGAACACGAACGACCTAGTTGTATTCATATTCCTATGCTGATTTCACACAAATCATCTAGTTAGAAGATAGATCACAGTAAGTTTTAAAACTGTTAAATGTTTTTAGTGTATTGTAGTATATGGAACATTTATGTAGCTTTTTGGTTTTTGTATTGTTGCTTTACGTATTCGAATCTGGTAAATATACTCGTTTGAATGTGGTCTTTTGTGTTGATACTTATTTACGGATTAAATATCTAAGTGTGTGAAACATTCGAATACTGATCTAACAAATTTTGCGAAAATTAACTCTGAGTATGTCAGAGTCAAAGGCAAAGAAAGCTCAAACCAGTGCTAAAGGGAAATTTATCTGTGCGAATAATAGTCGGAATCATGCGTTAAAAGAGAATGCACCGACCAAAACAGTGTGTAATCGATTCAAGGAGTTTCCAAAGCCCCGGAAAGAGGTAAAGGCAAACATGAGGAATATATTAATGAATTAAACGAGTGTGAGTCTGAAGACAAGTGGATGGCAGAGCTTAGCCAAATGTTTGATGAAACTGAGATCAAGACTGATAAATATTTGGAAGATATACACAGGAGTGATCAGAACGTGATTGATCAGAAAACGAAAGAAAAACTGGAGATGGAAGAGCATCAACAAGGATAAATTAGGTTGAAGAATGTTAAAGAATTGTTTATTAAATGGAGAAGGAATGAAATTCTATACCTCTGTAGATACAACCCAGAAGTTACTCAGAACAGGGACTGAGACCAACCCCAACCATGTTGCAAAGGCACTGGGTAGTGCTTTGGCAAGGTTGAAAGAGATTATAATTAAATGTGAGAAAGCACAAGAAGCCTATGTAAGTGCCATGACTGGCAGTGCTACAAGCAAGTTGGATTGTGGAGATTTTTAAAGTATATAATGGGATTTGCAATGAATGCAAACTCTTCATCAGTATGCATGAAAAAAGAGAGGTTAAGTCAACAAGCACCCCTATTCCCACTGAAAGTAGCAGCATTGGGCTAGAAAAAATGAAGTTTGAGCCATTCTCAGGGGAATTGAGAAAATACCCTAGATTTAAGGAAGAATTCATCAAACATGTTAAACCAAGTTACAAACCTCACGAAGAAGCCTTTGTCTTGAAGCCGTATTTCACCCCAAATATTGAAGAAGATGTCGATAGCCTTAGGGATGATTCTACAGAGATATGGAGGTGACTTGACAAAGTATAATGACAGGAGCAAACTAGTGGACTCCATAATGGCAGAAATAAAGCAACTTCCAAATGATAGTGAAGACCCTAGTGAGATATCGTACATCGAACGAGCCCATCGAGACTTGAAAACCGTGGGACTAGAGAGGGAGACTAACAACTCAACCATTGTAAGCATGATAGAGCAGAAGCTTCCAACAGAGATAGAGAAGGAATGGATCAAGATTGTCACTGGGGAGAACCGAAGTGAATTAAGCATGAATAAGTTTCCTGCTCTCCTGAAATTATTACTGCAATTCAAAGAAAGAACAGAATATCGGTCTGCGAGCCTCCCAGTAAGATTGACCGTGAAAAGTGGCGTAAATACCATAAACGAAGGTGGTGTCAAGAAAGAAGATCCCTACCGCGAAACGGACAAACGTGTGTGGTGGTGGCTCCATCCAGACAGCAAGGATCACTCAAAAATAGGCCACTGCAGAAAAGGTTGAGTTGGTCCGAGAGCATAAATCTTGCTTTTCCTGCCTATTTCAGGGGCACACCTCCAGAGTTTGTAAGAGAAACTTCAAGTGCAAAGAAGAAGGCTGTGGTATGTCTCATTATCAGCTCTTGCATGAAGCCCATGGCTCAGGGATATCAACATCCTATTACAACTCCAAAAAGTAAAGGTTGGCAAGCATGCCGGTGGGCTTGCACAATTGAATGTGCCATGGGATGGTGGTAGCACGCTATTATTTATAACATTCAGACAAGCTCGACAGCTGAAGCTAATTGGTGAGAAGGTTCACATTGAAATTGTGAAAGTTGGAGGCATGGTTGAAGAGTTAGACTCGTTCTGCTACAATGTCACGTTGGTGGACAAGGCAGGATTACCCACCGACATCACCGACATCAAAGCGATGGATATAGACGGTGTAAGAAAGTTGTTTAAGAGTCAAAAAGCTCAAGACGTCGATAGACCTAAGGAAGGAGAAATAGATTGCTTGCCTGGCTACGAGTATGCAGCATTCCATCCAGTCCGCATTCAGGCTATAGTACATTTGCTTCTGCTTCATAACAGGTTTAAGATGGTTATCAGAGGCAAACACCCTAAATTGATAGGAAACATGAAAAGGATTGTCCAGCATGTTATGATATACCATGCTAACGTAAACATCCAGATGGAAGATTTCTACTCGATTGAGAGACTGGGAGTGAGACATGACTCTCAAGGAGGGTATAATCTCGTTGAGGAAAAGCTCGTGTACAAACCTGATTAAAGGAAGTGGGAAGCAGGATACCCATGGATAAAAGATCCGTGAAGTCTACCAGATAACAAAGTCTATGGGCTTGGCATGCTGAAATCTACAGAGAAACGCCTTGAAAGATTTCCCATTATACATGCCAAAGTATATCAATAGCAAATTGAATATGTGGTCAGAAGAGGGGCTGCTGGAAACTCACTAGACAAGACATGGATGATTACTGTGGACCAAAGTTCTATATATACAACATGAAGTCCTTAAACCAGAAAGCAAGAGTACCTCATGCAGAATAGTTTTCAATAGCAGTGCGAATTTCCGAGGTCATATCCTTAACGAGTACTATGCTAAAGGTCCAGACATGTTGAACAACCTTCTAGGTGTTCTGCTTAGATTTCGTGAAAGAGCTGTAGCAATGGTTGGGGACATAGGAAAGATGTTCCATGCAATTGACATATCGATAGTCGACCAAATGACTCACCGTTTTCTCTGGAGAGACTTGGAGAATAACGGGAGCCCGATACCTATGTAATGACATCTGTTAACATGGGGGATCGACCATCTGGTACTATCGTAATGATAGTTCTGCACAAGACAGCTGAAATGAGCAAAAATGAATTCCCACAGGCCTGTCAAACAATAATCTCTAACAGTTACATGGATGACATAAAATAGACAGCATTGACTTGGTAGACAAGGCAAGGAAAGTAATTGGAGAGATTCATGAGGTGCTTGATAAGGGGGGGGTTCAAGATCAATGAGTGTACATCCTCAAGAAGAACACGAGGATGTGCAACAGATGTGGACATTGAATAGAGAGGGCTATTTAGCTGCTCTCCAACTCAAGCGTTACGATCAATACAGGGTGTATCAAAACAAGTTTACAGCTGGAAAAAAGTCGATAAATTAATCAGCGCACAAAGTTTGCAAAAACTTTTGGTGGAAATAAGTGGTTTGATGTCCTGCCGTTTATCTGGCAGTAAAATCATTTGAAATAATAACCATTTTCAGAGTGAAAATTCTGTTACCGAGAAGCACTTTTCAAAGAGCGTGCGCACAAAAGTTAAACATCTAAAACACAATTTGTGTGCCATATTTTAATCCCATGTATTTAAATTGCGTTGTAAATGTGTCATTTTCCCACGCAAGCTATTTGAAAAGTGCTTCTCGATAACAGAATATTCACCCTAAAAATGGTTATTATTTCGAATAATTTTACTGTCAGATAAACCGCTGGACGTCAAACTACTTATTTCCACCAAAGGTTTTTGCAAACTTTGTGCGCTGATTATCGACTTTTTCCGACTGTAAACTTTTTTTGATACACCCTGCAGTACCGAAAGAGTACTTGGAATGGGGTGGGATCCACAGAATGACACATTCGGCCACAAAGTGAAGTTGAATTTTTCGATCAAGAGGAGAAAGGTCCACTTAGAGCCAGATCTTTCCCATGAACAGGTTCCAACCAGTGTTTCAGCGCCGCTAACCAAGATACAAGTTTTACCTCAAGTCAATGGGTTTATGATACTCTGGGCCTAATATCACCCTTCACAGTTAGGGCAAAGATGATGCTTCATAAACTGTGGGGACAAGAGAAGAGACTAGATTGGGATGATGCAATCCCAGACCATCTTAGACATCAGTAGATAACCTTTTTCGAAGAGCTATTCCAACTGGAGAATATCAGCATCCCAAGGTGCATCAAACCTCGCAAATCTATCGAAAAACCGGAATTGATACTCTTCTCCGATGCATCTAACGAAGCATATGGTGCAGTGGCCTACGTTTGTTGGACGTTAACAAATGGAACATTTGCTGCACAACTCATCGCTAGCAAGAACAGGATTGCACCTGTAAAGATCAGAGATATTGTACGTGTTGAATTAGCAAGGGTGGTCCTTAGCAAGAGATTGAGAACATTCATTCAGAAGGAATCTAGGTACACATTCAGCACAGTATATCATATTGTCAACAGCAAGATTGTTAAGGCTATGATCAGTAAAAGTAACTATGGATTCAACACCTATGCTGCCAAGACCGACCCATCTGAATGGTTTTGGACTGCTGGAAGGCTGAACATAGTGCACTGGCTAACTCGGGGAAAATCCCCCTGGGGAATTGGGGCAAGGCACTACGTGGCAAACAGGCCTTGCCTTCCTTCTGCTCCCAGTGGATGACTGGCCAATCTCCTATGAAACAAATATTGAAAATTTACCCGAACGGCACTCGAAAGTCACATTAGCTGTTGAATCTAAAGAAGTCGACAGGCTAGCTTATAGAATCAATATTTCAAGATTCAGTAAAATCAGAATGTCACTAAATACTATGGCCATGATTCTGAACTTGTACAAACGATATAAGAACCAGAACGACACCATGAGAAAATGCAAGATAGGTGAGCTAACAGTATCTGACTTAGAAGATGCAGAGACATTTTGGATCCTGGAGGCTCAAAGTGTGATTTGTAGTGCTGTAAAAGAAGGAAAACTACTTAGATTATGCCCAAGGTACAGAAATGAGATTATCGGCGGAGGCGGTAGGGCTGAACGATGGGTGCAAGCAACATGGAACAAACAAGAATTCATCCTATTGCCACACAACCATCGATTATCTCACTTGATTGCAGAGAGTGAACATGCTAACGGGGGACATCTCGGTGCCTCCTCCACTGTGGCTAAAATCAGATCGTGGTTTTGGATCATCAACGTGCGGAAAATTGTTCAGAGCATTTGCAATAAATGTATCAAATGTTGAAAGAAATTCAAGATGCTTTGTGGCCAAGCAATGAAGAATTTACTAGTAGAGACTGCAGCCGTCACCTCCATTCACAAACGTTGGGGTAGATTTCTTTGGGCCTTTTACAATCACGGGAGAGGTACAGAAATGCACACGAGGGAAATGTTTCGGAGTCATATTTACCTGCTTCGCCTGCCGGGCGATTTACGTTGACATCAACAGTGATTACTCTACTGATAGTTTCCTACAAGTTCTGAGAAGATTTGCAAGTGTAAGAGGTTGGCAATGGAACACAGCTCGTGGCAGCATCTAAGGAATTGAAAGATGTCGTGAAGGGGCTGGAAGAAGCGACTCTCCAACGTTACGGCATGGTCCATGGCACGGATTGGCAATTTACACCCGTGGATGAACAGCATCATGGAAGCCTTGGTCAAGTCCGTAAAGAATGCCCTAAGTGCCAAGGGCACGAGTGTAGCAGCTGTCGGGGGGTTCTATTGCTATGCTCTCCCCAAAAATAGGATCTCTGAAATGACAATAACAAACAGGAAGAATCGAACTTCAACTTTTATTCTATTTCTTAAATTACTGCTATTACTAGTATTCTAGATGTCTGGTACCATCTGTGTGGCAGTTCCTGAAATATAGATAGAGCACTATCTAAATCAAGGGACTCTCCTGATGATTTTGAATACGACACTCTTACAAGCTCATCCAATGTTGATACCTGAAGCTTTGTTCTTAGCTTTGTCTTCACCCTATTCTGAACACTAAATACATGTTCCGCCTATGCATTTGAAGGCATAGTTGCCAAGACCAAGACCATTAGCTTGTACATCTCTGTGGAAAGAGCATTAAAGCAAGAAACCTTTTATTTGTTATAAATTATAACATTAATTCTTACAGCTGTAGCTATAATGCCCACAAACACTTGGATTTTGGAATCATGATGAGAAAAACTTACGTGATACACCAATTTGTTGGCTACATTCCCACCATCAAAAAGTTTAATGAACATTTCATCAGGCTTGTAGAAATGAAACTTTAGTTGCTCATTTTCAATTTGCTCTTCTCCCCTGTTTTGATAGACGTGTCGTTTGAGAAACTCCTCTTCAGCAGCTTCTCTTTCCACCAAAGTCGAATTCGTTTTCCAATTGCTTGGCGTTCGCATAGAAGACATTGAGTCAACAGATCTCACAACAGCAGCTGTATGCTCTTCTTGTGAGCCATCTGTGGATTCGTCAGTATTAAGGCCAATGAATGGTGAAGCATTTAGGTGTTTTAGCATTCTTCTCAGAACAACCTGTAATCGCATATATACAATATACAGAATATATTGCAATTTAAACTTGCAAAATAATAACAAATACGTACTTCACTTAATGAGTGGAGGAGTTGGTTAAATATTTCTGGACTTTCCTCCTTGCAATTCTTTCCTCGATTTAGTTTAATGATGTCCTTGACACCCTGCTCACGTTGAAATTGAAGAAGGCTAGGATATTTGTAGTTAGCAATTTCCTTGCTAGCAATCTAGTAGACTTTTCTCAGTGCTGACTTGTAAGAGCGTGCTTCCTGTTTTTTCAATTTTTCACTGGCTTTAACCATTGTGGATTGCACCGGATCACAGGCCAATGCAATTCTTTCGTGATCATTGCTAGTCATGTGGACAAGAAGAGTTTTTTCCTTTAATTTGTTACAAAAGGAAAATGAATTAAAAATGGGTTTATAATGGTCATATTTTGCATTGTAATAATAGGAGTACCTGAAATTTGTTTTGAAATTTGGAAAACATGTTCCTTTATCTGTCCACACCCCACCTATCTTGCTACTTCGACAGAAGTCACACCACATCGTGTTGTGTTAAACATCATAACGGAGCCAATCCTTGTACTTAGGGTCAGAAAGCCATTTCCCAGGAAACAAGGGGGGGGGGGGTGCTCTTGCCCTTTTTCTTGGCTTTTTAACAATTATAGTTTTTACTTTTTTGGCAATAATTTGTCCTGTTCCACATTGCTGACAGACTTTGCAATCAGAACAAAAAGAAATTTTAGGAAAATGGGAATTGGAACAAAAACGCAACAAATGTCCTTGATAGATTTTACATTTAAGATGCAAGCAATAGCCATAGAGCGGCCTATGCAACTCAACACCTATGATATGCTATGAAAACGTGAAATTTAGACCATACCATATCAGAGTCCACTTCTGAGTTGCCTTGTTGTCATTGTCCCATCGACATCCTCATTTTCCTTTAACTCCTCTCCATCTAATTCATCTTGGTTTAATTCATCTACATCTTTGTTCAGTTCGTCTACTTCGTTTTCAGAATTTCTCGATACTGCACCGAGGCTGGCAATCGCACATGATATATAACGTGTTGCGTTTTAAATTAAACATGCAAATTTATTAGCGTATGCTTTGTGAATAGGCAATACGCAATTATGCAAAGGAATGTGATGTATTTCATGATCATTATTTATCAGTGGAAATAGTATTACAAAATAGGGTGAATTACCTTTCAATAGTAGGAAAAAACTCCTTATGTCCATAGTTTCTGAGCTTCTGTTGCCGTATTATTTTAAAAAATTTCGCAGGCTTTTCTGCCATGAGAGACTTCTTGTGAATACAAAGGGTTACATGAAGTTGCTGGAAAGTGGTGGATGCTATGTGCCCCAAGCTCATAATCATATTTACAACACCCGCAATTTGCTGCACTGGATTGAAACCATTGAAATTCATATAAAAATTTGGAGTAAATATGTATTAGCAAGTACCAACATTTTATATGACAAATTAACATGGCTTTATACAAAAAGACAAGCCGTGTTCAATCTATTTTGCCATGTTTTTCTGTTTTTGGCCGTGAAAACACGGCCAACACGGCAGGCTAGCTAAAATCCTGCCTTGGAAGATCATCCCCAAATGTTCCCCAAAGACCATTCTGGGAGAGGACTACCAAACAGTTTCAGTTTGACTACATACAGCATGTAACGGAGAGCTTTTGGAAAAGGTGGACCCGGGACTACTTTCCCGGACTGATAATTTGACAAAAATGGCACGTAGATTGGAGAAACGTTAGAGTGGGTGATGTCGTGGTCATCCAGGACAGACATGTTGTAGGTGGAGAATGGAAAATAAGAATAATCACGATGGTTCACCCAAGTGATGACAAGGTCTGGAGAGTAACTGTTTCTTACAAGAATTACTGCAAAGACAAAGACCCTGGATGCTACCAAGGAGCGAAGTACACCAACATCGAGCAAGCCATACAAAAGTTGATCGCACTTGTTCCAGTGGATGACGATGAAGAGAAATAATATGAAAGTCAACCTTTCTGTCCTGTCCTGTGTGGTGGGAGTGTTTCGCATAATGTAATGCTCAGAACATAATAACAATTACGCATTCCGGCGGATGGTCATGAAGAGAAGCCGACTTTGGGCGGCCATATTGTTGTAATTTAATGTACTGCAGATTTGAAAGCGTTTGCTGAACATGAATGACCTAGCCTGTGCCCCAGTCCATACACGGAAAAGTATGGACTGTGCATTAATCTCAAGTTTCCTGTCCAATGCTTCCCAGCAAATTGAGGAAATTTATTCAAAAATATGCAGAAATTTTGCATAATCAAATTACTAATGCAATTTATGTAAATCAACATGGTTGCCGCAGATGGAGCACAATTTGAGGATACAGCATTACAAGAAGCGTTTGACTTAATTAAACATGTATTTAATATTCATGAATTGTACGAAGATCAAATTCAGTTGATAAAAGCATTTTGTGAAGGAAAGAATACATTTTTTAATGCTCCTACTGGGTATGGAAAATCAATTGTTTTTCAGTCACTTCCTTGGATATACGACATGGTCAATGAACAAAGTATAGGATTTTCTACATTGATTGCTATTTTGCGTTTACAATCTTTAATGGAGGACCAGTGTAACGATTGAAAGAGATTGGGATCTCTTGTACATGCCTGTATTCAAAAGAATCTTTACAGTCAATGGGCGAATATGCGAAAGTTGTAGCAGATATTAAGGACGGCATTTTTTCATCGCCTGAATGCATGCTTGGGAAACAAGAGTGGAGAAATATCCTATCCTCTGACGATTTTCGCGAGCATTGCATTGGTGTGGCCTTCGATGAAGCCCATATAATTGCTCAGTGGTAAGTTATTAGCATTTTAACTTTTTAAAACAAATGGATGTGTAACACCACCAATGATGCATATTAGGACCATATCAAACAAGTCATAAGGTCATTATTTCGAAGGGGTGTGTGTGTTATTTATCAGTTATCCTCGATATTTGCGATCTAAACTTGCAACAATACTTGTGCACAGGTGCACATATTTTACTACCTACAGGCTGATCATTTGTATGGTCGCATTTTCCAAATAAGATACAAACCTATAGCATAAATATTTATTTCTTACAGGGGATCAGATGTATCTGGGGAAAAACCATTTCGAAAATGGTATGGAGAACTGTATGAGTTCAGGTGTCTTCTAGCTGAAGAAGTAAAGTTTGCTCTGTTTACTGCAACTGCTACTAGGCAAACACAATGTAAAATCATTGACATGCTAAATATTGATGAATCACAAACATTTTTCATTGTGAAAAATCCTGAAAGACCAAACATTAGTACTGTGTTGAATATGTTGACAATGACAAGGACATTGAAGCTATTTTCAATGTTGTCATCTCTAACTTACTGGAAAGGAAAGAAACGTGCCCCCATAGACTTATTTATACTCAAACACGAAGACAATGTGCAAGTATTTATAACACCTTATAGGACAATATATACTTAAAACGTGAACACAACCCAAGGGCTCGTCTGGTGGAAATGTTTCATGGTGGGACCCCTGAGAGTGTTAAAAAGCACATTGTCATGCGATTTTGTGATGTCAACAGCTGCCTGACGGTGTTAATTTGCACTGTTGCTTTTGGTATGGGGGTGAACTGTAGAAATGTCAATGAATCTATTCATTTTGGAGCTCTTAAAAACATAGAATGCTATGTTCAAGAAAGTGGCAGGATTGGGCGAGATGGAACTTTAAGTGTTAGTAGAATACTGTACAGTGCAAAATTACTAAAAGGAGCTGAGCACCAAATTGTTAATTTCATCAAAGGGTCCACTTGCAGAAGACAAGAACTTATGAAGAAGTTTAGTAGTTATCAAGAAAAAAAATTTAGTGGTTGTAAATGCTGCGATAACTGTGCCAAGTTGTGCAATTGCTCCGATATTTGCTGTGACTGGATTACCATCCAAAATAGTGATAATACAAAAGAGTTCATTTGTATTTCTGGTCATAAGAAAAAGCATACTGTTTCTTAAGAACAAAAAAATGAATTATACAAACGTCTTCAAGAATATAGAAAAAAATTAACAATGGACAAAAGGCTGTCATTGTCAAGTGTTCTTAGGAATTTGATAGTTTCCATATCAATCAGGTTCTTTCTAACTGTGAATACCGGTTTACAATCCAAGATATTGACAATTGTGTTGAAATCTAGCGTAAGATCTATGCTTGTGATATACTAGCAATTATAAATATAGTCTTTCATGATATACTGTTGGAAGATATGCCATCAATTGATGAAACAATGTTAAATGAGTCAATGGCTTCAAGTGTTCCAGACAACTGGTTCAGCATCAATGATTGTGATAGTTATGCCTATGATTTGTGGGACAGTGAGATGCTACAGTCTTTTGAGTCAATTAGTGATTGCTCTCATAATTCAAATGAACAACATGAATCAAGTCTTGATGCTTCAGAACAAATCATTTGATTAAAGTTTGTATATTAGATATATATGTATATATGTTAATTCCAATTGATATATTTTCGTATATACTAAAACTGTTATGTATCTATCTATGTTATATACACTATCCACAATATGCATATTACAAAAAGCAGATAGCCTGGTAATTTGACACAGCAGAATTTGTAATTGCTCTTTTAACCTTCATTTACAGTAAAATCACTTTAATACGACGACCATTAAGGTTAAAAAAGGTGGTTGTATTAATGAGATGATCGTATTGATGGGGCCCTAAAACCTGTTGAAGGAGTTTCTCAAAGCAGTTTTGGAGGAGAAAATAACTGCCTAGTAAAGTTTGCAAATTTTTTAATACTTTTGTACCTATTATGCACAGAAAATTGATACGTGCCTTTTCAAGGTAGCGGCATTGACTTTCCGTGTACATGTAATCCCAGCCTGTGCCCCAGTCCATGTGCAGACACACTTTTCCGTGTATGGACTGGGGCACAGGCTAATGTAATCTTTAAAAAGGCATGTATTGATTTTCTGCGCATAATACGAAGAAGACTTTACTAAATTCTTTTTCAGAAAAACATAAAATGGTTGTATTAACACGGTGGTCATACTGAAGTGGTGGTCATAACGCGGAGTTCCATTGTCGTACACTAGCAGTTTACTTTTTACAACTGGCATTAACGTGCCTTCCTTTTTTTGCAATGTCTCTCTTGTGTACATTTATCCATTCATAAAAAAAGATGAAAATGGAAATCTGCTAACATAGTTGGTTTAACATCTTTGCACATAGCATACTTTCTTTTTGATTGAGGAACCAGAGCTTTCGTTAGCTCTTCCATGAGCTCTTCTACAATCTTTGTCTTGTCATTTAAAGCAGCCTTCTTCGTATGTCGTCCAGATCGTCGTATAATCCCAAAGCAAACAAAAAAAACCCAACTTGAAAAGAGAGGTGAGGAGAACTGTTAAGAAAACGAAATACCTTGAAACCTTTAGAATCAACTGTTTCCATGGGTATAGATCCTTTGGCAGCATCTTTTTCTTCTAACCTTTCTACATGTTTCTGTGATATTGGACTGGATTCTTAAAGCAAAACATTAATTTCTTTTTTAGTAGAGATAATAGCCCTTACTGTCAACTGCTCCCCCATGGCCTCATTTTTAGGTACAGTTAATATTAGGAGTGGCCTGACAAGCTTGTAATGAGTCCCGAGAAATGAAAGAGAACAGATTTGTGGCTCTGAAGGTATAATCTTTACATATGCTGGCTATTTTAAGACAGGTGAAAATAGAAACAAAGCCAGCTGGCAAAAGTGGCTTATACGTGGTAAAGCCTGTTAATTATAACTGAATTGTGTAACTAAGTTAACATGGCTATAACAGCAACACCAAAAAATACTAGTAGCTAATATTATTGTAAAAGGAATTTTTTCATCGATCTGTCAAAAAGGCTTTATATATCACTTCATTAACTTTATTGAAGACTTACAAATACATTTTTTCATGGCTGGCAAAGCAAAATCCATCTCAAGGTCTGAGTCAAGATTGTTTTCAATGAGTCCAATACGCTGTCGAAGGATTGGTTGTGATGCTTCTGACAATGAAGAGCTGTCATCGTTTGCTTCACATTCTTTTGCCATAGCAGTTTCTTCATTTTCAACAGGGAATGTTTGCTTCAACTTTTGTTGTTCCAAGTCCATCATTTTTTTTTATAGAAGCATCATGACCATGACCAAACTCATCTAATTTCTTATTGCAAAATGTACGTGAAACAGCCAGTCTCATCTGCTTTAATCGAACCAATGATGACTGAAGATATGCAAGTGAAAGAAAATAAAGTATAAGCAAAAATATTTCCTAGTAAAGATTTTTGTAGGATATGCTGTTTTGCCTGAAATAGAGGGCCACACTTCAACTATTGGAGGAGGGTTATTTGCTACAAAAGAGATCTAGAAAATATACAGCAATGGAAGTGGCAGCTTATCACTCATTATATACCCCATAATATTACTGTATCACCTTGACAAAATACACTGAAAATCTTCCATTAATAAATGACTAAATTGATACAAGGATTGGTAACTAAGGTAAAAATTTAACAAAAACAAGGGAGCTGAATAAATAATTACTAGAACTTATAAATACAGTGTTAAAACTTACAGTATATGATGAATGGTTAATTATCAATGAAATCAACAATTGCACAGCTGTCATTTTCTGGGATCGATTCTTTAAACATACAGATGCTGCAATCACAATAGAGGTCTTCCAGTAAACATCACCATCATTGATGCAAATTTTAACATGGTATAAAACATGGGTATTTCTGGTATTTCATCACCAATTGCAACCTTTACACTCTCTCTGCACATTCCCTGACACTCTTTGTTTACTTCTTTCCCCATAAGTTTAATCAAGTGAGCTCTTGTTAGTAGATGTTTCAACGCAAATTTGGCCATGTTTTTGTGTTTTGTGTCCTGAGTAAATAAATAGACATTTGAGTTAGGTCTGATGGGAGTTTGCGACTTCTGGTACCTGTTGGCCAGCAAACGTTAACAAACATAACTGTTTCATCAAAGTTGTCGATCGCAAATGACATATTTGTTTGAGTGCTCTTGTCTGCATTAATTCTCATGTGCTGGTCTTGTGTTTCATCTTGATTTCGTAAATCCAGAGTATTAGAAAAATCTTTATTTTCGTGCAAATATCCTGATTTCATGTGTAGCTCCTTCAGTTCCATCTCTAGCTTGTACATTTTCTCTCGTGCTACAAACCAAGTCTTTAAATTTGCTGTACATTTCTGGCAAACACATGGCGAAGTGCTTTTAACTTGAAAAGGCAATTGAACTATGTGATCAATTGGCCGAAATTCACTAGTGCCTGCCACCAGATTTATATCTTTCTTGTGAAGTAGGTCACTTCCACAAATTCGACAAGTCTTCACGATGAGCTCTTGCATAGGTAAACTTTATACTTTGGCGGCACCATGTTGATTTACATAAATCGCATTAGTAATTTGATTATGCAAAATTTCTACAAATTTTTGAATAAATTTTTTCAATTTGCTGGGAAGCGTTGGATGGGAAATTCGAGATTAATGCACAGTCCATACTTTCCCATGTATGGACTGGGGCACAGGCTAGAATGACCTGGTTGTATTCTTATTCCTATGCTGATTTCCTCACAAATCATCTAGTTAGAACATAGATAGATCACAGTAAGTTTTAAAACTGTTAACCCTTAGGGGCCGGATCGTGCCGTGCGGCACGATGAGTCACGAGAGTACGAAAACCGTAGTTTCTTATGTCCTGGAGCAATTCTGTCGGTAGAAAATACCTGGGGTTAAATGTCCGTGTCACGAGGAAGATTTTTTGTATGTAAATCGAAACGATTAAAGCAACAACAAACCGGGAATTTTTGCTTGAAATTTTTTATATTTCACGTGTTTTTGTAATAATTGCAACAAATACAACTGTAATGGCAAGGAGGTTTACGGCAGATGAAGTTTTGCAAGAAGTTATTGCCGATAACGATTCAAATGATGAAGATTTTATGGATGAAGTAGATACAAGTTTTATCGATATTCGCTCTAATATGGACTCAAATATCAGTTTGGAAGGCGAAGGTAACGTGTTTGATAGCATATCTGAGGTTGAAGAAGGTATTGATAGTGAATTTGTGCCTGAGTCAAGTACATTTAGTGAAGCTAGTGAAGGATCTGAAGATGAATTAAATGCTATTGATGAGATGGGGGTAGAAATTGCTACTAACCAAGTCCCTTCTTTGTCATCAAACAATGGCAGTATTCCTGTGGCTGCTCCAGAACTGCCTCAAAGCATTCCTGTGGCTGCTCCAGAACTGCCTCAAGGCATTACTGTGGCTGCTCCAGAACTGCCTCAAAGCATTCCTGTGGCTGCTTCAGAAATGTTCCAAAGAGGACGAGGTCAAAGGGGACGGGGTCGAAGAGGACGGGGTAGGGCAAGGACAGGGTAGACAGCACAGACGGGGCAAAGGCCGAGGGCAGGGTAGTGGAAGAGGAAGGGGAGTGGAAGAGGAAGGGGGCGGGGGCTTCAGCAATCAGAGGAAGGACCAGATTGGAAAGATGATGCCAAGGAGGTTCCTAATTGGCTTCCTAATTTAGCTTGTCCGTTTCCTGGCAGACCCAGTATTGACTGTACTAATTATAAACCAGTAGATTATTTCCTAACTACCTTTCCTATTGAAATGATCAAACTTATTGTGAATGAAACTAATAAGTATTTTGATCAGTGGTGGCAGCAAAAGGAAGATAATGCCACAAGCGCTAGTGCAGACATTGGTACGTCTAGTAAACGTGCAAAGGCTTGTTGGGAGCCAGTTACTGAGGCAGAAATGAAGGCATTTCTTGCTTTGATGATAACAATCGGTAATGACAAAAGGCCGCGGTACAAAAGTTATTGGTCAACAGAATGGCTAATTAGTATGGAGGGGTTTCGTTCTGTTATGAGCCGCGATAGATTTATGAGTATCTTGCGATTTCTCCATATAGTTGATAATACAAAAGCAATAGCTAGGGGTGAGCCTGGATATGATCGGTGTTTCAAAATTAGGGCACTGTTAGATATCTTAATCCCAAAATGGCAATCTGTGTTTCACATCGATAAGTGTACATCAGTAGATGAATGCATGATTGCGTTCAAAGGGCGCATTTACATGAAGCAGTATATGCCTAAAAAGCCCATAAAGTGGGGACTAAAGGGTTGGGTTCTTGCAGGGTCAAACACTGGCTTTGTTTACAATTGGCAATTGTACACTGGAAAGGAAGGCAGTGAGGTAGAGGCAAAGTTAGGTGAAAAGGTGACGCTTAGTCTCACAGAGATTTTGCCTGAAGGGCACGAAGTGTACTGCGATAACTTTTTTATTTCTTATGAACTGTTGGTTGCCCTTCAGGCAAGGGGAATTGGTTGCTGTGGAACTGTGAAAGCTAACCGGGTATCGAATCCTCAAGCGATCAAAGACTTTACAGCCAAAAAGGGAAAAGCTAGTCTGCAGAAACTGTCGCCAATCTTCAAGAGGTGTGGAGATATTCTTGCTCTAGGATGGTATGACAAGCGACCAGTTAATATGCTTTCAAGCATTCATACCTCTGAAATGATTGTGAAGAAGATCAGGGATGGAGACTCACCCAGTGGATTCCGACAAGTGATAAAACCTCAAGCAGTGGAGAAATACAATCAGAACATGGGAGGAGTTGATTTGAATGATCAGCTGAACTCGTACACTAATATTATTCGTAAGTCAATGAAATGGTGGAAAAAGATTTTCTTTCACCTACTTGTGACTGCAATGTCAAATGCATATATCATGTACAAACTAACAGTACCAGAAAAAACAAGGAAAGAAGGACATGAATTCCGGCTGGAGATAGCCAAGGGATTACTTGAAGGGTGGATCCGTCGGCAGTCATTACCTGGACGTCCATCATTGGGACCAAGCCCTTCAAGATTGGTTGGTCGTCACTTCATGGAGAGAATGGAAAAAGGAAGGAAGGATTGTGTTGTATGCACGAAAAGAGAAGATGCAAAATATGTCAGAAAGTCTCAGACTAGGTATGTGTGCAAAAACTGTGTTCCTAAAGTTGCGCTATGTCAAGAGCCACCTTGTTTTGAACTGTATCACACAAGAAATGACTATAAGGCTGCATATGAAAGTTACCTGACTGAGGCAGATTTAGATGATGACAGTTTGTAAGGTAAATGATAATTATTCCAAATAAAAAATCAAGTAAAGAAAAAGCATGACTGTATTGTTTGGAAGCAAAAATTCTCTGATTTTGCAATAGCTTCCAGTGGCCAAATTTAAAGATAATCCATTTTCCCTTCACAGAAATTAATGTAGACATTCTTTCTGTTTTATTGTGCATGTTGTGTGTTATTACATTTGACAATACACGCAACATTACACTCAGAAAGTGGAAAGGAAAATTGTTTATACTCGCAGAAGTTTAAAATTTTTGTTTAACCCCCCCCCCCCTGACATTTCTGAAAGTAGAACATATGAAAAAATAGAATTTTCAGAAAATTCAGAAAAAATGCTAAAAAAAAGTCAATACATGTTGCTAGTTTGCTCCAATGTATCATCTCGAAAAATTAGCATCAAAATTTGAAGTCGTTCTTTCGAGCAACTTCAAAAATTAATTCAGGCCGGCATGGAAGCCAGAATTTTAAAAACTTAGACCCAAGAGGGTTACACCTTTTCAGCATATTGTAGTATATGGAAAATTTCTGTAGCTTTTTGGTTTTTGTATTGTTGCTTTAGGTATTCAAACCTGGTAAATATACTCGTTTGAATGTGCGGTCTTTTGTGTTGATACTTACTTACGGATTAAACATCCATGTGTGTGAAACAATCACAATGTACACAAATGTGTATAGGCTGTTATTCAAGTAATTTATTGTGCAATCTAAAAATTCTTCATTTTGTAATATTATCGGCCTAAAAGGATTATGTGTACAAAAAGTTTTTCTGAAAGGTTTAAGCAACAGAACAGGACGACTGAAGCCATCCACACAGCCATGGATTGGAAAACAGTAAGGTTTCAGCTTATTGTAACCATTCACATGCCACTTAAAATTCGGGCTGGGTTTGCACATGTTCTTCTCCGCAGTTGGTGAGCTCTTCATAATGCAGTTCTTTCAAGATCCAGGTCACGTAAAATTATTGCAACATTATCTCTGGAGGTTTGAATTCCATATTTTAGACAACGACAACTCCACATTGCTTGGTACCCTCTCATACATCCTGGGCCATCTAATTCCTTTTCTATAGCATGATAAACAACTGCATCAGAAGTATAGGTGTCCCATCTTCTCATTCCATATTCCGGGAGCCTATTTTTCAAAGTCCTCAAAAAATTGTTGTGCTTTACTAAATTTGTTGTTTTGTTTCAACTGAATATATTGTTCTGTGTTTTACCGAATTTGAAGTTGTGACACAAATTGCGTATTGTGTTTTGCGAACATGTCATGGTGTTAAGTGAACATGTTATTGTGTTTAAACTTGTGGGTCACTGTAAGGTCTTCCTCATTAATGTTATCAAATAGTTGCTTGACATCTGCACTATCATTTTGGTCCATCATTGTCATTTCAGGTATTAACTTGTTACACAACTGTTGTCTGCTTTCAGCAATATTTTCTTTTTTTTTTTCTCTTGGAAGAGTTTTTCTTTAATTTCATTTGGATTAATATAAGATTCCCTCCTGTTAATTGAAATATATGCCGGTAGGTTTTCCTTGTCATAAGGTTTTAATATTTTGTAAAACAAGAAACATGATTTGCACATAGAGTCATGGCTATTCAAAATCAAGGCACAAGAAATAGCTCTGTGTGTCATCTCCTTTCCTTCTCAAGACTCCCCCAATCAATTGTTGTTCCAATTGTTTCTCCAGCTTATTTATTGTGTTTCTCCTTGTCTTCACAGCAAAACCACCGCATAAAGACAGATTGCTTATAAACAAAAATATAGTGTCCAGGTAGTATCTCTTGTTCAAAAGGTTATTATCGATAGGCAGACTGGTGAATTTGGTTGAATTGATGTACATTCCAAAAGGGAAGTCTTTATAAATTTTTATGTCCCCGACAATTTTTTGACTCTTGCATTTATTATCAAGTGACACAGATACCCATTCGACAAAGTTCTGTGTGGACTGGGATAAGCACCACTTAGTCCATCATTTTAACTTTGTCACCCAAGGAAGAGCATACTTGACTAAGCGTCCTAAATTGTGAAGAGTGCATGAGAGCCCACTGACATTAAAAATGTCTTGTTGTAATTCAGGCAAAGAAATACAATAGCCTTTGCTGATTGTGTAGGTTTCTAACAACATAAATACATCTTAATTTTAATAATTGCCAACACCAGCAGTTAACCATGAACATTAACATTCAATAGTACATCAAACACTCAAATATGAATATTTGCATTAGTTTTACCTCCTAATTATGCAATCGTCTTTGGATCGTTCACAAGGCAAAGAAATATCATATTGTTAATGTTTAGCAGACACGATCAGCTTGCCATATCAGATTACTGAGGGTTTCCAATTTAAAAAAAATGTCCAAGCTACTTGTAGGACACAGAAATCTGACCTGATACAATGTTAGCTACGGTGGCCGGTTAGGGCCATACTCAATTTTTATTTCAATTATCATTTATTTATCTGTCATTTATGTTGTGTAGTTTGTCAGCTTATTGCAAAATTTCAGCTTAACATGAGACCTCGACTTGTAACACGAGAAATCAACAGCTATAATAAGCGCACCCTGGCTTAAGTGCAGTGGTTTCATAACATAAAATCAGTGAAATAAAACAGAAATACTGAATTAAAGTAGCTGATCCTGGGGGAGTAGACGAGGTGAGTCATTGACATGTGAAATCAAATGTTACAAAGAATTGAGGACTATTAGGCCATCAACAAGGTCTTTACACTACACACAATCTGTTCTACAGAATTTGAGAACGATACTTTCACCTCACGTACAAGCGACTGTGTGACAGTTACCCTGCTAAAGGAACATGGACAAACGACTTTTTTTGCCTTGATAAATGTGCACAAAACTGCGTGCCTTCCAGATCAGACAAAATTGCCTTACAAAATTGTGGACTTGGTTGGAAAAAAAAATATGTTTTTCATCAAAGGCAACCTATTAAAAGTTGGAAGAAAAATTATTTGAGATATATCCTAAGTTTTCAGATGGAGGCAGATTTCAAATTGTCTCTTATTTTACCACCCCCAAATGGCTATTCTGTCCCTTGAGGGGTGAGTCAGGCCTTCCTTGGCCAAGCACTAGCCTACATAAGGCCACTTCAACTCGATATTGACACAAATGTGCACAATTTTAAATGTATTTATAAAGCAGTGACTTTGCTATGTTTTTAGCTTACAGTTGAGTCTACTCAAATTGAGTAATCAGTATAAATTTATATACAAATGCATATAGCAAATAAGTATGTAAATAATAAATGAATATATGGAGTTAATTGGGTATAATTGATGGGGGGGGGGGATATTCTGGACCATTAGACCCACAAGCATTTTTTAGTTGTTTTGCAAAATTACCTGCTTCTGGAGCCAGTCAGTCATCTTTGCTAGGGTGGGAGGGGTTTTTCTAAAAGGTGTCATATTGACATCATTTTGTCAGTAACATATCTTTGACCTTTCCCTCACTATTCTAGCTATTCACATTTTTGCTGCACATGCCACTGATGGAAGTGATAAAATATCTAGTATGCTGCTACTTAACATCAAAACTAGTTACCAGTCGTCTTTATTACCTCATTATCAACATGATTGAACTTCACATCTTGCAAGGCTACCTAATTAGTTACACTACAGAATCACAGATTATACCAGGGCCGCTTGCAGCCTGCAGTATAAGATGGATTGTATGAAGATAAAGGAGACAAGTATAACAATGTGAAACCAACTCTATTTTGCTCTGAATAACTAAATTACAGCATTTAAAAGAACTACAAAAACATTAAACATAAATTAGCATAATCAACATAACTGAGTATACCATAAGCCTATGCGAATGTTTTACTTCTTTGCCATTTATGGAGCAACCTGTGAAGTGATTGTCATAAAAGGGTCTATGTGTTATGTGTTAAAAATGTATGTCTAGATAAAAACATTGTAATCATGTAGTAGCAGGCATGAAAACATGATGGGACATAAATTTTGCCTTGTAATGGTAACACCCAATCCCGCATAAGGATGTCACGAACATGACTTGGGATCGTGTGGTAGAATTGTGGTGAAATTATGAACCACAAAATAGGAACAAATATATCAGTAAACATGTTCCATTTATGTAACGGAACTTGTAGTAGTAAAATATGTATTCTTGTTCTGATAGTATAAATAGAGGTCAAAAGTGAATGTGAGTTAGGTGGTATGGATATTGTTGTGAGTGTTGGTTGAGTTTGCATTGTGGAGCGCATGAGTCGCATGAAGAGTGTTGAAGTGAATGAATTGATGAAATGCAAGTGTGTTGGGTACTTCTGAATAATATCAGACATTGTAAAACAACATGCACTAAACAAGTGTAAATATTTGTACTTAATAAACATATCGAAAAAATACAGCCCCAATTGTGAAGTGTCTTGGATCGTGAGCTAGCAACCAGCATGACTTAAATCGCAATAAGTTACGCGACAGGTGGTCCTGATGAGCCGGATAGCCGATTCAAGAAAGTACACCAACGAAGTACAGATATTTGTGAGTAAAAATGTCGGATATTACAAAGAAGAAGCAATCGAGAAAAGGTCATTGTGCGTATACGACTAAAACACTGGCCAAAGTAAAGGGTTTGATGGAAAGCAGTTCACCTGGAGTGGCAGTAGAACTAGTGCAGTTGAAATTGACATTGACGAAGATTGAGACCATCAAGAAACTGGACGAGTCAATTGTAGCTCTGTTGGAGAAAAGCGAAGACATAGAGACAAAATGTCGTCAGAATTTGTTACCGAAGTTTATGGTGGGATAGCAGCGATAGATGACGCGTACAAGAAATTGGACAAGAAAAAGTTGGACGTTCCTGTGGAATCGGCCGAAACCATAAGTCAAAGTAATGCTAGTAATAATACCAAAGTGAAACTTCCCAAGTTAGAAGTACGGAAATTTTCTGGGAAAATCCAAGAAAGGCATGAGTTTTGGGACTCTTTCGAAAGCGCCATACATAAAAACACAAGTTTGAGCAATGTTGATAAATTTACGAACTACAATGATGGGAATAATCACTCGAGCTTGGTACAACGAGTACTCTTCTTGTTGGACGAATGGATTGTGCGTATTGTCGAGAAAACCACAAGCACGAAGATTGTACAAGAGTGACAAGCAGAAAGAAATGATGGGAACTGTTGCATAAGTTTAAGAGAAATTTTAATTGTATTAATAAGTAACACTTAGCTAGAGAATGTCGTGCACGTCGTAATTGTAATGCATGTGGGGGGTCGTATCGTGTGCCAATTTGAGAGAAAGGGCCAGAACAAAAAGGGGATGAGGAAAAGTTGAAGGAGTCGGTGCATGTTGGTAATTTGCATGTTGGCACGAAGTGTAAGGTTGCTTTGCAAACCGTGCTAGGCATCTTTAAGGGTGAGAAAACAAAAAGAGTTCGAGCGCTTTTTGATTCCGGTAGCCAACTATCCTTTGTGACATCCAAGGTGATGAAGGATGCAAAGTTGCATGTTGCTAGGAATGTGTAGGTATGTGTGTGCAGGTATGTGCGTGTGTGTGTAGGTATGTGTGTGTGTGTGTAGGTATGTGTGTGTAGGTATGTGTGTGTGTAGGTATGTGTGTGTGTGTAGGCATGTGTGTGTGTGTAGGTATGTGTGTGTGTGTGTTTGTGTAGGTATGTAGGTATGTGTGTGTAGGTATGTGTGTGTAGGTATGTGTGTTTAGGTATGTGTGTGTTTAGGTATGTGTGTGTGTGTGTGTGTGTGTGTGTGTGTGTGTGTGTGTGTGTGTGTGTGTGTGTGTGTGTGTGTGTGTGTGTGTGTGTGTGTGTGTGTGTGTGTGTGTGTGTGTGTGTGTGTGTGTGTGTGTGTGTGTGTGTGTGTGTGTGTGTGTGTGTGTGTGTGTGTGTGTGTGTGTGTGTGTGTGTGTGTGTGTGTGTGTGTGTGTGTGTGTGTGTGTGTGTGTGTGTGTGTGTGTGTGTGTGTGTGTGTGTGTGTGTGTCACACATACATACATACATACATACGTACATACATACATACGTACATACATACATACCTACATACGTACATACGTACATACATACATACATACATACAGGTTATTAAGCCTGCAGCAAAGCACAGAACACGTCATAAATAATTAACATAATTATTGTGGTTAAAGTAATATATGCGTGGTAATTATACAAACAATGTCTTATGTCATGTAAAAGCTCTCAATACCATACGCCAAAATGATGTGCATTTTTGAGAAAATCTTGCCAGTGCCTGTTTTGTAACAGCTAGGGGTAGTGCTTGCTTGCTTGCCAGAGCGCCAGTTTAATGATGTGCATTTTTGAGAAAATCTTGCCAGAGTGCCAGTTTTGTAACAGCTAGGGGTAGTGCTTGCTTGCTTGCCAGAGCGCCAGTTTGCCAGAGCGCCAGTTTTGCCAGAGCGCCAGTTTTGCCAGAGCGCCAGTTTGCCAGAGCGCCAGTTTGCCAGTTTTCCCAGAGCGCCAGTCTGCAAGTTTCGCCAGAGCGCCAGTTTGCCAGTTTTGCCAGAAAGCCAGTTTGCCAGTTTTGCCAGAGCGCCAGTCTGCCAGTTTCGCCAGAGCGCCAGTTTTGCCAGAGTGCCAGTCTGCCAGAGCGCCAGTTTGCCAGAGTGCCAGTTTTGCCAGAGCGCCAGTTTTGCCAGAGCACCAGTTTTGCCAGAGCGCCAGTCTGCCAGTTTCGCCAGAGCGCCAGTTTTGCCAGAGTGCCAGTCTGCCAGTTTTGCAAGAGCACCAGTTTGCCAGAGCGCCGCCAAGTTCCATCATACTTAACTGACCGTATGTGTTCGTTTCAAAGCACTAAATCAGAAATTACTTGGACGCAAAGGAAAATGCGACGCTTCAAATATTACGAAGATTATTAGTTAAAGTTGTAATCCTAGACAGTTTAGAAGGAACTTATTTTTTGCCTTTATTGATCAGTTGTATTTGAAAAATTATTCATTACTCTATATATGATCACGCTGTTTCAAATAGCAAGTTATTGCTCTGTTTATTGCTTATATTTGTTCAGGAAATATTGTATGATTCTTGTACGTAATATTTGAACTACAGGGTCAAACTGAAATGTCTGTTGTTTGCCCTGAAGCAAAACTGCGATCACTGTTATCACTAAACAGTTGTCATGCAGTAACACAACAATAATGGAATATTTGGAATAGTTGGAGTCTATGATTATATTCTCTCAGTTTTCAGTCATTTAGCTTCAAGTATGCTCGTAATATTTAATGTGCCATGGATAATATTATGCGCGTAACCGGACTAACCGAAAAATCCAGTTTTACGTTTAAATTTACTCTCATAACATTAAGGAAAATGAAGGAAGTGTGCTAATTAAAGCTTGCAATTAATACAAATATGCACGCACATTCCTCCCAGTGGCGCAATTCGAAGAGTCTGTTTCGCAAGCTTCAATTCAATGTATACAGCCAATTCTTAATAAAGGTTGTCCTTCTAAACGCTTAAACTGCACGCAAAAGATGGCCGAATATTGCTTATTTTCACCTTTAAACACGGAATTATTTCTTTGAAGCAGAATCGAGAGCTGGTCGAGGGAACATAGGAAACTTACTACAGCAAATTTACTTGTTATAAAGATAATTCGCTGAGCTCGAGTATCAGCCCCTAAATAGACAACAATCCATTATCCTTTGTGCACTCATGGTTCGCAATAATCCATCATCGTTTGCCTGCTCATGGTTCACAGTTCACGCTTTTCGAAAGACAACCTTAATTAAAATAGCTGTATAGTTAGTTCACTGACACATAAAACCACTGAGCATGCGATGTATATGCAAAGATTTTTTAAAGAAAAATTGTTGTTGAAACAGGTAGCATAAAGCGCGTTCTTGTCAAATTGACATCGTCTAATGTAATTGCACGAAACAGCGCGCTGGTTAGTTAGTAGACATACATATATAAATCTCTGCTTAAATGAAAATTAATCGCAGGAAATGTGAGCTCGCTCGGGCGCTAGGTGTTGACACACCATGCTCAAGAATATGTCATGCGTTTTTAGTAGACGTATTTTTATTTTGAAATACATTTACATACATAACAGAACTTAGAAAAATAACTGAACTCAAATTAACTAAACTCTTGATTACTGAGTGTTCATACTGTCACTTCATAGCTATAGTGTCCCACGCATCAAAACAATAGTGGTGTTTTGTGGTGTTGGGGAGCTATATCCGCTAATTACACTAAATGTCTCACCTATGAAATATACACGTTATACTACATGTATACTCATACATATATTATATACAATTATAGTGCGATGAAATTGTAGCCCGTATCAATCGTTGATTTAGTGTTGCATTTATAAGATATGTTGTTGTTTGTTTTGTTGATATGTTGTTGTTTGTTTTGTTGATATGTTGTTGTTGTTGTTTGCGGTATGTTTACACAGAACAATTAGATTAGTTAATGACAAATGTTGTCAGTTGCAAACGATATCCTATGACGATTTTGACAACGTTCAATTAATCGTCGTGTGTAAGCATCCCTCTAAAGCCTCATTTATAATATTATATGATACGATTTGTCGGATGAGATTGTCTATGATCTGGCGTATTGAAACGACTGCTAACACCATTGTTTTTATTTATCAGTTGATGCCTATATATTTGAAATTTTACATGTTCACACTTGTTATAACTCTTAACCAATCGGCAGATACGCCACAATTAAGGATCGCACACGACTTGTCGTATCAAGGAAATCAGATGCAGGATAATGAATTACTTCAAGTGCACAATCACCTGTGCACGACTCATTAGGGCCATTTATACGAGCGAAAATAAGCCGCGGCTTAAATAGGCCACGTACTAAATTTATTAAAATAGCCCAAAACACTCGTATAAATAGGACAACACATCATATAAACAGACTTGTCTTGGTCGCGAACATCATATTAATAAACTAAACTAATAATAAATAATATTAATAAACATCGTATGAATAGACTTCGCGAACGAAGCGTTTTTACGAGGTTTTCCCGCCTAAACTTAAGACGAGGCCCGAACCCTGGGCTAAAATTAGCCGCAGCTTATTTTAGTCGCAAAGAAATTGCACGTTTATACAGACGTTCTCGACTTATTTAAGCCGCGGCGGCCTATTTAAGCCGCGGCTTATTTTCGCTTGTATAAATGGCCCTAATGTGTTAATGTGAGACAAAAATTCAGTAGATTTGTGCCTGATCTATCATTTGACGTTCGCTCTATGCAAACAACCTATTTGTAAGCTACATGTTCTTCAGGTTGTTGTATGTATAATTGTCGAAACAATTCTGCTTGCTGTCTAGTCTTTTTCATCATCTGCTGCACTACTTTTTTACTTTTTTCGTGAAGTAAAAGATTAACGCCAGGTAATGCATTAACTATACTCACCAACTCGTTGTAAGAACTTGTTAGGTCAGTGTCGTTTGTAAATTCTCCATTCTTAGCTAAATGATCATAAAGTGATTTCAAGACGTATTTCTCCATTCTGTTCCAGGTTGGGTCCTTTGGTTTCTCACCGCGATGCAACATGTACTCCAAACTTGTTTTTTTTTAACCCTTGTAGAGACTGTTTTCCATGATTTCTTTTTGCTGATGTTAATGTCGCTGTGTTGCTATTGCCAGGATTCTGGTTTGCTCCATGAGGATTGTTGCAATTAAAACAGCTACATGCTAATGAACATTTTTTCATTTCATGTAAACAAGGGCACTGTGAGCGACGTTCACCTGGAACTTGAAAACAAAACTTTTGGGCTTTTTTTTGTCTTGCAGCTCCCCTACCACAGCGACAGCCTTTTCTTTCCTGTTCCGTTGTCTCACTTTCCATAGCATGTACTTCTTTTAGATCTGTACTAGTATCCTGTTTAATTGACTCTACAACAGCGTCATAATGTCCACATCCAAAATTGTTAAAAGCCAGGTAAAGTGCCACATTACATAATACCTTTTCCCGTGGTACTATTGGTATAGTTTTCATTTTTTCCATTGAGGTGAAAAGTACCATATTTATTCTCAGGGCGTTTGCTAATCCAACTGCCATTATATTCCCCAATTCCCCTTCAAAAACACCATGTCCTCTATACGAGTTTGCTAATTCTTCGAACGATATTTCCTGAGTTGTGACGAATTCCTCATATTCTGGTGCGTTTTCTAGCCATTCCGATGCCAACAAATTGCGCAAATGGAGAATAGTCAAAGAAATATCCAAATCGAAACATAAACCCAAGTTTTTCAAATGGTCATTATACGTTTCGTATTTTCCAGAAGACGCAATTTGTTTTAGACCAAAAATAACTGAAGTGAAAAGACAATCACCATCTGAAGGCAAGCTGACCAACTCCATCTTGTATGAAGCCAATGTGTTTTGTAATCGTTCCAGACTTTTTTCTAAGCAAGTTCCAAGACCGACAAGTGCTGGATTTGACAAAAAAATTGCATGTTCCCTATTAAATGCCCTGTTTTTGCCATTGCATCCTTCTAATAGTTCCACTACTGACATAATATTTGATGCCCTATCCAAGACTTTTTTCACGTCTTCGCTACCAAGTTTAAAATCCGAAGTATTTAGAATTGCTTCCAGGTCATGCTCTCCCTCATCCCAGTTGCAATCTGAAAATAAACTACCATAGGATGGTGGTAGTGTTTCCTCAGTTGAATTCATTTGCCTTTCAGATGACACCCCCACTCCGAATGTTTCCTTGCTACATGACTTGGTGGAACAAGGCGATTTTGCATTGTCTCGATATCAAAAATTGGTAGAAATTTTGTTCCCCCCCACCGGTAATATTAGCTCTTTCTCGTTTCTCATTCCACACGTAAAGGAAGGTTGTAAACAAAGCTACTGCCAGGTGTACACCAATGCGTACTTTACTTGCACTTTTACGAATGCATTTGTGTAGGATTTCATTTCGTTCTGTGCCACAGCCGGGTGGGATATTAGACAAACACCCCTTGTTGATGTGTTCTCGTAGGTTCCTAATCTCTTTCAATGCATCCAATGTCAAAACCGGCTTATCTAGATAAACAACATCTTTCCAGGTAAGGACAAATTCATCGAGTTGCTTATTAACTGAAATTGCTTGCGTTTTTCACCCTGATCATGTGGTTGACGAAATATCAGAGAAAAGGCTTGAGCGCAATTAAAACTAAAAGGGTGACGTTTAGAAATTTTCTTTACCACACGTTGAACCGCGTGAAATAGATCTAGTTTAACATTTAATTCCGTCCCGAATACGGACTGCAGTTTTCGTTTCCATGTGCAACAATTGTCTGTAAAACAAAATTTTATATTCCGGCCTTGGTTCAGAAATCTGCTGTGAAGTCCTTTCAGAAGGTCTTCCACTTTATCAAATGCCGTACCAAGTGTTAATGGCCATGCTATTACACAACCGATTTCATTCATGACACAGAACATTGAATCGTACTGCTTTTCCCAATGTGAATCACATTTCCGATTTGCTCCAATATTCGCCGCAACCTTAAATGTGTGATCTATAGATATCCACTCAGCTGAATGTTCAATCATTTTGCTTGTGTACAGGTGTTGCTTTCTCTCGAAATCGTAAATGAAACAGTCTCTTATTATTGTTATACTCGGGCCTTTATACTCGTCTGAAATATCAGCCGGGAACTTTTTGTTTACCTGGCTATTTTCTGGCACTTTACCACAGAGTAATTGTAATTGTAAATCTTCCTCAAATGAAGCACGCTTCTTATTGTATTCTTTCATGTAAAGTTGGGCTAGCATTGTTTCGATATGTTCCATTTTCAAACCGTTTATTATTGAACAAGCAACATAATCCTGAAGTTGGCATGTCACTCCTGCAATATGCGACAAAATAAACGGTCTGCGCGATTCTGGAATAAGGTTCAAAAGTGCGGGATCGTGGGCTATAATTTCTGCATGATGTCCACCACATCTGTAAACACGGCTGATTAAATAAATTGGTTCATTGATTCCAAACAACAACCTGCATGATTCTCTTTGGTTACGGCAATCTTTCCAGCGTGATGAACGTAGCCACCGAATATCTGGGGCAACTTGGCATGCTGGTCTAGGACACCTCATCCTACCATTTAAGCAAGCAAGCTGGTTCATAGAGTCCCAAAACATTAACACTGGCCGTATATAGTCGTAAGGATCTAGAACAAAATTGGATTCAGGACAGCGTATCATTGGTATAGGTGGATATACCATCAGGGGAGCAGGACCACCACCAAATTGCTGTATGACTAACGATATATACTTGTGATGTTGTTCCCGTGTGAGTACACATGTCGCTGGTCTTATTCCAACGAAAAATACAAGGAGTAAAAAAGTCAAAACAAACTTTCTCATATTTCAATTTACCTTGCGCTCAAATTGATTATAGTTATATGATTACACTCAAGACAAACATATTGTCATAAAATGCGGGATGCCCGGTCGCACCCAAGATCCGTATCTACACATGAAACATTCTCTGCTGACATATCATTTGCAAACTTCCTGCAATATTTAAAAGATAAAACAAGTTGAGATTAACAGCTAACCTGATAACATCGTTACATTAACGCTTGAATTTGGCTGACCACCAAAATGAAAATTGTCAAGCATGCACGTGCGCTCGAATTATTCATTACTAGACAGTCATGCGATTACTCGTGATTGGCTAGGGCCTTCACATAATAAAATAAGTCTCTCCAATAGTAACTTCGGCGGGAAATGGCGCCAAGTGTTAACCAATCGTTATACATACCTATGGGTCAATGGCAAAATATTGTATATATTAAAGTCAGATTGAACATATTGGACTAGAAGTTTATCTGTCATTCGTGAGTAACACGCAATCTGTGAGACTCTAGACTGAAAGAGAAAATGCTTGGTCATTTACAACGAAAGAAAAAAGCAGATGATACTGAAGATGTCATCAAGTCATTGACCATAGAAGCAAGCGAGAATGGTATTGATTGGAATAATGTCGCTCCAGAATACTTCATTGACTGGTTGGAAACCTTCGCCCGAGCACATGGTGTAGTAAAAGAGTTGATGTTTTTCTCGATTCTTCCCCGAATAGCGGGGCTTTTAGGAGCTAAGACACGAATGAAATTGTCGGAAGGACATCAAGAAGGTGTAGGTTGTTTTGTTTTATGTTTGGCTCCTCCTGATGCTGCCAAGTCCCCGGCTAATAACCATGGAGGAAAATTTCCAGTGGCATTCATCGAGCGCGAGAACGATGTGACACTATCGCTTGACAAATTCACCGAAGTTGGTTTACGGCAACATCTCATTGACAATAATGGGATGGCAGTGATCGTAAAGGATGAAATGTACCAGACCATTCGTCAAATATTGACTGAAAAGGAGATGGGAACACTTTGTCGACTGTATGACGGCGATTCTCTATTTGTGACAACTGGATCTAACGCAAAACCCATTGGAGTTGATAAGACTAGCGTTGCTCTAGGCGGATTTGTACAGGTAGGTTAAGGTTTTTAATTAGGCTTGTACTGTATGATCATTGCATGTAGTCGTGCTTTTTTAGCCCAAAAGACCCCCAAATGTATACATGCAAATGCAATTGATGTACAGGCGTGTGACATACTAATTTATATCATTTTGATTTTGAACGACTGACATGCAGGTGAAGAACTTCCTAACAGATTTATACCTGCAAATGTCAGCTGGTCAAGATGGTTTCGAAGCTCGATTTAACATCGCAATTGTACGACCAAAAGCTTTGACAAGGAAAGAGAGTTCGACTTACGAGGAAATGCTAGCTAATGCAAATCTTCAGGATCTAAACGAACTTTTCAACACCATATACCGAGACCACAACGGAGAAGACGTTGAAGTCATCTATACCTTGAATGAAGAGGCTCTGGCAGAATTTGATAAATTTGACGAGCAAATTTGTTCAAGGCTTAACTCAAGTTGGCAGACAGGAAACCTAATGACATGATCAACTAAAGAACGACGCCATGTCATTCGCTGGTCAGTGATTTTATATGCTCTTTACCAATATGCAAGAAGAGCTATTTTCAGGGCGTATGGTCCAATATAGAAGAAAATTCCACCACGATACGTGAATTATGCTATCAAGCTGAACAAGTACTTTCAGAAGCAGAAGGAAATTATAGAAAAGGTATGTTTGGGAGCACAAAAAATGCTATTTAGGATTAGGCTGCTTCCGCAAGTGGTTTTTCGTAGGAAACGATTCAGTTGTGCTTGTGTGTTCCTAGTTCCAGATGGTTTTAACTGAGACTAAAAGACAATTGGAAAATGTCGCCTTGTAAGAGAAAAACGGCAATTAATAAATGGTCTTATAGTTTATTATAATGACTTATTAAATTTACTCGTAAATGTTGTATCTTTCAGCATTTTAACGGCAACATGGAAAATACTGGGAAAAAGGTCGCGAAAAGGGTGCTTACGTACGATGGACCACTTGTGGCAACAAACCTACTGCGAGAAAAGTTCAGCTCTTGCACACGACCAACACCTGCCGAAGTTCATGACAGCATGGAATCGCTGGAAGCTCTGAGATAGAATAAAGGCAATAATGAATTTGCTTGTGCAATTCTAAACGCAACAGAAGAAGATGACTCAGAGCAGTCATCGGAGTTATAATATGTGGAAATAAGAGAAAAGCGCTTGGCGAGACATTTAGTAATTTAATTAGCGGATATAGTTCTAAAATATTATTGTTTTTTGATGCGTGAGACACTATAGCTATGAAGTGACAGTATGAACACTCAGTAATCAAGAGTTTAGTTAATTTGAGTTCAGTTATTTTTCTAAGTTCTGTTATGTATATAAATGTATTTCAAAATAAAAATACGTCTACTAAAAACGCATGACATATTCTTGAGCATGGTGTGTCAACACCTAGCGCCCGAGCGAGCTCACATTTCCTGCGATTAATTTTCATTTAAGCAGAGATTTATATATGTATGTCTACTAACTAACCAGCGCGCTGTTTCGTGCAATTACATTAGACGGTGTCAATTTGACAAGAACGCGCTAAGTTTATGCTACCTGTTTCAACAACAATTTTTCTTTAAAAAATCTTTGCATATACATCGCATGTTCAGTGGTTTTATGTGTCAGTGAACTAACTATACAGCTATTTTAATTAAGGTTGTCTTTCGAAAAGCGTGAACTGTGAACCATGAGCAGGCAAACGATGATGGATTATTGCGAACCACGAGTGCACAAAGGATGATGGATTGTTGTCTATTTAGGGGCTGATACTCGAGCTCATTAAATTATCTTTATAACAAGTAAATTTGCTGTAGTAAGTTTCCTATGTTCCCTCGACCAGCTCTCGATTCTGCTTCAAAGAAATAATCCCGTGTTTAAAGGTGAAAATAAGCAATATTCGGCCATCTTTTCCGCGCAGTTTAAGCGTTTAGAAGGACAACCTTTATTAAGAATTGGCTGTATACGTTGAATTGAAGCTTGCGAAACAGACTCTTCGAATTGCGCCACTGGGAAGAATGTGCGCGCATATTTGTATTAATTGCAAGCTTTAATTAGCACACTTCCTTCATTTCCCTTTATGTTATGAGAGTAAATTTAAACGTAAAACTGAATTTTTCGGTTAGTCCGGTTACGCGCATAATATTATCCATGGCACATTAAATATTACGAGCATACTTGAAGCTAAATGACTGAAAACTGAGAGAATATATTCATAGACTCCAACTATTCCAAATATTCCATTATTGTTGTGTTACTGCATGACAACTGTTTAGTGATAAAAGTGATCGCAGTTTTGCTTCAGGGCAAACAACAGACATTTCAGTTTGACCCTGTAGTTCAAATATTACATAAAAGAATTATACAATATTTCCTGAACAAATATAAGCAATAAACAGAGCAATAACTTGCTATTTGAAACAGCGTGATCATATATAGAGTAATGAATAATTTTTCAAATGCAACTGATCAATAAAGGCAAAAAATAAGTTCCTCCTAAACTGTCTAGGATTACAACTTTAACTAATAATCTTCATTCGTAATATTTGGAGCGTTGTGTTTTCCTTTGCGTCCAAGTAATTTCTGATTTAGTGCTTTGAAACGAACACATACGGGCAGTTAAGTACAATGGAACTTGGCGGCGCTCTGGCAGACTGGCACTCTGGCAGACTGGCGCTCTGGCGCTCTGGCAAAACTGGCAGACTGGCAAACTGGCGCTCTGGCAAAACTGGCAAACTGGCGCTCTGGCAAAACTGGCACTCTGGCAAACTGGCGCTCTGGCAAAACTGGCGCTCTGGCAAACTGGCGCTCTGGCAAAACTGGCGCTCTGGCAAACTGGCGCTCTGGCAAAACTGGCAAAACTGGCGCTCTGGCAAAACTGGCAAACTGGCGCTCTCGCAAACTGGCGCTCTGGCAAACTGGCGCTCTGGCAAAACTGGCAAACTGGCGCTCTGGCAAAACTGGCAGACTGGCAAACTGGCGCTCTGGCAAAACTGGCAAACTGGCGCTCTGGCAAACTGGGCTCTGGCAAACTGGCGAAACTGGCGCTCTGGCGAAACTGGCGCTCTGGCGAAACTGGTGCTGTGGCAAAAATTGCAGACTGGCGCTCTGGCAAAACTGGCAGACTGGCGCTCTGGCAAAACTGGCAGACTGGCGCTCTGGCAAACTGGCGCTCTGGCAAAACTGGCGCTCTGGCAAAACTGGCGCTCTGGCAAAACTGGCAGACTGGCAAAACTGGCGCTCTGGCGAAACTGGCAGACTGGCACTCTGGCAAAACTGGCACTCTGGCAAAACTGGCACTCTGGCAAAACTGGCAGACTGGCACTCTGGCAAAACTGGCACTCTGGCAAACTGGCGCTCTGGCAAAACTGGCGCTCTGGCAAACTGGCGCTCTGGCAAAACTGGCGCTCTGGCAAACTGGCGCTCTGGCAAAACTGGCAAACTGGCGCTCTGGCAAAACTGGCAAACTGGCGCTCTGGCAAACTGGCGCTCTGGCAAAACTGGCGCTCTGGCAAAACTGGCAGACTGGCAAAACTGGCGCTCTGGCGAAACTGGCAGACTGGCACTCTGGCAAAACTGGCACTCTGGCAAAACTGGCGCTCTGGCAAAACTGGCAGACTGGCAAAACTGGCGCTCTGGCGAAACTGGCAGACTGGCACTCTGGCAAAACTGGCACTCTGGCAAAACTGGCACTCTGGCAAAACTGGCAGACTGGCACTCTGGCAAAACTGGCACTCTGGCAAACTGGCGCTCTGGCAAAACTGGCGCTCTGGCAAACTGGCGCTCTGGCAAAACTGGCGCTCTGGCAAACTGGCGCTCTGGCAAAACTGGCAAACTGGCGCTCTGGCAAAACTGGCAAACTGGCGCTCTGGCAAACTGGCGCTCTGGCAAAACTGGCGCTCTGGCAAAACTGGCAGACTGGCAAAACTGGCGCTCTGGCGAAACTGGCAGACTGGCACTCTGGCAAAACTGGCACTCTGGCAAAACTGGCACTCTGGCAAAACTGGCAGACTGGCACTCTGGCAAAACTGGCAGACTGGCAAACTGGCGCTCTGGCAAAACTGGCAGACTGGCAAACTGGTGCTCTGGCAAAACTGGCAAACTGGCGCTCTGGCAAACTGGGCTCTGGCAAACTGGCGAAACTGGCGCTCTGGCGAAACTGGTGCTCTGGCAAAAATTGCAGACTGGCGCTCTGGCAAAACTGGCAGACTGGCGCTCTGGCAAAACTGGCAGACTGGCGCTCTGGCAAACTGGCGCTCTGGCAAAACTGGCGCTCTGGCAAAACTGGCGCTCTGGCAAAACTGGCGCTCTGGCAAAACTGGCAGACTGGCAAAACTGGCGCTCTGGCGAAACTGGCACTCTGGCAAAACTGGCACTCTGGCAAAACTGGCACTCTGGCAAAACTGGCAGACTGGCAAAACTGGCAGACTGGCACTCTGGCAAAACTGGCAGACTGGCACTCTGGCAAAACTGGCGCTCTGGCAAAACTGGCGCTCTGGCAAACTGGCGCTCTGGCAAGCAAGCAAGCACTACCCCTAGCTGTTAAAAAACTGGCACTCTGGCAAGATTTTCTCAAAAATGCACATCATTTTAGCGTATGGTATTGAGAGCTTTTACATGACGTGACACATCGTTTGTATAATTACCACGCATATATTACTTTAACCACAATAATTATGTTAATTATTTATGACGTGTTCTGTGCTTTGCAACACGGCTTAATAACCTACATACATACATACGTACATACGTACATACGTACATACATACATACTGTAAGGTACGTTACGTCATAAGTTACATGAAGTAGAACACTAAGGTACACGAAGATGGCAGGCACGAATGGCGGGAAAAGCATGATTCGTATGACAGCGTGTTTTGAACAAGAGGACATTTATTTGGATATTTCACAATAACTTGTACGTTTAATAAGCTATTTATTGTTTATATTTGTTTAACCCTTTTTCTAATGTATTTACTATACTTATTGTAGCGAATCTAGTACTGTATGCACGAAAATAAAGTTTGTGATTGTACAAAATGTCAAGGACGAAGTATACATCATTCGAAGTTATTTCTTCCGAGTAGTTTAAGGTTGCATGATGCCACCTAAGAACAGTTCAAAGAAGAAAAAGAGCTCTCCGAAGAAGACTAAATCTGCACAGGCAGATCAGAAAAGTGTTGTAAATGGAGTTGAGAAATGTATGGAAACACTTCATTCCGTAGTGGAAACACCGAAGGCCTGTATTGCAAAGGATAATGGTAATGAAGTTGATAGACCATTATTGAATACGGGAATAGGTGAAGTAGGTGCTAATGATACAAGTGTAGAAGAAATCCATGAAGAACCAGATAGCAGCAAGCCGTGCCAAGGAGAGGATAAAAATGAATCAGCAAACCAAGGGAAACTGCACTTGGAACAAGTGGTAACTGCAAAGCTTGAAAGATCCAGATGTATGAAGGAATTTCGAAAGAAACTTAGCGAACTGCAGCAGCTGACAAAGGATTTTGATGCAAAACCAGAAGAGGTAAACACGAGAAAAGACAGGTATGAAGAAGCATTTCATAAATTTGTTAGTAGCCATGAGAATTATATGCAATGCGAAAATGATGTGGAGAAAAGAGATTTAATGGCTAACAATTACAATGATCAACGGGATGTCAAACTGCAACTGGATTACACAGTAGATTTGTGGTGGACAAATCGAGAAAAATACAAAAAGACTCCATCAGAATCAGGCCATAGTTTGAAATCTCTTAAAAGTAGAAGTAGTCGAACATCTAGTAGTAGAAGTAGCGTGAAAGAAAGGAGAAGGTTAGTGGAAGAGGCAAAGTTGAGAATGCAGACTTTGAGAGAAAAACAAGAGTTGGAACGCCAACTAGAACTGGCTGAGCTAAGCAAAACTGAACTTAGCCGCAAACTTAAATTACTGAATGCTGAGGCAGAGCTGAAACATGCAAGGATTGATTATGTCATTGATCAAATACCTGATGATGCAGGGGTCGATGGTATGAATGCATACTTTGAGAAAAACCTCGACAAGGTTAAAGTAGACGAGTCAGAAATCGCCCATGTTGGTAACCCCAATTCCCACCAATCAGAACCCACGAGATTCCCCAATTCCCACCAACCAGAACCCACGAGATTCCCCAATTCCCACCAACCAGAACCCACGAGATTCCCCAATTTCCACCAATCAGAACCCACGAGATTCCCCAATTTCCACCAATCAGAACCCACGAGATTCCCCAATTTCCACCAATCAGAACCCACAAGATTACCCAATTCCCACCAGTCAGAACTCTCACGCAGGAAACACCCGAACCCAGAATCGAAGCAGAGTATGCCCCTAGTGGAAACAACGCCCAGACAAGATAATTCAAGCCAATCGGGCATATCTAGAGTTAAGCTCGATACAAAAGGCAAAGAGTTCTATCCAAGTGCCAAGCCTCAGCTTGCAGCTACCCTACCAGGACAGGAAATACCGATGCCCCATCCTCAGTTAGATGTATGGGGCACTATAGCACAAACCATAAAGGAAGGCCCATCTCTACCAAAAATAGAACTGATGAAATTTGGTGGTGACCCCCTAGAGTACGTAGAGTTTATGACCAACTTCAAAGATAACATAGAGTCTCAAGTGTCAGATGTGTCACAACGATTTACTAGACTGTTAGCGCAATGTGTTGGTAAAGCAAGAGAAACCATCCGAAGCTGTGTTAATCTTGATGTCACGCAGAGGTATAAGGAAGCTGTGGACTGTCTTCTTGAGAATTTCGGCCAACCCCACCTGATAGTGGAAGCCCATATGAAGAGGCTGAAAGAGCTGCAAGTTCGAAGATCAGACGCAAGCGCATTGATGGAGTTTGTGCGACACTTGGAAGATTCCGAGAGGGCGTTGAAGAGCATGGGACCAAGATACTCTGCTCGATTGGACAACGAAGATGTGATTGTTATGCTAATGAGAAAACGTCCTGAGGAACGCTTGAAGAGGATGTGGGCAGATGAAGCAGGAGACCTTATCAAGGGCAAGGGACTAGCACAATTCGATGACTTTGTTAATTTTCTGAAGAAGGTGGCAGGGCGTATAAACAATAGGTTTGGGAGAGAACTTAAGTCTTCCAGCCATGATCAGAAATCTCATCATCGGGGGAAACTTGACGAACAAAGAAAGATAAATGCAAATGCAATACAGAATGAGTTCAACGAAGAAAGAGGCACAACAAGAACCAGCCGTAAATGCCCTCAATGCCTTGGTCCACACGGCATTTGGAGATGTCCAACGTTCAAGGGATTAGCCGTAAAGGATCGTTTAAAGGTTGTGAAACAGCGCAAGCTTTGCAGAATATGCCTAGATGAAGGTCATTTTGCAAGATCATGTAACAGTGGATTCACGTGTCGCAAAGAGGGATGTCGAAAGGACCACCATTTTCTCATTCATGGTGACCAAAATGATGAAAAGAATGATTCTAACACTAAGAGTCAGGAGGGAAAGACGCAGAATGGGCGCTCGACGAAAGATGCTGCAACTCAGAATGGTAGTATAGAGGAGAGGCACAGCTCTACTTCAGCGGCAGCTGGAACACACAAGGAACCCGTCAACACCGGTGTAGTCAAGGCTAGTCGTCCACGAGTATGTTTTAAAGTTGTGCCAGTCAAGGTGAGCAGCGCAACCAGTCATAAGGAGCTTCATACATACGCATTTTTAGACGGAGGTTCGGACACAACTCTTTGTCTGGAAAGTTTAGTTCAAGAGCTAGGAGTCACAGACGCGGAACCAGCTGAATTCACAATGACAACAGTTAACTGTCAACAACGGAAGGCAGGGTATGAAGTGCGTTTAGATATCCAATCGGCGCTGGGTGGCGAAAAGTTCCAGCTCGAGGGCGTACTGATGACGGACAGTTTACCAGTGACCCCCAGACACATAGCTACAACAGAGGAGATTCAGGAGTGGCCACACTTACAGGACATAGTCTTACCCAAAACTAGAAGAGATCAGGTCACCATTTTGATAGGAGGTGATCGTCCAGACATAATTGATAACTATCTAGACCGAAGAGATGGAGAAAGGGGAGAAACATGCACAGTAAAGACGCCTTTGGGTTGGACTGTCTACGGGCCGATGGGAGAGTCAAGTGAGCAAGTATCTATCAGCTTTACCCGTTCAGAGTACAGCACATTGGAGCAGAGATTAGAGCAGATGTACAACGCAGAATTTGACGAAATCGATAACGACGTTGAAGAGGATATGTCCATTGAAGATCGCCATGCAGGAAGGATCCTGAATAAAACAACAACACTGAAGAATGGACATTACCAAATAGGATTACCCTTTAAACATAATCCACCGCAACTTCCAGACAACCGTCACACAGCTGAGATGCGACTAAAATCCTTGAAGTCAAGGATGGAAAGAAACCCCGATTTCCGTAGGAAGTACACCAGTGTTATGGAAAAATACCAAGCCGAAGGTGCAGCGAGAGAAGTTACAGACGAAGAGTTGAAGACACTCAAGCCACGCTGGTACCTTCCGCACCATGCGGTTTGGAACCCAAGGAAGCCGGAAGAACCGAGAGTAGTTTTCGATTGTGCTTCAAAGACGAACGGAATTTCTTTGAACGACGAGTTGCTACGTGGACCCGAGAATACTAGTTCCCTCATCGGCGTGATATTGAGATTCAGAGTTGACGATATAGCGGTTACTGCCGACATTAAACGAATGTTTCACCAAGTCTATGTGACGCCCGAAGATCGTGGAGCACTTTGTTACTTGTGGTGGCCCGGCGGTGACGTCTTGAAGCCAGCCAAGACCCATCAAATGCTCGTCCATATATTTGGGGCGAAATTGTCGCCAAGCGTTGCTGGGTACGCGCTTAGGAGAACTGCCAAAGACAATGCTAATGACTACTCATCAGCAGCAGTGGATGCAGTTCTTCGCGATTTCTACGTCGATGACCTGCTAAAGTCGTTTTCAGATTCAGATGAAGCCAAAGATAAAGGCAAAGAACTGCAGAGCTTACTAGCAGAGGGAGGATTTCAGCTCACGAAGTGGAACTCAAACTCACGCGAAGTGCTGGAAGAATTTCCATCGGAAGAAAGAGCACCTGTAGTGAAGGATCTAAATTTAGAATCCGAAGAATTACCTGTTGATCGAGCACTTGGCGTTCATTGGGACGTGGAAAGAGATTCAATCATCTTGATCGTTACTGACAAGAAGGAGCCAAACAACCGAAAGGGAGTGTTATCGTCAATAGCGACCGTATATGACCCACTTGGTTTTGCAAGTCCACTTATTCTTCCAGCCAGGGAAATCAATCAAGAGTTATGTAGATTAAAGTTCGACTGGAACTGTGAACTTCCATCAGAGTTGTATTCTCGTTGGATAAAATGGAAGAAGGATTTGGTGAGCCTTAACAGATATGAAATATCGCGATGCTTTAAACCAAAAGGGTTCGAAAAGGTCGAACGGACAGAATTGCACCACTTTGCGGACGCTTCTCAGGAGCATGGTTATGGGACAGCCTCGTATTTGCATCTTGTGAATGACAGAGGAGAAATTCACTGCAGTTTTGTCATGGGAAAGTCTCGAGTCAAGCCCCTTAATAAGGCAATCACAGTTCCCAAGCTAGAGCTGACGGCCGCCACTTTGGCTACGCGCATGAACAAGATCATTACAAAGGAGTTGCAAGGAAGACTCAAGATTGACCGAACCGTCTTTTGGACCGACTCCATGATCGTTCTGAAGTATATTGCAAACGAGACACGACGTTTCGTTACGTTCGTTGCAAATCGTGTTTCTGCCATTCGTCAAGAATCAACGCCCGAGCAGTGGCACCATGTAAGATCAGAATTTAATCCTGCAGATTATGCTTCGAGAAGAATTCAACCTTCCGAGACCGATAAGCTGGAAAGATGGAAACAGGGACCGGAATTCCGATGGAAATCGACCGATGAATGGCCAGCACAACCTACAGATCTGACCGACAGCCTTGATGAGAACGCGGAAGGTGTGAAAAGAAAAAAAATCGTTATCGGCGGAACAATAGTGCAAGATGAATTTTGGAACGCGTTGTTCCAACGGTTTTCATCTTGGGAAAGATTACGGAGAGTCGTCGCGTGGCTGATCAGAGTGTTCCGAAAGCGAACCGTGACGAAGGCTGACAAGGCGAAAGATGGTTCGAGTTTAAGGAACAAAAGAAATCTATCACTGTCTGTATCAGAACTAGAACAAGCTGAAAGAAGGATAATCAAGTATGTTCAACAGGGATCGTTTCCGGAAGATACAGTAAAGGCCAAGAAGGGTGACCTAGCCCAACTTAAACCATTCAAAGAAGATGGACTTCTTCGGTTGGGAGGAAGATTAGATCGATCGAGTTTGAACTATGATGCAAGACACCCGTACATCTTACCTAAGAATCACCCCGTATCCGAATTGATTATTCTGCACTACCATGGTCTGAACGGACACGTAGGAAGCTATCACACATTGGCGAAAACGAGAGTGCGTTTTTGGATCACTAATGGAGTGTCATACGTAAAACGTGTTCTCAAGGGTTGTCACGATTGTAGACGAGAGAACGCGAAATTGGGCGAACAAATCATGGCACCACTACCGAGTGTAAGAGTGTCGTCTGACGAGATCGGAACTGCGCATCCATTTGACGCCGTGGGTATAGATTACTTCCGACCTCTGTACGTCAAACTAGGTCCTAAGACGAGGTCGAAGAAGAACGACACTTTGGGCAAGCGCTTTGGATGCATCTTTACCTGTCTACGATACCGAGCGGTACACATTGAAGTAGCAGATGACTTGTCGACCGATAGCTTTATTAACGCCGTTCTACGCTTCGTTAGTCGAAGAGGCGCACCTCGCATCATATACAGCAACAACGGGACAAATTTCAAAGGATCTGAAGTGGACATACTCCAGGCCTTGAAGTCATGGGATCGAGACAGAATACGAAGTTCTCTGACGCGCAGAGGTGTGGAGTGGGTGTTTAATCCCCCGGGCGCTAGCCACCAAGGAGGCGTTTGGGAACGCTTAATACGCCCGACGAAGAAGATCTTGCGCTCGCTGGTCGGGCAACGTGAATTAAACGACGAAAGTCTGAGAACATTCTTGGCAGAAGTTGAGAAGATAATGAATGACCGACCGATCACCCCTGTTTCGAGCGACCCACGCGATCTTGAAGCACTCACCCCCAACCACATACTTCTCCTACGTCAGAATCCTTCAACAACAGGGGAGTTCAGTGGACAAGACAAGTACAACGCAAGATGGAAGCACGTTCAAATATTAGCAGACTCGTTCTGGGAAAGGTGGACCACCGAATATTTGCCCACTTTACAGAAAACGCAGAAATGGTTGAAGAAGATGCGTAACTTTAGCGTCGGAGATTTAGTCCTCATGCTCGACAAAGATACTCAGTGCGGTCAATGGCCGAAAGGATTGGTCGAAGAAGTGTTTCCCGATACTGAAGGAGTTGTGCGTCGAGTAGCAGTTCGAACAGCGAACGGTGTATACCAGAGGGACGTGAGGAAACTTTGTCTTCTGGAAGAAAAGCTGTTGGAGCAGACAGAAGACGAGAAAGGACCCGGTCGTTGAATAACCGGAACACATAAGCATAAGCTAGCTGAATCAGCCCTCGTTGGAATACCATGGCTTCGGGGGTACTGCGTAAGATTGAAGGTGGGTGATTGCTGCTAGAGTTGACGTACTGGATTGTGTTACCGGGCTTCGTGTAGGGCTTAAAAGTTCCAGTTCTCATGTCGAGTGTGACATCAAGGAAATGGACACACACTTCGTGTGTGACATCAAGGAAAGTGTGACATCAAGGAAAGTGTGACATCAAGGAAAGTGTGACATCAAGGAAAGTGTGACTTGATGTCGAGTGTGACATCAAGGAAATGGACACACACGTCGAGTGTGACATCAAGGAAAGCCTCACACTTTTTACATCCTGTCACAGAAAGCTCAACCAAAGAGACGTTTGGATTCAAAACAACAAAATCACCCCCGCCTGTCAAAGAACTGATGGGTTTCGAGGAAAAAATGCTCAAACTTACCCAGAGCATTGAGTTCAAAAACAACAGCTGCGAGTTCCAAAACCAATTATCGCGAGACGCCAATAAAATCAGAAAAGACAAGAACATGATAATCGCTGCCGACAAAACCACTAATTTCTACCGAATGGATACGAACTCGTATAAACAGCTTCGCGAAGCAAACACGACTAAATCATATAAGAAAGCCCCACCAAACAGCGTACAAGATATCATTTCAAAAGAAAACCAAATAGCTGAAAAGCGCGGCCTTGATAACAGAATAGACGCACTTGCCAAGAAAGACGCATTCATAACCTTGAAAGATCATAAACCGAACTTTCAAAACAACCCCACATGTCGCCTTATAAACCCAACGAAATCGGAAATCGGAATCAGCAAACAAATCTTGAAACGAATCAACCAAAAAGTCGTAGAAGCTACAGGCGTGAATCAATGGAAAAATACCCAAGCAGTGCTCGAATGGTATAAGAACATACCTAACAAAAACAACCATTCGTTCATCAGCTTTGATGTAGTCGACTTCTATCCATCGATAACAGAAAACCTTCTTATCGAAGCCCTTAATTTCGCATCCAAGTATGATAACATAACTGATGAAGAGAAAGCATTGATCATCCAAGCCAAGCAATCACTGCTTTTCAACGATAACGAAGCCTGGTGCAAGAAGTCTAGCAAAACGCAATTCGACGTAACCATGGGCAGCTACGACGGCGCGGAAACTTGCGAGTTAGTCGGCTCGTATCTGTTATCTAAATTATCCCCACAGTACAGGAAGAAATTGGGCCTTTATAGAGATGACGGATTGGGAGCGTTTGATGAAACCCCGAGAAAGATTGAAATTATAAAGAAGCTAATATGCAGAACTTTCGCTGACCACAATTTAAAGCTGACAATTGAAGCCAACAAGAAATGTGTCCATTTCCTTGATGTCACACTCGACATGAGAACTGGAACTTTTAAGCCCTACACGAAGCCCGGTAACACAATCCAGTACGTCAACTCTAGCAGCAATCACCCACCTTCAATCTTACGCAGTATCCCTGAAGCCATTAACTGAAAATTATCAGCAATATCTTCGGACAAAAAAGCGTTTGTTGAAACTGTGCAACCCTACCAAGAAGCTTTGACAAAAAGTGGCTACAAGTTTAAACTAAACTTCAAACCACCAGAAGAAAGAAAAAAGCGCACAAGAAATAGAAATGTCGTGTGGTTCAACCCACCATACAGCTGCAATGTTGCTACC